>CM062292.1:372173746-372248536 GCA_031216915.1 Pictodentalium vernedei
ATGCAAATTTTGGGGATTGGGGGGCAAAATTTGTGTTTGGCCCTGGTTTTGTTGGAGTTAGCACCAGCTAAGTCTGGGTCATTGGTAAGTATAAAAAATATATAAATTACTATAAATTTTTTAACGTTTTCAACATATCTTTGTCAATATCAGCAGTTATTTGAATTTCAAACCATTTTTTTTTTTTTAAAATTATCATTAACAGTTGCTTCCACAGTACCAATAGGCCCTTTCCAGTGGAATGAAGTAAACCTATTTTTACTAAGAATAGTGTTTAGTCAAAGAATTACGCATTAATCTGATAACAGTAATCCCCTATGGCACAGTCAGTTTTCTAGATTTTCCATTTTAATTCAGTCTGTTAATCCACTTGCTTGGCTATGATTTCTGGACAAGTTTTAGCTGTTTGTATACAGTACAAGTCAAAAGAAGTTGTAGCATAACTGCAATAAACTAAGTACACTGCAGCTCCTGCACTGCTAAGATCCTATTCTGACATCATTTTCTAGAAAACTCTAAGTGAGAGCTTTCCAGAAAATGACGTCAGATTTTGATCTTGTCAGTTTAGGAAGAGAATAATACATAGTTCATTGTGGTTTTTCTACAACTTATTTTGACTTGTACTGTAGGTGGTCAAGACTTTACCAGAAACAACTGTCCAGATTATGAAACAAAGATTTTCTCATGATTGAAGTATGAGCCACCTCTCTCGAGAAATTAAGTTTTTCAGTGTTGGGCATGAATCGTCAGGGTTTAAATCTTGAATATTAGCTATAAGAACTTTTCTGCATAGCCAAAATCTTGACTTCTAGCACTGAAAGGTTGAAATCAGAACAGAAATAATATTTAGGTTTAAAAGTTTCACAAAATGTTGTCACGGTGTTGTGTCGTATCATTTGACAGTGAAATAGTTACTTGAAGTCTTGCACATGTAGGATAAATCAATGAACCATTCACTTTACTCTTCACTCAACTCAGACAAATAGTGAAGGATATCTGTTTGCAGGCTTTTAGAAGAGAACACTGGACTCATTTACTAACCTAAACCAAATTAATGGGTCAGCTTTTTACTTGTCCAACCATATGCAGACTAACTGGCAGTGCATTTTCAAACAGCTTCACTTCATCATTTTAAATCCAGTGCGTTTGTTTGTAAACAGTTTTATATGACTTCCATACACTGGGTAGTATTTTGTCTTCTAGTTGAGTTAGTCACATTTCACCTACCTGTATAGGCAGTTAAGCCACTGCAACTTTGTTTAGGCCTCATAAAGTAGATTTCCTGTTTCTCACGCCATTTTTTGTAAAATTGCATGCGAGCGGGTGGTTTTTTATTTTATTTTTATGCCCCCCCCCCCGACCCCCCCCCCCCCCCCCCCCGACTTAAGGCAGGTGGCATATAGTGATTGAAGTGTGCGTGTATCTGTTCGTCCGTCCATCTGTCTGTCTCTGTGTGTGTGTGTCCGAGCCAATAACTCGAAAACTGTTAGGGCCACAGTCAACAACCTTCACACAATTATAAAGGATCATGGAAGGATGTGTCACACACCATAGCCGAGTTCGTACTTTCAAGGTCAAAGTCACATTTCAAGGTCACACTAAAAATCGGTCAATATTCGTGTCTCGGCCATAACTCAGAAACGAATCATAGTATAATAGTTAAACTTTTTACAAATGTTAAGGGCAGTCAGAAGGTGTGTCGTGTATAATAGTTTCCACCGCATCTGCAAGGTGAAGGTCTGGGAGTGGCATGTGTTACCTTAGTAACATTCTTCTTGTTTATTTTTTGTAATTATTTCTTTGCCATCAAAAATTCATGTTCTTGGTTGTTTTATGTCTTAGGCCTCATATTCTACAGTCCAGAACATCATGGGTCGTGGTGTATTTCGTCCATTGAGTTCAAGAAGGTTTTGCAGTGCTAAAGCATTGCAAAGCCTTGTTGCACTCAAGGGACAAATTTATCAATTTTATTAACTTGGATAAAATATCGGATATAAACCATTTAATTTTTATTTTTTGAAGTTTGCATTGGTTATAAAAAGAGACAATGCAGTAGCCAAAAAGACAATGCAGGAGGGCCTGAGAAACAGATTTTTGACTTTTTTTTAGGCCTTGCCTAACAACACTCAAGTCATCACCAAGCAATACCTATACACAGGAAATACACCTGATCAAAAGTTTTGCATTAGATCTGCATTACTTCTACCATTGTAATCTGCAGCACATGTGGTTGGGTTATCTTTTCTGGCCAGTGTAGGCAGTTTAAATTTTACTTTGTACATCGTAATGTGACATGTTTGAAAAACTACTTGGTGTTCTTAAAACTATGTTGTGAAACCATTTGGTTGAGCCAAATTGTAATGAGATGCTCACTGTATATACAAGAAAATAACAAAATTGTGAATATCTTCCTGGTAACTCTTTTCCCTCCAAAACATATTGCATGGCATTTCATGGAAACAAGTATTTGGAACTTCTTGAACCCTTGAAGGACTAAAGATTTATATGCATTTTTGGTATTATTAATTTCACAATGAACATCCTGTAGCTTTGCAGTTGTTTATATGCAAATCATGGCTGCCTTTAGAAGCAGCCAAGACACCCAGGAACAACTAAGAAGATATCTAAAATATGTTGAGAGGCCTGTTTTGTTGCAGTAAAAAGCAATCAGAGTCAAATGAGGCCTTTAAGGTTTAAATTCTAAGTTCCATACTATGCTTTGTCTGATAATCATAATCGAAAACTAGCCCTTCAGTGAAGGTTTTTTGAATACAAGATGGATTTGTTCATTATGTTAGGTAAAGGGTAGTGGCCAAAAGTTTGTGAATGCTTATTTTAAGGAGCTTTCTCGATGAGTAGAAATTTATTATATCTCATTTTAAAGTATGATGAGAAATCTATAAAAAGCTTTCAGATTATGATATAGGATCACAGAAGACATAGTTTCATGCTAAAAGTTTACCTAATGCAACCATTCCCTAGTTAGGATTATATTGCAGTTCATCAGCCACCAACTTGACAGTACATATACCTGTATTACTAAATAACTGGATTGTTCTAAAATCTGGACATCAGTAGATTGAATACTGGCCTAGATTCATGTGTTTGCATGCATATAGTATGTGGGGAGTGTATTATCACTAACTCACCCAAGAGTGGAGATTCCACCCAAGCAATAATTGCAAATTTGTTGCAAAGCATAACAAGTACAAGCAAAGGTCCAGCCAATGGACCTCCGTGTTATACCCGGAGGTCCATTGGTTGAAACATTGCTTGTGTTCTTTGTCCACATGAACAGAATTCGAATTGATGCTTTGGGTGATAACTCCACTCCCTGGGTGATTTTGTTACAATCCACTCTCCACGTACTGTAGGTTATAAAATTAAAACATTTAATAAATAATGATATAACATCTGATTTCATGATTTTTGTTCCCAGTTTCTGTAAAACTCTCAAAATGTATCATCTGTGAAGATCAAACTTAATTTTTGTAGGATGAGCTGTTGTAGGTTATTGAAGGCTTCCTTGAAGTGGAACTCTTGATATTCTGTTCATTTTCATAAAACAAGTTGAAGATAAATGCCCTGATTTCTGTCTGCTTATGCTTTTTAAATAAATACAAAATTAAGCATTTTTTTTATCATCTATACAACATTAGATTATATTTCAGCCACTTTGTGAAACACATCTCTTACTATAGCATTGAAGCCATTCTTTATTATTTAATGCTTTTATTTGTGAACTCTTGTGAAGTTAGCAAAGCTTGTCTTTTGTAGAAAACTGATTTTGATATAACCTTCAAAGCACAGTGCTATACACAAAAACTGCTTTTTAAATTTTGTTTATTAAGCACTTTTGTCTCCAAAACACAGCTTAGGTCTCACAAAGTAGATCTTCTGTTTCTTAGGCCCTTTTTTGTAAAATTGCATGAAGGCAGGCATTTGTTTATTTTATTTTTTATTTTTGTAATTATTTATTTACCATCAAAAGTTCATGATCTTGGTTTGTTTTATGTATTTGGCCTCATAATCTACAGAATAGTATGTGTGGTGGTGTATTTTGTTCCTTTAGTGCAAGAAGGCTTTGCAATGCTAAATCACTGAAAAGCCTTGTTGGACTAAAGGGACAAATTTATCAATTTTATTAACTTGAGTTAAATATTGGACATATAATTTTTTTAAGTTTACATTGGTTATAAAAAGAGAGAATGCGGCAGCCAAAATGACTGTGCACAAGGGCCTGAGAAGCAGATTTTTAACATTTTTTTTAGACCTTATGACTCCTTATTTGAATGAGCTTGTTGAGCATATCCCACTGAAAGGTCTACATCATGTTTTAAAGTCAAAAAAAAAAATCTTTTATGTAATTTAAGAAAAGTTATTGTGTCATCTGAAGTAGCTTGCTGGCAATGCCTTCAGTGCACTTGATTCTCTGAAGTAGGCAACAGAAATATAAACAATTGGCAAAATATTACTTTATACCCATGTTGTTATCACAGCATTGCCAAAGATATGCAAAGTGACATACCATATTACTCCCAATAAGTCTTTTTGTGACAATAAATTAGAGATAGTTACCATAAGAGCTGATAAATCATGGCTGATGAGCTTTGTTTAAGATTGTTGCTTTCTTGTAGCTATGATAAATGATAGAACCTACCCAGTTTCCAAAACAGTTTTGCTTTACTGAAATTTAAACTTTCTCTCATCATACATTGCATGTCTGAAAATTTCATTGTTTAGAACATTACTCTGTAACTTTTCCTGATAGACTGGAATCCTGCTAATTGAACCCAATATTTTCTTTATCATTAGCTTCTGATAATACAAACAAAATTCAAGTTATTGTCCCCACCCAAACAAAATTTGGTGGGTAACACAGAAATGGTTCCCATCCTTGCATGTATGCATTTATCTGTCTTTCCATGTGCACATTTTGTGAATGTGATATAATCAGATTTTGTTAAAATCTGCTTTAAATATACATTGTGGGATCTCCACTGATTGAATGTTCACCAAATTTCATCAATTTTGAAGGAGTTCTGCCTCTTTTTGCTGAAATTTTGGTCTTTATATAATAATGACTTTGTGAACATGTTAACAATTATAATCAGTATTTACCCAATTTTGTCATTTTATTTTTCATAAACATTTTCATCCACTTTGATCCACTTGTCTCTCTACAGGGACTTTTGCAGCCTGTTACATTTGCTTATCATATCTTTTTTGACAAAACTTCTCAAGCTCTGTCAAACAAGGAATAATGAATTAAATACATGATATTTTATGCCAAACAATACTATTGCATTTTATTTATAATGGCATAGCAGGGGTTCGAACCCCTACTGTGCCATTGTAAATAAAACTATTGCCCTTAATACTATGGCACCTGGTAATTTGAAAAAGAGACTTTCTTTTCATGAGGTGCAGTGAGTAGAATTGATGCAGTTACTTGATGAATGCTGTTGCAGTATGGAAAATAAGGATTTACACTGAAAAGACACATTGGACAGGGCTGTTGCTTTAAGCCTTTACCTAATGTAGTAGCTTGTGTTATTAATTAGCTCACCTGACTGAAAGTCAGGGTGAGCTTTTCTGATCACTTTTTTCTGTCGTCTGTTGTACGTCATGAAGGTGGTGTTTGAGTCATTTTCTCCCAAGGCACTGGCTGCAGTTCAAAAATTCACATGAATAGCTGTTATATAGGGGCATTTGGGTTTTTCTTCAAATTGGGTTTCTGCTCATATTGAGGAGGGGGTGGGGCCAAAATGCACAAAATTTTTAAAAATCTCATGAACCAGCTGCAGCAGAGACTTGATATTTGGTGTGCAGCTTCCATTTGAGGTTTAGACTCAAGTTTGTTCAAGAGTAGTTTGACGGGCAATATTTGCCTTTGTTATGGGAGGGGCAAGAATTTTCGCCAAGCCCAAAATTTCTATTTTCCAAACCGAGAGGCAGATTTGAACCAAATTTGATATGAGGGCTTATTGGGTCATAAGTACTTAATTTATGCCCAATTTTTTTTTTCTCGTTGCCCCATGGGAACCGCAGGCGCTGAAAATAGAAAAAAATTTAAACGCCCATATCTCCAAAACTACACGACACTGAGAATTCTTATGTGGTGTGAAGCTTCCTTAGGACCAACAGAATAGAATGGTAAAAAAAAATTGCTATCGGTTGTATCATGGGGTACTTTTTGGGGGACTTTGAAGTGCAGAGTCAGCATTTTTTAACACTGTGGGTAATGGGAAAAACATTTAACACTGCTTTTCTCCCAAACCACTGCTCCAAAAGCTTTCAAATTTCACATATAACATCTTTGGAAGATTGTTTCACATGTTTATTGAAATCAGTTCCCTGGGGCCATATTTGGACTCTCTATGGGAGCCCAAATGTTTAAATTAGTGCAGTATTTGGAATATTTTTTTAAAATCTTTTTCTTCAGATCTACCAATAGGAAACTTTTGATATTTGGTATGCAGCATGCTTAGGGAGGTGAGATTCAAGTTTGTTCAAGCCAAATCCCTGGGTTCATATTTAGGCTGAAAATTTGGGGTCCCGGTCCGGACTTAAAAATTTTGGACCAAAATCCAGAAATTAGTTTTTTGGTTTTTTATGCGTTTTAGTCAATTTTAAGAAGAAGACAAAAAATTGTTAGTCCAAAAATATTTTGTTTGGGACTTCGAAAATTTCCGAACAAAAATAAAAAAAAAATCTGTTTTTTATGCGTTTATCTCAATTTTGGGACGTAAAAGTGCAGGAACTGAAAATAGAAGGAAAATCCTGTGTATTGTGTGGGCACAGTCGCTTCATCTAGTTGGTATATTCTTTTCTTTGGAGCTTATTCAAGTCAAATCCCTGGTTTGATATTTAGACTACCATGTCAGGTGAGCACCCTAAGCCCCCCTGGGGCCTTTTGTTTACAAATATCCTCAGTCAAATTTTATTATTTTTTCCCCCGCCAAAACAAAGTTTGTGGGGGATATAGAAATGGTGTGAATCCATTTGATCATTCGTCTGTTTACCTGTTTATCTGTTTGTTCGTTTGTCCATCCATAACAGCTTTGGACCTTCATATCTCAGTCAGTGAATGTTGGAGTTAAATGATCTTTGGTATGCTGATAGACCACCATGGGGGAAAGGATGTTCACGAGTAGCAGGTTTTGTCCATTTTATTTTCTAGAGTTATGGGTCTTTTTCTGCTTTTTTCAACTTGGAAACCCTTGGTGGAGGATACCGATGGCATTGCATCTTGTTTCAATTTCTTTCATCCAGAACATAGCTTATGATCGTTTGTTGAAATGAGCTCATCCACATCATCAAGCTTGTTCCAATGATGAGTTATAAGTTATGTTTTTGTAACATAAAGTGAAAATTTTTAGTAATACAAACAAAAAATCTCAATAATATTAACTGAGTTAGGCAAAGGATTAACCAGCATCCTGTCCGTTGTGTACTTTCTATCAGGAATTGTTAATCGCACTGTATTCTAATGACGGTGCTGTGTGATATAACTTTTAACAGCTATTTTATTCAGCTGGCAGATTCACAAATTACAGTTTTTAGCTGCGACTAGCAGCTCTATAAGTGGCAATGTCAGTCTGTCTGTCGGTCGGTCTGTCAGTCTGTCTGTGACCAACAAGTTTCAAAACTTAATAACTTTTGAAATACTTGATGGAATGACTTTATATTTGGCATGTAAGTGTATCTTATTGATGTCTAGCCACTGTTAAATGCATGTGTTGTTCCAAATATTTTTCTTGGAGTTATGCCCTTGATGGACTTAGAATTTTGTGAGATTGCACCACCCATCGCAGCTACGGCATCGATGTCACGATTTTTTCTGACACAACTAGTTTTTTTGGTTTGAAATTTGCTGTGCTGTTCTCTAGAGGCTTAGAGTAGCAATATTCACTCACTTACTATGTCATCACATAAGGTATAAAGATTAATAACTCTTTCAAAAAATATTTCCTCAAGCAGTGAAACTGTCCAACCAAGATCATAAATACCTACCTCTGTTGGAGATTGCAGGTTGTCATACGCAAGAGTTTTGGGCCAATAAAAAACAGATGTATATCTTCCATGAGCAAAAGTTTGTTTTTTTTTGTCTTGTTTTCCAGTTTAAATCCTTTTAATTACTTTAGAATGTGGCTAAACACTGTACAAGTGAAGTGGGTTTTAGGCTGTCCTCAGCACATTTGATAGAAGTGCATCAAGAAGAAAGCATAGATGAAACTAACTTCTGTGTTTACTTCATCAGATACTTGCTAAGGGTATTAAAGGTTACATTTATTCCTAAATTCCCACTTATTTGATAATGTAACAACTGCAAAATTGAGAAGACGTCAAGATGGCCATTACAAATTTCTTGGGAATTTCTGCCATGGTTTGTATCCCCAATATGAATTCCAAAATTTCATTTTGAGTTTTTCAGTAAAAAAATATTTTACCGAAAGAGTCATGTTTTTCAGTAAAACTCAGCCATAAAATTAATCAGAATTTTATGCTTTCAAAATGCTGAAATTGAACATTTTGTCAGATTAAAAAAGTTTTTAGTTATGTTATTTATTTTTATTTTTATTTTTAAAAACATTTTTTGCTAAAATGTAATGAATTTTTTCAATTTTGTAATTTTGGAAAAGTTTTGTTCCATTGAATTGTAATACATCTAATCTTTGTTACATAAAACAAAACAGGACATACTCCATATAATCGTACCAGCACTTTTGGATAAAAAGAATTAATTTTTCTCTTCACTGTTAGGCTTGAATTGCAACTAGATAAAACACTCAACTTTCTAAGTTGTTATGTAGTAATTATATCTTAACCCTTTGATACTTTTGTACGTCTTATGACATATGAAATCAAACAGTGCATTGATACTTTATGGTCATTTGTTTTATTATTTTTCGATTTTTTAAAGTTTTAACCTCAATTCCTATTTTCTCCTGAATAGTGGTCAGTGATAACCATTGAGCCAAATTTTATAACAGATTAAAATATAAATATAATCCTGCTGTCAAGACTTCTTAACTGGTTGAGTGCTAGAAGCCACTATCAGGACTTTCAAAAAATGAGGATACCAGAGCAAAAGAATACTTTCCTTGCTTATATTTCATATTCACTCAAACACAAATAATATTTTGCTTACATAAATTTGTTTTGTTTCAAATTATTGGAGAGTGCCTCTGGGCAATCTCCAATAAATTGTAATAAAACAAGTTTTGAATAACAAAATCAGACCACCAAAAATAATCTAGCCCTCAACCAGATAATCACAAATGTGAAAAATATCTTGTTATTTGTATTTTCCGACGTTTGATGTCGCATTTTGAAAAACTTGAAACTGAATTCCCAGTGACGTTTGAACGTCAGGATAATTAAAGTCTCAAAGGGTTAATCTGGCAGTACAACAAGGAAATAACTTCTATCTTAGATTCTGTTCTCAGTTGTATCATGTTGCTCTAGCACTATTTTTTCGTCATTGAAATGTCATTTATTTTTCTTATTTCCTGTAGAGGACACCTTCAAAATACAATGATGAATATATAATTGCAAAACGATCAAAGTATCATCCGGTAATTATCAAAAGTCTAACAAATGCCCTGCAACCCCAATGATACCTGACATTTCTCTTCTTTAGATTATAATATCTGTATTTACTGTTTTGTAATATTCTAATCGAGGACAAGTATGACCCATAAATGGTGGAAAATTTAGGTTAACTAATATTAATATCCTTCATTTATCACCCAATACCTTTTATAAACTAGTTGGGGAAGCTAGGGCATGCTAACAGTATATTTATATCCATTTGATAAATTTTCTCACATTAAGAACGATTATCCATTCATATTACATTTTCAGTGTCAGAGCCATCTAACTTTTTTACAACATAATCTCGATACCTGCACTGTAGCTTCTAACTTTCATTGTTTCATCTTCAGCATTGGGTACCAATTACAAAAGCATATCTTTCATTTCTCTGATACTCTTTTTACTTTCCTGTGGATCAAATATAGTGAGTCACACTTAATTGGATTTTTCCAGATGGAATAACCCCCTTAACTGCATCTAATTTTCAAACATCAAACCATTTATCATTCTATAAGTACAAATTTTCTCTTTTTGTACTTCAAGAAAATGCTACTGATAACCCTAATATTCCCAAGCATTAAAGATATATTTGGCCTCAATACTTTCAATATCAGTAATATTCTGTTACATCTTGTTCGACATAGCTCAGTAAGCTTGTGTGAAACATAATATAATAAGAATAAAAACTTTAAGCTGCAACTATAATGTGCCCCTAAACCTTTGCTTTGTAATGTTTCCAAATACAATATTCACTCCAGGTCGTCTTTCCACACCACAAAAGGCTGAAAAACATTTTGCCAAAAAATAAATCTGCCATTTTTGGGACAAGTTTATTAAATTGATATAGTAATTTGATGGCATGGAATATTTTGATGATGAAAACACAAGTAGCAAACAACATTTATAGAATTCTTCCTGAACACATGAACAAAATTTCCTAAATTAGCTACAGTCCCCCTAATCAGAGCAGATTTGGTCAGTTTGTTGTAGTAAGGGCATGAGGTATATTAAGAAAGAAAATATGAATCATTAATATCTTGTGGCAATTTTTATGTGTGAGACTGGGCTGTGCTGATTAATTCACATTGTTTGGTAATGGATTAACTTCCAAGGTACTACATGTACTTTCAACTTTGGTCAGTTTTTATATTCAAGAATATGTGCCCCTAAAAATGACTTTGTGATAACTTTCTTGCTGAATTCAAAATGCCCAAGTAGCGACATCTTTGTCAAGTCTGGGTTGCCTCTTTATGCAGCCAAGACGTCTATAGAAACCACAGCACATCCACATTACTAAGCTTGAGATTTGCTATCCTGTCTGTCCATGATTAACTGAATCACAAAAATTCTCAGAAATATCGTTCTTTAGACATTAATATCTGTGCAGACTTTGCTTTTGTTTTTTTGCAGGTCTGTTTTAAATATTAAAAATAATGCTGAAGGCGATTCAGTTGAGTTGTTTGGCTTACCAGTACAAGGGAAGCTGCAATAGTTTGCAAATTGTTTAAACAATATTTATTCAAAGAAAATGTTATATATTACAAAACTGAACAACAAAAAAGTAACAGCACAAGGCACCGCATATATATAACATATATTTAACACTAAATAAATTGAAGGAGGGATTTGACAGGAAGCTTTGAGCTTATGTGAATCATCTCTCTGTTTGTTTGCAATTAGGGGGTAGTTCTGTTTGAATTTTAGATGCAATAGATTTTTACCTGAATCAGAGCCCTTGCAAATCAACAACACAGACAAAGGCTTCCACCTTCCTTAACACCTAGCTACCATATTTATTTCAGCTGTTGTAGCTTACAACAAATGTTAGTGAGTCAGTCAAGCAATTTATTGACATCATACTAAATCCTTCACCAGACAATATTACAATCTTTTATTAATCATTCTTGAATAGATGAAGCTGCAAACAAAATATATGAAAAACTTCAGGACACACACTCCAACCCCCCAAGGATTCATTAGTCTGGGTTTTGGAAAAGAGGAAATAATTAACATGATTTTATAAACATTTCTAGGCCTAAAAAAGTTTAAACTCTGTTTCTCAGGCCCACCCGCATGGTCCTTTTGCTGTCACAAGGCTCCCTTTTTATAACCAATGCAAACTTTAAAAAGTAAAACTGAAATGGTTTATATTTGATATTTTTTCCAAGTTAATAAAATTCAATAAATTTGCCCTTGTACTCAAGTGATGAAATACACCTCGCTCATGCTAATCTGTAGATTATGAGGCCTAAAACATAAAACAAACCAAAACCATGAACTTTTTGATGGCAAAGAAATGATTACAGAAATAAAATAAAAAACTGCCTTCCCACATCCAATTTTATAAAGAATGTCCTGAGAAACAAGATCTACTTTGTGGGGCCTTACAGCTGTTCACTTTTCTCTGAAAAACATTTGTTGAAATAAAATGTAGAATGTCGGTTTACTGTATTATCAAGAGAGTTGGTTTTTAACTCTGTTTACCTCCTGGCTACAGATTCGAGCAGTCCAGGCTTTACTGCATGCATAACTAAGATGCATGCAGTTAACCCTTTACCCAACGTAATGGCTAAAACCGGCCAGCGCTATTCTCAAAAATCGCCAATTAATTTTCAAAATATTTTCATTTTTTGTCTCAAAAACATAGGTTATGACCCCTCGTTGGAACGAGCTCGTCGAGCTCGTTCCAACGAGGGGTCATAACCTATGTTTTTGAGACAAAAAATGAAAAAAATTAGTTATTCAATTTTTTTTGCAAGTGTCGTCTGCTTTTCATGTTAGGTAAAGGGTTAATGAATTAAATTGTTTTATATTTGGAGAAATGTTAATAGCTGAAAATTTTCTACAAACTCTTTTGCTGGTTACTTCAATAAATAATTGTACATTTACAATTTACTTGTTACTTTGTACATATGTACTACATTCTTTTTCTTACTTGACCTTGTGTACTTCCTTTGGCTAGATTTGAAAAACATTCGAAGTGAGTATTTTGTGAAAACTAATTTGGAAGGAGATGAGTTTTTACACTGTATGCAGTTGACTCTGACATTGGAAATGTAACTTTTATGGTCTATATGAAACCAATCTCACTAAAGTGCATATATAGTGCGTGTATGTTCAGTGCCCTTTTCTATCTCTCATATTATTGTTGTTGCATAATTAGGGTATTGTAAACTTGTGGTAAACCTTTGCTGAGATATTATATAGCAGAGATAATAGGAGCACTGTCTGAATGCCATTTTTCCATTTGTTAATTGTAAACAATTTCTAAGATATGATTTAGTACAGGGTCACTTGGGTTTGCTTTCAACAACTCGGTTGTTTTCCCACATTAGGTCTGAGAAATAGAATGATGCTGATTTACTGCGGTAGACTATAAGATGTAGCAGTTAATCCTTTATATGACATGACTGCCTTATCTGGCCAGCACTATTCACAAATATTCACGATATTGTTCATGACATCTCATTGGAATAAGGTTATAAAATTTTTGCCCCCCCCCCCCCCCACCCCCCAAAAATATAGCTTTTGAACCCGAAATGGAATGAGCTCAGTTATGTTTGGGGACAAAACTGAAATTTTAGTACTTTAAGAAATTTATTTATGAATGTTGTGTTGAAATCATATTGTGTAAAGGGTTAATGAATAGCATTTACATCATCTAAAAGTCAGGTCTGTAACACTATTGCAGGCCTGGCAATCTAGAAAATCAAGGACTGCAAAACATTTGCCCTCTTCAGATTGCTTGAGAGTGCAATTGCACCTGAAATTTTCAATGCAAAAACTTGTATGCTATTTTGGTTATATTCACTTCAAGGTATTAATATTGTCACTGAAAAATTGTACTACATTCAGCAACATAGTGGAAAAATTGGCACACACATCTTCTCATTATTCAGAATATTGCATTCAATTCTTATGTGACTGTCTTCTACACTCAAAATCTATTGAAATGTAACATAGAATGGGTCAAGAATTATTGAGAATCAATGCAACATTGACAAATCCTCCCCTGAGTTCCAATGTGTTCTCTGTGCCAGTAGGCACAGAGAACACATTGGAACTCGGGAGACAAAATTATAATAGATTTTAAAGGCAGTCCCAAACAGGTCTGGCATTCCAGAAAATCAAGGGGTACAAAAAATTGCCCTCCTCAATATTTTCTACGTATGCAGCACTCCTGCACTCCTAAAGAACGCCAGGCCTGCAATTGTCCAGATTACAGGGATAACAAATTTGCTATATAGCTGTCAATTAATTGGCATCCACCAATACTCATAATTGCATCACCAGTCCAACTTCTAGCACCTGAGAAGCAAATTTGCAGTACATGTAGTGTTGCTTCAGATTAGTGATGAACTGATCTTTGCATGTTGTGTCCTCAGGCTTGTGTTGGACCCACAACTAAGTTGTAAGTTGTAGGCAGATATGCAGTTGTGTTTTGGTCACTAAAGAGTGACAAATGCAGGGAAGTTATCTCAAGTTGTATACAAATAAACAGTGAGGTTTCCATTAGACTACCAGTAAACTAATGAGCAAATTTCACCTGAAGTATTCAAACTTGGTAAAATCTGAATGTATACTCGCCCCAAAAAGAAAGTGTGCATTGCAGAAATTGATCAAACTCCCAAAAAATAATTTTGTAAGAGTAAAGAGTGTTAACCTGTTCATGAATAAGTTATATTGAACACAAAAACAGCTTTCCCCATTAAAATTGCATTAACGTTAAATGACGTGCTGCATGTTTGTGAAAAGGCATGTTTTGCACGTGGAGAGTCTGAAAATTCATGCAGCAGTGTGAATCCTTGGGTATTTAAACACTAAAGTAAGGCCTTCCTATCGTTCACATTCAAACTTGCGCTGCTGTTAAAACGACTCCACATTAGCATGCCAAGATTGACAATGAATCAACGTCTTCTTGCCCTGGGTATGATTAGAGCTGGCAGAACACACAGAGAGGTTGCCCAGCATTTGAACTGCCACCGTAACACTGTAGACAGGCTAGTCCATCGACATGCACAACATGATGACGTTCGAGACCGACCCCACTCCGGAGACCCCGAGTTACTACCCCTGCACAAGATCGGTATATCCGTGTCATCCATCTCCGGAACCGGCAACATACGGCAACGACGACAGCCAGGAACATCCCTAACCTGATACGGATACATCTTCAAACAGTAATCAACCGGCTGAGAGAATACGTCTTATGTCCTCGAAGACCTGCAATTCGTCAGATTTTGACGTTAAGTCATCGTCGTGCTCGACTGCAGTGGTGTAGACAACATCTCAGGCATCCCTTACACTAGTGGCAACGTGTTTTATTCACAGATGATGTTGTTTCCATCTTTCATCATCAGATGGCCGCCAGAGAGTGTACAGACGTCGAAACGAACGCTATGTAGATCCATGTGTCGTGGAGCGAAACCATTATGGGGGAGGGTCTCTCATAGTGTGGGGTGGCATCACTGAGCTGGTCATTATTGATGGCAATCTCAACGCAGCCAGATATCGTGATGAAGTGCTTACACCTGTTGTTGTCCCATTTCTGCAACGTCATGGCCCCGGCGTCATTCTACAGCAGGACAACGCCCGACCCCACACAGCTCGTGTTGTTCAACAGTATCTGCAGCAACTACAAGTGGATGTTCTTCCCTGGCCCGCAAATTCGCCCGATATCTCACCCATTGAGCACGTATGGGACGAAATGAAACGTCAGCTATGCCGGCTTCCCCATGCACCGTCAATGCTTGTGGAACTCCAAAGACAGCTTATCAGAATATGGAACAACATCCCACAACACTAACTTGTTTGCTTCCATGAGGTGTAGATGCACAGCAGTAGTCGATGCAGACGGAGGTCATACCAGATATTGAGTGTGTGACTTTTGTGTTTGACCCTTAGTGTGTTTGACTCTCCATGGCACCAAGAGTATTCGTCGTAGCGTAATGAAATTTCTCTTGTTGATCACAAATTGATTCATCTGTGATTGAATAAAATTTCCATGAATGAAAATGATATATATCTTTTTTTAGTGTTATTTTTTAGCATGCACACTTTCTTTTTTGGGAGAGTATATTTTACAGGTGCCCAAAAAAGGAGGATTACAGTCCACTTAATATTTCCTGCATTATGGTTGTTGAGCCTCATTCTTATCTCAATATTACAGACAATTCATGTTATAACATTCATGTTGTGAAGAGGACCCTGTTCTCCACATTCACAAAATATTCATATTGAGTTCAAGGTTCAATATCTTTTTGAATCCCATTAATCATATGTTGTCATAGAAGTTCAATGTCATCAGTGGGGCATGTGCTACATTAAACTAACCACTGTTTTTATTTAAATGGTTACAGACAAAATAGATAGGGACACTATAATAAACAGTAAAAAATTATTCTTAAAAATACAAAAGACAGTTTGAAATTAGAATAGCTTAGCTCTTGTTATGGGTACCAATATATTGAAAAAATATAGTTTTAGCCTTTGAGCTCTGTGCACGCTTGTGTAAAAATACCCGAGTTTTCAACATCAGATTTCTCCTACAATACAACCTAGCTGAGTCATCAAATAAAATTTTATATTTCTAGAGCAGGCTTAAAAATAACAGTCTGACATTTGCAGAAAGAGGTCCTCAGAGGATGAATTTGATGATGCTATCCCATACAGTGGGCCAATGTACCCTCTGGGTACCTCTTTCTGTTTAGTTTTGAGACCCTGATTCAGATTGAGGTTCACAGAGGGTAAATTTAGTAATGCTACCCTGCTATTCAGGGTAGCGTCACTAAATTCACTCTCTGGGAACCTCATTTTGCAAATAATGGTCTGCTTATTTTCTGGCTTGTTCTAGAGTGCTAAGTATGGCAGCCTGTGAATGCTTCAACATTTTCACGCAGTCTTCTGGTTGGCTCTTTACTCTTTGTAAATGTGAAAGATTTTGACCTGAAATTGCTGAAAATCAAATTTGAGTCTTTGAAAGACAGTGGCAAGGTTACAGGGAATTAAATTGTAAAAGTGCAATTTTTAGGACATGAAAGTTTAATGATAAAGTAGGTTGCCTTATTTGAAGCTGTTTTGCATTTGAAGATGCTGCTTATTTAATTATTGAAATCCTTGTCACAATATTCAACATGCACTATATATAACATTACATCTACTAATCAAAGCAATATATTTTAACAGTTGTGTTTAGCAAGATTATACAGTGGTTTATTGAGTCCAGTGTCCTTGCATGATAATCATTCTTGGGCAAGTAAAAATATACTAGATGCTTCTTCCGCTTGAGCTTCAACCCTTACCCACCATGATTTTTTCATGATGAATGATATGGTTTGTTTTTTCAGTTACTTTTACAGAACCTGTGGCACTTTAATTTTCTAAAATTCAAACAGCATGTTTCAGCAGTGACTATCATTGAGTTACAAAAATTTGACATGATCCTTTCAGAGTACAATAACCACTTGATGAAGAATGATTTGGTATAGTCCAATTCACGACTTTTACTTGTACCCCAGATTTCTTGTTTGAAGACCTCTGGGAGTCCAACAAGCAACTTTGCCATTTGTGAACCACCTTTGAGACCCTGTATCAGTGAAAATGTTCCACTGGGAACCCTGGAAATTTGTGTACTGCTTGATTACTAAAGTAAACAAATTATGTTTTGGCTGGTATAATAGAACCTGGTGACTATTGCACGGTATGTGCATCCTCTAGAGGGTTCAACATTGGTATGATTGGCTGCAGTTTGACTTTACTAACAATACAGTGATTTGAAATGGTATAAATTTTGACATAAATAGCTTTGAAATGAACATTTGCTCAGTGTATACAGTATTAATTCTTAACCTACTGAGTATTTTTAAAAAAAATTTCTTGAAATCATGTAATGGCAGCTGTAAAGCAGCCATGACATGATTTTGATGGGAAATTTAGTTGAATCAGGCATCTAGAAATCATCAATAAGAGACTATTCCTAATTCTAATTATTGGGTTATATTTTATTAACAATAATCAGGATTATCCTTCTCCATGGTTACAAATAATTTTTTTAATGGGCAGAAAAATTCTCCTGCCTCTAGTCTGTAAGTTTCACATTGGTGCTCTCTCTGTGCTGCTCTTCTTCCTCCACCAGTAAAGCTCTCAGACTGAATACAACATGGCTGCTTATATTGTCATTAAACCCCAATAATCGGCATGTAGCAGGTAAAGTGTTAACAGCAGAGTAGATTTTAATGAAACTATTTATGCTGGTTCAACCATGATTTTAGAGTGCCATATCTGCTATGTCAAAGTGTGATAAGAAAACTGTACCACATGCTTCAAATCAAAATGTAAATAAGAATGGAGATTTTTACTGGGCACTGTTTATGTTCAGCATGTGATAGATAAAGTTGCCTATGTTGGTCAACAAGGATAGGTTCAAGTAGTGTGTACATGGGTGGTATGGAAAGTATTTAAATACCAACAAAACACATTCTGAAGATCTCCCATGGATACTCTAGGAAATGGGAGTAATGCTTGTTTATTACATGCCTTTTCTTTGAAATCTCCATCTACAGCAACACTAAACCATGTGGAAAATGAAAATCTGTTCCGCACATATGTGGGGAATGGAAATAGTTGACAGACTATTTTTTAAATAGAAGCGAAATTTCACTGGAATTTACAAATCGTGTAAAGCAATTACAGTTTGAATCCCTAGCAAAAGCTGAAAATCGTCCCCTGAGTTCCAATGTGTTCTACATGTTAGTAGGCACATAGAACACATTGGAACTCGGGGGACGAAATAGTAACACAGGTTCCCCTCGGAAATTTGGTTGGCGATAAAATGGATTCTTTTTGTTGATAGTTGTCAATTAAATAAATTTCTGAGTCGCCTTCTAATAATTGTTTTTATAGATGTGAAGGCTGGTAATAAACACAAAATGACATGCGCATGTAAATGAGTTAATCAATATGGCACTTGTGCCATCGCGGAAGGAAAAAACTCTAGGCCTGTGGCCTCTCGTTTTATCCTCCTGCATTGGTACTCATGCTATATCAATTAACCCATTCACATGCGTGTGTCGTTCTGTGCATTTATTGCAGTAAATAAGTTTTGCTTTATTGTTAGCTCACCTGACTGAAAGTCAGGGTGAGCTTTTCTTATCACTCTTCGTCCGTCGTCCTGCGTGAAGGTGGTGTTTGAGCCTCTTTCTCCTAAACCACTGGCCACATTTTAATTAAATTTCATGTAAGTAGTGGTTATATAGGGGCATTTTGATTTTTATCCAAATTAGGTTTCAGCTCATATTGAGCAGAGGTGTGGGGGAAAAATGGCCAAATTTTTTGAAAATCTTCTAATGAACCACCAGTAGCAGAGACTTGATATGTGGTATACAGAGTCATTTTGAGGTTTAGAATCAAGTTTGTTCAAGAGAAGTTTGTCTGGCATTATTTGCCTTCGTTATGGGAGGGGCAAAAATTTTGGCCACGCCTAAAATTTCTATTTTCTGAACCGTAAAGTCGATTTGAACCAAATTTGTTATGAAATGATAATGGGTTATAAGTAGTTGATTGATGCAAAAAAAATTTTTCTCATTGCCCCGTGGGAACCTCGGGAGCTAAAAATAGGAAAAACCTAAAAACTGCCATATCTCCAAAACTACACGGCACAGAGAATTCTTATTTTGTGTAAAGCTTTCTTTTATCCAGTAGAATAGAATGGTTAAAAAAAATCCATATCGGTTTGATCACAAAGTACTTTTTTCAGGACTTTGAAAAAGTGCTGAGTCAGCACTTTTTAACACTTGTAGGCAATGGGAAAAACATTAAAAAATCTTCTTCTCCAGATCCAGCAGGCAGAATCTTTTGATATTTGGTATGCAACATTGTAGGGTAGATCTGATTCAAGTTTGTTCAAACCGGCCCCCTGGGTTCATATTTGGGCTCAGTATAGGAGCCCGATTTTGAACATAGTGCATTTCAGACCAATTTCTTCAAAAATCTTCTTCTCCAGATCCACCAGGCAGAATCTTTTCATATTTGGTATGCAACATTGTGGGGGTGGATCTGATTCAAGTTTGTTCAAATCGGCCCCCTGGATTCATCTTTGGGCTCACTATAGAAGCCCGAATTCGAACTTAGTGCATTTCAGGCAAATTTTTTCAAAAATCTTCTTCTCCAGATCCAGCAGGCAGAATCTTTTGATATTTGGTATGCAACATTGTGGGGTGGATCTGATTCAAGTTTGTTCAAATCGGACCCCTGGATTCATATTTGGGCTCACTATAGAAGCCCGAATTCGAACTTAGTGCATTTCAGGCAAATTTCTTAAAAAATCTTCTTCTCCAGATCCAGCAGGCAGAATCTTTTGATATTTGGTATGCAACACTGTGGGGTAGATCTGATTCCAATTTGTTCAAATCGGCTCCCTAGATTCATATTTGGGCTCACTATAGAAGCTTGAATTCGAACTTAGTGCATTTCAGGCAAATTTCTTCAAAAATCTTCTTCTCCAGATCCAGCAGGCAGAATCTTTTTGTATTTGGTATGCAACATTGTGGGGTGGATCTGATTCAAGTTTGTTCAAATCGGCTCCCTAGATTCATATTTGGGCTTACTATAGAAGCTTGAATTCGAACTTAGTGCATTTCAGGCAAATTTCTTCAAAAATCTTCTCCAGATCCAGCAGGCAGAATCTTTTGATATTTGGTATGCAATATTGTGGGGTGGATCTGATTCAAGTTTGTTCAAATCGGCTCCCTAGATTCATATTTGGGCTCACTATAGAAGCTCGAATTCGAACTTAGTGCATTTCAGGCAAATTTCTTCAAAAATCTGCTTCTCCAGATCCAGCAGGCAGAATCTTTTGATATTTGGTAAGCAACATTGTGGGGTGGATCTGATTCAAGTTTGTTCAAATCGCCCCCCCCCCCCCCCCCTGGGTTTATATTTGGGCTCAGTATAGGAGCCCAAATTTGAACTTAGTACATTTCAGACAAATTTCTTCAAAAATCTTCTTCTCCAGATCCAGCAGGCAGAATCTTTTCATATTTGGTATGGCACATTGTGGGGTGGATCTGATTCAAGGTTGTTCAAATCGACCCCCTGGATTCATATTTGGGCTCACTATAGAAGCCCGAATTCATACTCAGTGCATTTCAGGCAAATTTTTTAAAAAATCTTCTTCTCCAGATTCAGCAGGCAGAATCTTTTGATATTTGGTATGCAACATTGTGGGGTGGATCTAATTCAAGTTTGTTCAAATCGGCCCCCTGGGTTTATATTTGGGCTCAGTATAGGAGCCCAAATTTGAACTTAGTGCATTTCAGGCAAATTTCTTTGAAAATCTTCTTAAGATCCAGCATGCAGAATCTTTTGATATTGAGTATGCACCATGCGTAGGTGGGTGAGATTCAAGTTTGTTCAAGCCAAGTCCCTGGGTTCATATGTGGGCTCACTGTGGTAGCCCGAATTATAACTTGGTTTAAAATGAGGAATTTTCTTTAAAAATCTTCTTCAGATCCAGCAGTCGGAATGTTTTGATATTTGGTATGCAGCATCCTTTGGGGGTGAGATTCAAGTTTGTTCAAGCCATGTCCCTAGGTCCATATTTGGATTCTCTGTGGGAGCTCGAATTGTAACTTAGTTCAAAATGAGGAATTTTCTTTAAAAATCTTCTTCTTCAGATCCAGCAGTCGGAATGTTTTGATATTAGGTGGGCAGCATCCTTATGGGGGTGAGATTCAAGTTTGTTAAAGCCAAGTCCCTGGGTTCATATATGGGCTCCCTGTGGGAGCCTGAATTATAACTTAGTTCAGTATGAGGAATATTCTTTAAAAATCCTTTTTTTTTTAGATCTACTGATCAGAATCTTTGGATATT
Source organism: Pictodentalium vernedei (assembly GCA_031216915.1). Taxonomy (NCBI): domain Eukaryota; kingdom Metazoa; phylum Mollusca; class Scaphopoda; order Dentaliida; family Dentaliidae; genus Pictodentalium; species Pictodentalium vernedei. The sequence goes on from CM062292.1 coordinate 372,195,215, forward strand.
TGGTATAAGCTTTTCTTAGGAGGAGCAGATGGTACCTGTTGAAATCAATTCTATGGGTTGATATTTAGGCTACCATGTCAGGTGAGCGCCCTCAGGCCCTTTAAAATAGTGCCTGCAACCAGTGCCCAGGGTGAAAGTCCTCAAAAGTGTGCAGCATTTGTATCAGTAATTGGCTGAACCTGACTTTATAAACACCAGAAAACAAATAAACAACATTCTAAGATACCTTTATTTCACCTGACTTTGGCAGTTTATAGCATGAATCAGGCTGTTTCTCAAGGACAGCTCAGAGGAATATGGGTGTACCCACTTTGCATTCCTTCTCACGAAATTTCAAAAAGTATAAGACAAGTTAATTTTATTGCAACTACAATATCAAAAATGTTTTTGTTCACTGAGTGGTAGTTATTTCAATAGGAATCAATCCATGTATATTGGCTGTGCACAGAGGAACTAGAAACATGGCAAGGAAAGAGTGGAAAAATACTACATTTATTAACAATATCTTGGACACCCAAAACAGCTGATACAGATAAAAAATTGTTCACTAGTTTGATTTGAACCAAAGTTCACAGATTTGAACACCTACTTTTAGCCACTGAGACAGAATTTTCAGTAATGGCCTGAGATCAACAGTGCCTTGTCATACTTATCCAGTAATTATCTGTTTTGAATGTCCCTGATAGGCTGATTTATCTATCACACACCGTGTATGTGACTTCTCTTTGAAGTTTGTATCTGTATAATTGTTTCCCAATGTTCATTCTTATGTGGCAAACTGCATGCTAAAGAGGTGGATTATCCTAAGGCTTGTCACAACTTCCTCATCTTTCCTTTTAGAATATTATTTAATTTTTTTAGGTACACCAAAGAATAAAATTGTATCATGAATTTTGGTTATAGGAAAACGAGGCTGCACAAAACAGTTTCAAAAATATTTATTCATGTGTTCTGTTACAGCACGGTTTTGCTAGAAAACTGTACTGTTTGCTTCATCTGTATCATCATTTCCATGTTCAGAATCATTCCAACAAGGTATAATAGTGCATATGTTTCGGAATCTAAATTGACCTACCAGGTGGGCTTGTAAATTTTTTCTGTTTACATGGCCTGTTTTAGCATCGATGTACCTCCACGCCTCTTAGAGTTTTGGTGTTTTATCAGATGAATGTCAGTTGAAAGAAAGCTCTTAGCATCCTTTTTACAAATAGAGAATAAGCATTTGATGATATGACTATGTTGATTATGGAAAATACATCATGTGCATTTGCAGAAATTTTAGTAAAATAGTCTGTATTCTTAGCAAAAAGTCTCAATAATAATTTGTGACTGTATTCTGTTGATTGTGATATGAACAACTACAAATTTTCATTTTTGTCTCCAAAACATAGCTTATGCTCCTTATTGGAAGGATCCCAAAGAGCTCATTCCAGTTCAGGATCAAAAGCTAATGTTTTGGAAGCAAAATTGAAAAGAACAGAAATTTGAATATGAATTTTTGTGGATAGCACTTGTCAGATTTTGCCGTTAATGATAAGTAAAAAGTTAATGTTGCTTCCCTGGAGAGTAAGAAGATATGTTTTGTGAAGAAAATTAAAATTATTGACTTTAAAATGAATATTTTGGGGCAGACTTTGCTGGTTTGTCAGCTGAAGGTTTTCACCACTGAAGTTTTATATTGCTACTGCTTAACCCAACAAACAACCAAATCTACACCAGGTCGCATTAATTTTAGCAAAGTCCAAAATTTTCTTGTTTTCAATAATGTGTCATGAACTTTCACTCCAAATGTACTCTCAAGACAAACTGCAAAATTAGCTCATTGCAGTTGTTTGGAATGTTCATATCAGAAATATGATTCTGAAAAATGTAATTCCAGCAGATTGTTGTAATAATGAGGGATTAAAAAATATATTAGGCAACATGCTAATGAACACATATTTTTTCTAAGTATTATGCTTCCTGGGACATTAGATCAATGGTAAGATAAAAAGACATTTTGTTTGATGGGACAACTGTTTCACTTTTATTTCATTTTAGTTTTCACTTGTTGCTTTTTGTTCTTTCTCGACCTTTCAGTGCAAATAATTCATAGCTTAAAATGTAACACTTCATTTTTCATCATGGTATGTATGTGTGTATTTTTTGACGGGAGGTGTAATTGTGAAATACCTCTTTTATTATTGTAAGTGTCTTTGTACCCCTGCTTTGAAGAAGCAAACAATACTCTGGAACAGAAATCACCTTATCTCTGGATATACAGCCAACTGAAGTAAGTTATAGGATAAGCACAAGAAAATTCCATTCCAAATTTCATTTGTTGAAAATTCTGCCCCTTGTTAGTCTTTTGGTGGGGGAGCTTGTGGAGCTCTCCAATAAATAATATCTAGATTTGGCTTTATTAGTGACGGAAAAATATAACAAGTTTTGTTGTGGTTACCCTTCAACTTATCTCAGTTAGTACTGTATATGCATCACAGTACCAACATCATATCTCTGTATATATGTCTGAACACATAGAATTATTCTGTGCACCACTTCCACACATCTGCACCAACTGCAGCAAAGCTTCACGTTAATGATGATATATGATAAGTACCACCATCAGTTTAACATATGCATACTTAGTTAGTCCTTTGCCTAAAGCGACTAGGATTCCCGGGAAGTGAAGCAGTACTTGTTTACTGATGTAAACAAGTTTTGTTTTTTCAGTTAAAATAGGGCCCAGTCACTAAAATGGGCAACATGGGTATAAACGATTTTATTGACTTTATTTCGATGTTGCAGTCACGGTTAGCCATTGTGTAGAAATATGTCACTTTAAACACAAATAGGTAAATAAAATATGTAACACAACTAGAAGATTTCAATGGCAAAAAAAATACTTGAATAAAAAAAAATCTTCACCTGTGTGGAATATAAAGCCTTTTAATTGAGAAACATGCTCCTTTCAGTAGAGTCCAAATATGGGCGGCCTCTCGTTTTATCCTTTTGCGCTGGCACCCGTGCCATATGGATTAACCCCTACACATGCGTGTGTCGTTCTATGTATTTGTAGTTGCTCTTAACACTCTCTAATTTGAAATAATGTACACTCTGCTTCTTGTCTTAACAGTTTGTCTAACAATTTGAACAAATACCCGAATCTGCAAACTCATTTTTTTTAATTTTTGCTTCCAGAATAACTGAAGACCCCTCTTTGGAATAGGCTTCTTGAATTTGTTTTAACTCTCTGTGCACTGATATCAAAATGCGGACATTTTAAGTAGACAATTAATTCCATAATGAAAGAAGGAATTTAACCCATTTAGTCTTATTTTTTAGAGCTTGCTAAACACTGTGAAACAAGATTAAATTTTGTTGTATTATGGGAAAATTTTGCAGCTTGAAATTTTGGTATTTTGACAACAGTGTGAAGAGGGTTAATTGGTGGTCTTAAGCCATTTTGTTGAAGCAATAATTGAAAATTGTTATTTTTCAGAGAATACATGTTGTGTATGTAATCATATTTTTATACCACAACCAAAGGCCCAGACTAGCTGGTGCTAACACAAATTAATCCAGGGCCAAACACAAATTTTGTCCCCCTATCCCCAAAATTTGCATATAAAACCGAAAAAATTAAGTACCATATGTTTCATGTTACACGAGCATTAATATACAATCATCGGACACTTTTAAATGAGGATAAAGAGTCTCATTCTCTGGACTATCTTTATATATTGGTTTCCTTCACCGAATTAGCATAATGGGTTATGCTGGCATTGAAAAGAGAAATTATGTAATTCTCAATTACATTGTTGCTATTATGCCAATCTCTTTTCTTGTAAAAGAGAAGGGAATATGTAATTCCTATGTCTTCTCCTATTCTCCTGTAGGAGCTATCCTTTTTCTAAGTAATTGAGAGATTGGATTTTCCTTTTAAGACCTAAGCCCTCCAGCCTTTTTTACGATTCAGCTAGTCTGGGCCATTGGTTGTGGTATAAAAATATGATAAATTTTAAGTAATTTGTATATTTTTTATATTTACCAATGTCCCAGACGGAGATGGCCCTCCCATGAGTGGGCACTCATTCCTCCCTGCTGATTATAACATTTAGCAGGCACTGTAGAAAGAATGATGGTTGGCACAATTTCAGTACCTTCCTGGATACTGCGCATTTGCAGATCACAAAAGTATGGAGGACCATATAGGACTTAATTTTTTTTGGTTTCGTATGCAAATTTTGGGGATTGCGGGCAAAATTTGTGTTTGGCCCTCGATTAATTTGAGTTAGCACCAGCTAGTCTGGGCTATTGGTAAGTATAAAAAATATACAAATTACTTAAAATTTATCATTTTGTCAGATTAAGGATAAACCTTTTATCTTACAAAACAGCTGCATCTGCCCACGTAATATAGAAACTGAACAGTAGAAGAAAAATTCAAAAAAATATCTGCAAAATGATATGTGACCTTTTAATGGTATGAGCTAATGAAAAAAAAACAAATCAAAATAACAAATTTTGATATTGTATGTTGGGTAAAGGGTTAACCAGGTGTGAGCACTTCTCTGTTAGCTGATATATTGGCCCCAGCCATGATAAGGTGCCATATTCAGAGCATATGCCATACATTTAGTCATGTTTTGTTATGGAATTCTTTTTTTGTAATTTAATGTAGTGTTTTTTTTCTCTCTGAAATAAAACTATTATTAATGAACAAATTTGGACAGCAAAAATAATCCAGCACTTAACCAGTTAACCTTTGAAGGCCTCATTATGACTGAGCACTTTTTAGTGAAACAAAATAGGTGCCAACACATGCAGTCTCTGGGTAAAATTGAAACTTGTATTCTAAGTATCTTGTGCAGTTGTTTCTAGACAAGTCTTGGCTGCCGATATTAGTCTCCAAGACTAACATAGTAACTGCAAATGCACTGGGTGTACACAGTCAAAGTGTAGCAAGAATGTTAAAAGAAATGTCCAGGCCTTTAAGGGTTAATAGATAGGCCCCCCAGCCAAGCCTGATTATAAGCAACCTGTCATTTGCAAAATGAGGTCTCCAGAGGGTGAATTTGCTGATGTTATCCCATACAGTGGGCCAATTTATCCTCTAGGTATATCTTTCTGTTTTGGCTTGAGACCTTGATTCAGACTGAGGTTCACAGAGGGTAAATTTACCCAACTCACCCTCTGGGGGCCTCATTTTCAACTGACAGTCTGCTTATTTTCAGGCTTGCCCCAGCACATAGCCAGTTGTCTCATTTTTTTTTTTTTACGCTTTTTAACATTATGCCAAAATGTTTTTCTAAATTTTAAATGACCTTTCCTTACCCACAAATTCTAGTTGATTCATAAGATTCTTTGTGCAGCACTTTTATTTGCCACACACATTTCTATGGCTCGCAAGTAAATGTTGATAACATTTTGCCTCAATCCATGATGAACACTTTTCAAGTATCGTGCGAAGCAAGAGTTTTATTGATAATATTTTTCCTCAATCCATGACGGACAATTTCAAGTATCGTGTGACGCAAAAGGTTTGCATTCATCTGTTGGGGGTTGCTAGCTCATTGGTTAATATGGACTTCTGCATGAGAGGTCACTTGTGTTGTGCCATTGAGGAAGACAGTTAAGCTCACTGTGCCCATTTGTATAGCATGCCTATTGGAATAAATACTTGTGGAGCGAACCACCTCTACAGTTTTGCTGCATTTTCATGAAACTCAATATAAATTCATCGCCATGATGAGGAGCAGTGTATGATATAAATTTTTTCCAGATCTGATGCAAGATGGCCGACTGGTGGCCATATTGCATTTTTCAAAATACTTGTGGAGCGAACTACTTCTACAGTTTATGCTGCATTTTCATGAAATTCAATATAAATTGATCGACATGATGAGGAGCAGTGTGTGACATAATTAGCTCACCTGACTGAAAGTCAGGGTGAGCTATTCTGATCACTTTTCGTCCGTCATCCGGCGTCCGGCGTGAAGGTGGTCTTTGGGCTTTTTCTCCCAAACCACTGGCCGCATATTAATGAAATTTCATGTGAGAAGGGGTTGTGTCTGCGGACACCGATTTTTTGTCAAATTAGGTTTCGGCTCACATTGAGCAGAGGGATGGGGCAAAAATGCTCCAATTCTTAAAAAATCTTCTTCTCAAGAACCAGCAATAGCAGAGACTTGATATTTGGTATGCAGCTTCCTTTTGAGGTGTAGACTCAAGTTTGTTCAAGAGAAGTTGGAGGGGCTATATTTGACGATGTTAAAGGAGGGGCAAAAATTTTGGCCCCGCCCCAAATTTCTATTTTCCAAACTGTGAGGCCGATTTGAACCAAATTTTACATGAGTGCTTATTGGGTCATAAGTACCTAATTTATGCCGAAATTTTTTTCCCCATAGCCCCGTGGGAACCACAAGAGCTAAAAATAGAAAAAAATGAAAACGCTCATATCTCCAAAACTACACGGCACTGAGAATTCTTATTTGTTGTGAAGCTTCCTTAGGACCAACAGAATGGAAAGATCAAAAAAAATTGCCATCGGTTTTATCATGGGGTACTTTTTGGGGAGTTTGAAAAAGTGCTGAGTCAGCATTTTTTAACACTGTGGGTAATGGGAAAAACATAAGACTACTTTTCTCCGAAAGCACTGCTCCAGAAGCATTAAAATTTCACATATAACATCTTTGGAAGATTGTTTCACGTGTTTATTGAAATGAATTGCCTGGGTGGATATTTGGGCTCTCTATGGGAGCCCAAATGTTTAAATTAGTGCAGTATGAGGAGTATTTTCGAAAAATCTTCTTCTTCAGATCTAGCAATAAGAATGTTTTGATATTTGGTATGCAGCATCCTTAGGGGGGTGAGATTGAAGTTTGTTGAAGCCAAATCCCTGGGTTCATATTTAGGCTGAAAATTTGGGGTCCCGTTGTGGACTTCGAAATTTTGGACCAAAATCCGAAAAAAAATTTTTTGTTTTTTATGCGTTTCGGTCAATTTTAAGACAAAAAAAAATTTTTTTTTTCCCCCTGAAAATTTGGGGTGCGGGTGGGACTTGGAAAATTTTGGACCAAAATCCGAAAAACTTTTTTTTTGTTTTTTATGCATTTCTGTCAATTTTAAGACAAAAAAAATTTTTTTTTTTTTTCCTCTGAAAATTTGGGGTGCGAAAATTTTGGACCAAAATCCGATAAAAAAAATTTTTTGTTTTTTTATGCATTTCTGTCAATTTTAAGACAAAAAAAAAAAAAAAAAAAAATTTTTCCCCTGAAAATTTTGGGTCCGGGTGAGACTTAGAAAATTTTGGACCAAAATCCGAAAAAAAAATTTTTTTTTGGTTTTTATGCAATTCTGTCAATTTTAAGACAAAAAAATTTTTTTTTTTCTTCCCCTGAAAATTTGGGGTGCGGGTGCGACTTAGAAAATTTTGGACCAAAATCCGAAACTTTTTTTTTTTGTTTTTTATGCATTTCTGTCAATTTTAAGACAAAAACAATTTTTTTTTTTTCCCTGAAAATTTGGGGTGCGGGTGGGACTTAGAAAATTTTGGACCAAAATCCGAAAAAAATTTTTTTTGTTTTTTATTCATTTCTGTCAATTTTAAGACCAAAAAAAAAATAAAAATTTTTCCCCTGAAAATTTTGGGTCCAGGTGGGACTTAGAAAATTTTTGACCAAAATCCGAAAAAAATTTTTTTTTGTTTTTTCTGCATTTTGGTCAATTTTAAGACAAAAAAAATTTTTTTTTTTTCCCCTGAAAATTTTGGGTCCGGGTGGGACTTAGAAAAATCCGGAAATTTTTGTTTGTTTGTTTTTTATGCATTTCTCTCAATTTTAAGACGAAAAAAAAAAAAAAAAAAAAAAAAATTTCCCCTGAAAATTGGGGGTCCGGGTGGGACTTAGAAAATTTTGGCCCAAAATCAAAAATTTTTTTTTTTTTTTTTTTCTGCATTTTGGTCAATTTTAAGACAAAAAATTTTTTTTTTTTTTCACCCTGCTTTTCTTGGGAGGGGGCGTATGCAGCTTATTGAAGTCAAGTCCCTGGTTTGATATTTAGACTACCGTGTCAGGTGAGCGCCCTCAGGCCCCCTGGGGCCTCTTGTTTTTTTTCCAGATGGCCGATTGGTGGCCATAAGGATTTTGCAAAATACTTGTGTAGCAAACTGCTTCCACAGTTTCAGTTGCATTTTCATGAAACTTCACAAAAATGATCAACATGATGAGGAGCAGTGCGTGATATAATCTTTTTCCCTATCGGATTGAAGATGACCGAATGGTGGCCATATTGGATTTTTTTTTTTACTCAGAAAAATTGAATGCCCCCTTTCAGTCACACACACTAGGCAGTATGCCACAGTGGGGGTATACTGGGTGACAGGCCATCTCTAGTTTCATCAAATCTAGTCATGGCTGCTGTAAAGCAGCCATGACTAGAGTTGGTGAAAAATTAATCTAAATTTAAAAAAGAAATCATTGGTGAAAAAATCCATTCAATTTACAGGGGAAAATATGTTTAAATATGCCCAAATTATACTTATATCAGTGACAAGAGAAACCCTGGGTTGGGCAGGAATATCCACAAGCAGCATGCAAAGAGTTAACACCTCTAAATACATTTTTTACCATCTTGCAAATATTCTTGTATTTTCAAAAAGTTGAGATGAAAGTAATAGTTTTTATATAATGATTTTTAACACATTCGTTGCTCTCCCAGTATAATCACAGGCACTGAAAGTTCCATTGACACGGAGGCTCAAGTCTGACTTTGGTATTTCTATGCCCTTTGGCATAGAATGTACATAAGTCTGAAGAAATGAAGAACACACTTTCAGTTTTTTTCCAAAATATCCTTTAAAAAAGTGTTTTTGCATAAAAAATGCTAAGATTATGACCCATCACTGGATTGAATTGAATGAGATCATTCCATTGAGGAGCTATAAGCTGCCGTTTGTAAGTAAAAAATATAAAAATAGCACAATCTGAATGGATATATTTGTTTATACAGCACCTGCAAATTTGGTAACTGGTTACAGAATTGAGAATTTTTTTTTTTTTATTTTTTTATTTACAGTTTTCACAGTAAATTACACTAACACACATATATATATTGACAAAACAAAAATACAATGTGTCAAGAATGAGTTCTTCCGATCTAAATTCAACATAGGCTTGTGTGGTTATAGAAGACACTTAGATTTAAATAATTATTTTAGAGAATTGAGAATTTCATTCAACAGTTATTTCTCTTTGTTGAAAAACCTACCTTTCGACTTGTTTTTGTACAATTTCACCAATAATTGATGGATTGTAATGAAATTTAGTATGCATGTTCCCCATCAGATGCCAGATACTCCTAATGCAAAATAAAAATGCCAGAAGATTTCATCCAAGAGTTGTGGTCTTGTTGGTTGAAAAAGGTAAATGCTCATCGTAATTTTTGGACGACTTCACCAATAGTTGATGGGGCATTATGAAATTTAACATGTATAGTGTCCGTCATTTGCCTTGAGAATTATTACCCTTGTATTTTACTTGAAATTTTTAATGTTCATGCCATAACTTGAAAAAACGTTCATCTGATTTAAATTACTAATTGTTTCATAGTAAGAGTATCTCAGACAGATTCGAAATCTATTGTAAATTAAGGATGATATTGCCTTTTAATTAATGTGTTTTATTTGAAACATTAGTTGTTATTGCATCACTTAAATAACATTTTTCAGATCTTAATAGACTTCAGTGTGTTGCATTATATCAGCATTATAAAATATCTTGACCTGACCATTCTTCATTCCTTCCAACTGTTTTTTTATTAGAATGTTTGCCTGTCTGTCCTTGTGTCCAATCATCACACTTTTGTTCGTACAATGACGAACGGCAGCTATCACATTCTAATGAATTATTGTGTGCTGTTCAATATTAACAGCGTTACAAAGGAAAGGTGCAAGGCAGACATCACCACGAGTCAGTTTCAACTCTTTTTAACATTCAATAACCTGGAATGTCATCTATTTATTGGAAGCCCATGACCTATTTTTATTCCCAATTTAGAAAAAAATGGACATTTTACTGTTATGTTTGGGCATCCATCCATTAACTTTTTAATGGGAAAAGATACCACAATGAAACTTACACAGCATAAGTGCCACCACAAGACAGTGTATGCATACAAAATTTACGACCACCCTACCAAGGTCAATGCCATAGATAGACATTAATACATGGAATCAGCGTGCACATCCAACTTTTTCGTGTCTGAGTCATAACTTTTTTAGTGGAAGAAGATATCAAAATGAAACTTGCACAATATATGGACCACCACTAGATGGTGTGCCGGGTACAAAATTCATGGCCGAACCACCATGGTCAAGGTCACCAATAGAATTTTCATGCACATACTTTTTGGGTGTCCAGTCCATAACTTTCATGCACATCTATGTTTCTGATATCTGGTCCATAGTGAAGTCGATGGCATGGCACATACAAAATTTATGACTGATCCACCATTGTCAGTGCACAGATAGAGTTCAACCAATGGAATCAGCATGCACAGCATTTTTTGTGATTGCTTATTCCTAAATTTTAAAGAAAGCACTCTTTCAGTACATGTGAAGAAAAATTCTTTTTGACAAAAATAGTTCTAATTTTGTTAATAAAGCAAATTGTGCTTTATGTCAAAAAAATTTTAAAATAAAAAAGGTGTGAGATAACTTTTTTGATTTTTAAAGTATTTCAAAATGGTTATTGGTTGGAATTGAAAACAAAAAATCTCATCCTGTCTTTTTTATATTTAATGACAAAATAGAGGAGAGGGTTTTCAGTCATTTTTAATTATGTATATTCACTAAAAGCATCACACTGAACCGTCCTTTCACAAATGTAAGATCTGTTATTTATTGATCAAGTGCATTTCTAAAGCTTGTTTTACATTTGTCTGTTCTACCTATGCATGTTTGTGGGGATTTGTAACAAACTTTTTTTTCCCAATTTTATGTATTTCAATTCTCTAAAGAATGTTTAATTCTGGCAGGTTATTATAATTGCCTGACTATAATTACCTGACTAGCATTACCAGTGGCCCAGCAGTACTTTCTTATTATGTCTTGAATATTTACAGGAAACATGACTTAATTAAAACCATTTGGTATAGTTTGGGGGTTTTAACTTCAAAATAATTGTATTACTGCATAATTTACTCTAAGGCAGTCAGATGTTCCAATGTTGAAAATACTGTTAAGATTCAGTAAATGTTTCATTTCTTTCAATATATCTATTTTTTTTGTTACAGAGAGTGTGTGTTCTTGTGTCGAATGTGTGTTCTTGTGTCCAAAATATATGTGAGGAATGCGTGTCTGACCATCATGTATTTGAAAAAAACATTGGAATTTCGTTTATTATTCTGCCTAAAAAAAGTTCACAAATCTGTTTAACTTTATGTGATTTTCACTGTGTGAAAAAACATAAAACATATATATGTCTTATCATCTTACAAAGAGATTGTGAATTTTTTTCATTAATTAGCTTAAATGCTGTTATGATAGGTTAATGGATACACAGTGCATTTGAAGAAAGTTTCAGGTATTCAGAGTGGCTAAAATTGATGGGAGGATTTTTTCAGTGTAGTCAGAGTAATTTGGTATGTAGGTATTCAGTATGAGGACATTTTGTCATATTTCTACCTGCTAGTTCAACAGAAAATTTAGGCCCAGTAAGTAAAGGAAATTGTGTCCTAAGCCCATAAGACTGCCAGGTTCCAATTTACCATGGGTTTATCCATGAAGTGTGTTTACCATTTGTTGTAAAACAGCTTAGTTGATTGAATGCTAAATGTTAATGGATTTTGAATGCCAACAAGTAGGACAGCATTTGTTTGTTGCAGTAAATTATTTCTTTGCTGATAAAATAACTTCATAAAGGCAGTAAAAGAAGTTTTATTTCAAAATAAATTTCAGGATAATTCTAGATTTTGTATACCTTTACCTTTGCTTAGAAAATGATGTTATATGTCTCATATTTGTCTCATATTAGTAAATGGCTAGTTAAATAACTGCATATCACCAGCTGAGAAAGAAATTCCAGGAATCAGCTATGCGATTAAATCTGATTCACTATTGCATGGTACTATAAAAGCCTCTACCTTCCTATAACTGATCTCTTTAACCCCAAAGGGCCTAATTCCAACTTGATCACTTTTTACCACAATAGAACAGGTGTCCAAACATGTCATTTCTGGATAAACTTACAAGTTACATTCTGAGTACCTTAGATGTTGTTTCTATGCAAGTCTTGGCTGCCTATGTAGGCAGCTTAGACTTGTCTATAAACTACTGGAATGCCACAGGACAGTCAGAGTGTAGCAAAAATGTATAAAAATCTTCAGGCGATTAAGGATTAACCCTTCACTAACATGATCAGTAGATGACACTTGTAAAATAAATTTCTAAAACAACTAAACATTTTTTTCATTTTGGGAAAAAACAACACAGTTGATGGCCCTCATTGGAACAAGTCCAGTGATGAGGCATAAGAAAAGTTTTGTAGATAAAAAGTTATTAAAACAATAGAATTTGAATAGAAAATGTTCGAATAGCGTTCGCCAATTATGGCCATTATGCTATGTTGGGTAAATAATAATGTCTAATGTGTTATTTTTCCTTTTAGGTGCTATCAGCAGCTACCATTGTTGCTAAACATACCTCTGCATTGTGTAATGCATGCCGAATGGCTTCTTCCAAAACCACCAATCCAGTTGCCAAGAGACATTTTGTACAGAGTGCAAAAGATGTAGCAAATAGCACAGCCAATCTTGTCAAATCAATCAAAGTAAGTATCCAACTAGTTTCACTAAACTACAAACTGGGTAAAAGAATAACCCTGTATTTAATTGTCACTAAACTATTTAGAATACCTTTTTCACAAATTTGGCCTGTTGATTGCTAATGAGTTATAAAGTAAAATCTTTTTCATTGAATAAAAATGTTGTGTGCTTCAGATAATTTTGCATGCCAGAGTAAAATTGCTCTTATTTGCAGACCCTCTTGCCTTCAAGACTCACTATCTGAGCATTTAATTCTTTGAATCTTATTTGACAAAACTCTTTAACACTTTACCCAATGCAGACAATATCAACTTTTGTTATTTTAACCCTTTACCTAACATGAAAAGCAGACAACACTTGCAAATAAAATTCTTGAAACACCAATTTTTAGCTCAACTTTGACGAAGTCAAATTTGAGCTATTGTCATGGCCCGTCGTCCGTCTGTCCGTCCGTCTGGCCGTCTGGCCGTCTGTCCGTACGTCAACAATTGGCTATGGCTCGGGCTAGAGGTCGTATTTATGAACCGATCTTTACGAAACTTCTTGTGTACCTTTGTTATGACCCTGGGACAGGAACGAGTGTTTTTAGGTGTGGTCCAAAATTCAAGATGGCTGCCAGTGGCCATTTTGTACCGATGATGCAAAAATCAGTTTTTTGTACAGAACTTCTGTATGAAAGTTCTGATTTGAATAAAGTTTTGTATAAATGTTTAGTACCATGGGATACATCACATATAATACGGGTTTTTTTCTCGTGCGTAAATTATGCAAATTAGACTGACTTTGATTTATTTAGTGTTACTTTCAGAGCTGTAAGTGCCAAGCTGCTATGGCTCGGGCTAGAGGCCGTATTTAGGAACCGATCTTTACGAAACTTCTTGGGTACCTTTGTTATGACCGTGGGACGAGAACGAGTGTTTTTGGGTGTGGTCCGAAATTCAAGATGGCTGCCAGACGCCATTTTGTACCGACGATGCAGAAATCTGTTTTTTGTACAGAACTTCCATATGAAACCTCTGATTTGAATAATTTTTTGTATGAATGTTTAGTACCATGGGATACATCACATATAATACGGGTTTTTTTCTCGTACGTAAATTGTGCAAATTAGACTAATTTTGATGTTTTTTGGGGTTACTTTCAGCACTGTAAGTGCAAATGCCAATACGGCTCGGGCTAGAGGCCGTATTTATGAACCGATCTTTACGAAACTTCTTGGGTACCTTTGGTATCACCGTGGGACGAGAACGAGTGTTTTTGGGTCCGGTCCGAAATTCAAGATGGCCGATGGCAGTCATTTTGTACAAAATTAGGTGCAATCAGATTTTTGCACAGAACTTCCATATGAAAGCCCTGATTTGAATAATTATTTTGTGTGAATGTTTAGTACCATGGGATGCATCACATATAATACGGGTTTTTTTCTCGTGCAGAAATTATGCAAATTAGATGAACTTTGATTTTTTCAGTGCGACTTACACACAGTAAGTACACATGTCAATACGGCTCAGACTAGAGTCTGTATTTATGAACTGATCTTCACGAAATGTCTTGGGTACCTTTGTTATCACCTTGGGACGAGAACGAGTGTTTCTGGGTGCGGTCTAAAATTCAAGATGGCTGCCAGTGGCCATTTTGTACCGAAATTAGGTCTAATCAGTTTTTTGTACACATCTTCTATACAGCTCAGACTAGAGGCCATATTTATGAACCAATCTTTACGAAACTTCTTGGGTACCTTTGTTATCACCGTGGGATGAGAGCGAGTGTTTTGGGGTGTGGTCCGAAATTCAAGATGGCCACCAGCAGCCATTTTGTACCAAAATTAGTGCAATCAGTCTTTTGTATAGAACTTCTGTATGAAAGTTCTGATTTGAATAAATTTTTGTATGAATGTTTAGTAACATGGAATACATCACATATTGTAAGGGGTTTTTTTTCGTGCCGAAATTATGCAAATTAGATGAACTTTGATTTATTCAGTGCTACTTACACAATGTAAGCACACATGTCAATACGGCTCAGGGTAGAGGCTGTATTTATGAACCGATCTTCACAAAACTTCTTGGGTACCTTTGTTATCTCCTTGGGATGAGAATGAGTGTTTCTGGGTACGGTCCAAAATTCAAGATGGCTGCCAGTGGCCATTTTGTACCGAAATTAGGTCCAATCAGTTTTTTGTCACAAGTTCTATACAGCTCGTATTTATGAACTGATCTTCACAAAACTTCTTGAGTACTTTTGTTTTCACCTTGGGACAGGAACGAGTGTGTTTTGGGGTGCCTTTGTTATCACTGTGCTATGAGAACAAATATTTTGGGGTTCAGTCAGACCCACTCTGGGACTCAAAGATTTATTTTCTAGTTCAGCATCTGACTGTCACCCACCTTTACAATACTTTACCTATACATTTGTTATAGGCAACGGTCAGTATTCATGTACAGACCGTTACAATACTTTATATGTACCTTTGTTATCAGGTCATTACCTAGATGTTTGTCATTGCTGTGTCACATACTATACATGTACATGTCTTTGTCTTGACAAGTTGAGCTACAGTGTCATTGACACTTTCATTTTATTTTTTTGTGTCAAAAACATAGCTTATGACCCATCATTGGATTGGAACAAGCTCATTGAGCTTGTTCCAATGAGGGTCATAAGCTATGTTTTTGTGACAAAAAATGAAAAGTAATAAAAATTGAATGGTGAATTTTGTGAATCGCACTCTCCGTTTTTGGCCGTTACATTGGGTAAAGGGCAAAGTCGTATTTTTTCAAATCTTTCAGAACATTTCAACAAAACCATATCATTCAACAATATAAATTATTATTTATTATATGGACAATGAGGGGGTCGCATGATATGGTTTTGTTGAAATTTTTTTTTACAAATAATGATTGTTCAACTGCTCAGTTTGTATATTACACTGTTGTTCATATGGAAACAGCTTGTCAGCTTGAGAATGTCAAGTGACAGCCAATCACCAGTTAACAGACAGAAATTCCAGGAATCATCCCTGACACTAAATCTGATTAAACTGTTGGACGGGACTATAATATAGTCTCAACCTTCCAGTAACCCTTTAACTAACATGAATAGAAGATGACAATTGCAAAGACATTTCTTGAATGTCAAAAAATCTTTATGTTTATAATCCCTCATTGCAACATGTTCAATGAGCTGTCCCCAGTGAGAGGTCATAAGCTATTTTTTAAGCAGAAATTAATTTTACTACAATTTTGGCGAAATTTGGTAGCTGGTTTTGGCTGGTATGTGCCGAGGGTTCATCAAGTCTTATGTCAGAGTAAAGAATGTCACTTTTAATCCTACAATTATGGGACTTTTCATGGTACAGTAGAATCCTCTAAATTGAATATCCATTTTGTCAGTGAAAATTATTCAATTAAGCGGAGTATACAATTAACAGGGATTTGGTCAGTTTCCTGTGTTCTGGAGGTAAACTGAGCATTTATTCTATTATATCTTGTTTGACAGAGCTCATAGAGCTCTGTCAAACAAGATATAATAGAATAAATGTCTGTATTGGATGTAGTGAGGCCAAAAAGGTTGATAAATAAGGGGAATTTGGTGCGTGTCACAGTAATTTTTTCGACATATTACAAAATTTATATGCAATTAACAGGAGTTTACTCTACAACCCATATGCAATTAACAGATCAAATTTGTACTGAAGGTATGGTAAATGGTTTTGTGATTTAAAATTATATTCGATTAACAGGGATATACAAATAAGAGATATCCAATTAAGTGGGCTCCATTGTATTTTGCATGTGATTTGACCTGCTACCAAACAAAATACCAAAAGCTACTACTTGGCAATATTTGCAAAAACTCCCACCCTGTATTAACCCTTTACCTAACACGAAGGGCAGACGACACTTTGCAAACAAAATTCTTGTATAACTTAAAATTTTCATTTTTTGTCTCCAAAACATAGCTTATGACTCCTCATTGGAACGAGCTCAGCGAGCTCGTTCCGGTGTGGGGTTATAAGCTATATTTTGAAGACAAAAATGAAAAAAAGAATGAAAATTGTAGGGTGATTTTTGTAAATAGCACTGGCTGGTTTTGGCCATTACATTGGGTAAAGGGTTAAACAGGTGCTCTTTTAACTAGTAAGAAGACTGAAAATTTTTAGGATAGTCCTAGGTAGTCGTGACAAAATTTGTACGGACAATTGTTGCTTTCTTACTGGTTTGATTTTGCACTGGTTGGAGTAAAATGTTTTGAAAAATAGACTAAAACTTTTTTTTAAATTGACCTTTAGGTACAGTTGCCTTGATTTAAGATGAAAGATTTAGATTTGTTCTCTGTTACCAGGATCTTTAGATTTTTCAAAAGCCCTCCATTTAAAATCAGTTTTATAAGGCAGTAGTTGCATGAAGGCATGTTTCTAAAAATTTGAATTTGCCTGATTTCCTTTAAACTGAAAATGCATTTGAGTTGAGAAAGAACTTTTACCTTACATAAGGTCCATAACTGGCTAGTGTTTTTCATAAATATTGCCATTTAAATTTTATTAGCTTTCCATATTTTTTCATAAAAAAAATTTATAACCCCTCATTGAATTGAGCACGTTGAACTCATTTTAATAAGAGATCATAAGCTATGTTTAGGAGGCAAAAATGAAAATATGTGGTTATTCATGAAATTTCTTTGCAAGTGTCATCTTCTACATTTTATTAGGTGAGGAGATAATAGAAGGTTGAGGCTATTATAGTACCATACCACTGTTCATCAGATTTAGTGCCATTGCTGATGCCTGAAATTTCTTAAATTTAGCTGCTGATAAATTTTGTTCTGCAAGATGTTATTATATTGCAAGTGTTGTCTTCTATTCTCATTAGATTAACTCTTAATCTGGGGAGTGCGGTGGCTCAGTAGGTAGAGATGCAGGCTGGAAGCCGAGAGGTCCTCGGTTCGAATCCCACATGCGGCAACTGCATTGTGTCCTTGGGCAAGACACATAATCCCAATTGCCCACGGGGGCACGGTGGTGTTCTGTACTAAGGCATACTGAACATTGATGGTGCACTTGTCTTCAACCAATGCTAACTCTGCTTGTGTGGAGTTAGTATGTTGGGGGAGTCTGATTGTTGCTCGGTGGTTCTCTCCGGGTACTCCGGCTTCATCCATAAAACTGTCTAACACAAATATAACTCTTAATCTGCAAGTTTTTTCAAGATATTTTTCATCAAATCTTGTCATGGCAGCCTCACAGCAGCCATGACTGGATCTGATGAAAAATTCAACCAAATTTCAACCAAAATCAATCGTTGGTGAAACAATCCATGCAGATTACAGGGGGAAAAATTTGATTAAATGTGCCCAAATTATACTTATTTCAGTGGTAAGCAAAGTCCTGCCCTGTAGCGGGGGAGGAATTCGTCACATACAGGTGAATTGTGCACTTGGTGATACCTTCTTGAAATTTGGCACACTGTTAGTGTAGGCTATGAGGTTCTCAAAAACGATCGGCTACAAGTTGACACCGACCGGTGGCGACCAGTAGCGGCACAATCCAAAATGGCCGCCAGCGGCTGAAGGGAACCTCCTTTTCGACGGTCTACCGACTATACATCCGATTGTAAGGGCGCGAAAGTGAACTCTGATCCACGCACGTGTTGGAAACGGACGCATCAATTTCTTGGAACTTGAAAAGAGCGTTGTTTCTCCGGGATCAGCGTCATTCAGGCAAACCTGAATGACGCTGATCCCGGAGAAACAACGCTCTTTATGAAGCAGTCTCTTTGCCATACAATCTCTTGTTTGGCGTAATTCCGCAAGCAATTCTGATTTGTCTGTCGAAATTAATTCGAGAACGCGATTGTTCACAAAAATCATTCACAGAATGAGTGAGAATCCTCTTCGTGTACGGACTAGTACTGACTGGGAACGTTGTTGCTTTTGCCAGCAAGACAGTTCCAAGAAATTGATGCGTCCGTATAGAGAATCTCGTTTTCATGACGCCTATAAAGCTATTGAGGAAGACATAACGCGCTTCCTAGATAATGGCGTTGAGCTTCCATATAATTTGACCATTGATTGTTTGATGAGAGAGAGTGATGAGTGTATGTCGATGTCACTGTTGACGAATAAGGCAATATATCATAAGACATGCCGTGACAGTATTCGGACTCACATCGTACAGCGCGTGCTACACAAGCGAGAGCGAAATGAGGCAGTGGCATCCTGCTCCACGCTGAGTCCTAAAAGAACACGGACAAGTTTTGAATCTGGCTGTGACAGGAAACTGCCCCAGTGTGTTTATTGTCACAAACGCGAAGGTGACAGCAGTGAGCCTATTTGCAGATCAATGTCTGATAACAATAAACTCAAAATTATGGCAAAGGAAGCCGAGAACTGGGTTGTTTTTTCTCGGGTCAATGCAGCATTTGATTCCGCTGCTAGTGATCTTTACTATCACAAAACCTGTTATTGTAAGCTTGCCAATGAAGCACGAGCGGCTAAATCTAAAAAGTCGAAGAACGCCGAACATTCCGCGTCAGGCCTGCCCTATGACCCTCTCGTTATGGCAGAGCTCATAACATTTGTTGAACACAACGATTCCGCGATGAAGCTTGTCGATCTCAAGAATCTGTACAGTCGGAGGTTGAAGCAAGTCGGTTCTGATTGGCTTAGTGAAGAAATACATTCCACTCGATTCAAAGAACATTTGTTGCAGAAATTGGGCGATGGCTGGGACGCCTTCACACAGGGTAGAGATGTGTTTATTTCAAGTAGGTTTCGAGTTGGCTCCTTGTTGTCCGAATCTTTAACTCGTATAGTGTCTGAGGAAGAGGCAAAAAAGATAGTTGATGTGGGTCTTCTTCTGCGTAAACACATACTCATATCTCAAGCTCCTTTCACGGGATCATTTTCATCTTATTGCTTGAGCGAGCCTGTACCCAACTCACTCCTGACTCTTCTTAGAGTTCTACTTGAGGGCACATGTAGTATACAGAACTTAGGCGATGATGAGACTGTTAATGCCAAGACTCGAGTGGCTTGTACTATTTCACAGATGTTGATCAGCAATTCAGCGAAACGCTCCGAACATGCACAAAATGTTCACCAGAGACGTGACAGAGAAACTCCAATGCCTCTTTATGTGGGTTTGAAGTTGCATGCCCATGATCGTATGAAAAATCTTATCAGAGATTTTCATCAAATGGGACTCTCTGTCTCTTATGATCGCGTAATGGATGTTCGCAGGAGTTTCGCGAGAGCTGTTTCACTGCGGTTCAAGAACGAAGGTGTTGTAGTCCCAGCTAACTGCAAACGTAATGTTTTCTCGATAGGAACCACTGATAACATTGATGTATCTGGTAGATCTGATATGCATGGTACGTCCATCACACTCATTGGTCAACTGAGCAGGGACAATGTGGGTACTGATCCCCCACCACTGAGTTTAGATGTTCCAGAAGACACACAAATTGAACTCCCAGACGACTATGCATTTGTTCCTTTCGTTGAAGACTTTGGTGGGGACATCAGGCTTGAATCTCCAGATGAATGTAATGTACGGCCCAATGAATATGCAGATTTGAACGTGGGAGAGAATGACTGGTTGTCTCATGTGTCACAGATCAGCAATAAAGGGAAGGTTGATGGCAGCTGGCAGCTTGATGAAGTCCCTGTGACCTTTTCAGGCTTCTTTTCAAAACATGAAGATCAAGACAATGTCAAACCTCGTGCAGTTATTGGGGTATTCCCTGTTTTCAGTGAGCAGAAAGCGGACTCACTCAGTATGCAGAAGCATGCTATGTATGTGGTCAGGGAAGCTACTGCTTTCGTAAACCCCGGCCAGATACCTGTCATTGAAGGTGACTGTCCGTTGTATGCCAGGCAGAAAAAATGTCAATGGCTGTTCCCAGAGGAGATAGGTGAGGATCGAATGGTGTGTATGATTGGATTCCTGCATCTTGAAATGTGCACCCAAGAAGCTGGTGGTAAGCTTATGGGTGGTTCTGGTTGGGAGCGAATGTTTCACCTCGCAAAGATATTCACACCCGGTGTAGCATCATCCCTACTTGGTGGGAAACATGTCAAGAGGACGCGACAGGCATATCTTCTCACTCTAGCTTGGCTTGAGATCCTCAGAAAGAATGCTTATGAGATTTACTGTCAGCAGACTGGGCCCCATGAGTCATTTGAAATGTGGGAACAGAGGATTCTTTCACAATCTCCAACTGCGCGCTATTGGGGTGAAATCGTTCGGAACTTTCTCTTGACAAGCTGTCAATTCGTTCGGAACCAACGAATCGGTAACTGGCCTGGTACACTGTGTTCTATCGATGAGTTGTGCAGTTACTTTTTTGCCCTAGGACATACAAATTATTGTCGGTGGGTCCCCGTATTTCTGAGAGACATGTCTCAGCTACCCAGGCGGCATCCTTCAATCCACAACAAATTCATGGAAGGCCATTTTGTGGTCCAGCGTAGTGAGAGGAAGTTCAGTATGATGGGTTTAGATCAGAGCCAAGAACATAGTATCCAACTACTCAAAGAAGACAGTGGTCCAAAAGGTCTCTATGGCCAGGCTGAAGAGAAAGTCGTTATTGAGCTTTCAAGGTCAGAAGTTCTGCGTGTTATAGATGAGTATGAATATGCAAGTTTCCACACAACATCATCAGATAACACGGAACACCCGGAAAGTTCGGTATCAGAGCAGAAAAAATGTCTGAATCAATTGAAATCTCTCCTCGATCTGGTGAATCAGGGACTCATTATCAACCCTTATGATGAAACTAGTGGTCAGCTGGTGACATTAGATACTGGTGAATATATGGACCCCGAAGTTAGTAAGAGTTTACGGTCATTACCCGAAAGGGGCAAGCATTTATATTCCACTTTCTTGAAGGAAAGGCTTGTGGAATGCACTGTACCCCTGAATGATGTTATTCCCAAGGCAAATATATATACCTTCCTTAACCCACCCCCAGCCAACCTGGACAAAGGCCGAGACAAACTCATGTCAAGTAAAGCAACTGCCGCAATAGTTACCCAGATGTTCGTTTCACTGCAAGCCCGGCCTGATTCAAACATGGATGAGTTTTTCATGCACGAGAATGCACGTGATCCGCCAGCATTATCCGATAGAGGTAAGCTACGGAGTGGGACAAAATCTCAAATTCTCAATTGTTTACCAGCTATTCCTGCACAAGGGAAGAATTCAGCAGCTAGACAAGCTTCAGTTGTCATCTTGGATATGCCTGCTGTAGTCCATGTAATCAAACCACAGAAAGCGGATCTGTTTGGAGAATATGCTCGATTGCAATTATTGCCATACATCGAATCTCTGATTAACACGAACACCACAAGGGTTGATGCGATCTATGACTGTTACCCCGAAGGCAGTTTGAAGAATCAGACGCGAGCAAAACGCCTCGGTGAGACAGCAGTTAGGTTGATACGGGTGTCCGAGAACGTCCCTTTACCTAAAGGGAAGAATTGGCAGGCATTCTTGAAAGTTAGTGAGAATAAAGACGAATTTTTCAAGTTCCTGTCTGCTGAACTGCTGAAATTAACATCAACATCCGAGTACCAGTTGTTAACGACATCAGGAGAATATGTACTATGCAATAAGGATGTTAGCTTATGTGACATATCTCCATCGAACCACGAGGAAGCAGACACGCGCATGATGCTTCATCTCAACCATGCAGTCTCACAAGGTCACAAAATAGCTTTTCTTCGCACGGTTGATTCTGATGTCGTCATTCTGTCTTTGCACCATTTCGCAACATTCCGTGACCTTGGACTCAGTGAGCTGTGGATTGGGTTTGGAATTGGAAAGGCATATAAAGATATGCCAATTCATGAGATAGCTTCACAACTTGGACCTGATTACTGTAAGGCCCTGACTTTCTTCCACGCCTTCACAGGTTGTGATGTAACATCCAGCATGCTCGGCATTGGGAAGAAGACAGGATGGAATGCATGGATGAATTTTCCCGCATCAACTGAAATGATGATAGAATTGACTGAGAATCCGCAAGTCTTTTCAGAGGATTCCCCTCATATGCAGCATATCGAAAAACTCACCATACAGATGTACAGTAACAGTTGTGTCAGTACACGTGTCAATGATGCGAGACGGCATATGTTCACACATGGCCTTAAGTCTATGGAAAACATCCCGCCCACCAAAGCAGCTCTGTATCAACATGTAAAAAGGGTAATTCTTGTGTCATCTTTCATTTGGCATCGTGCTCTGCAGAAACACTTATGTGTGCCAGACCCATCACAGTACGGATGGGAGTGGAATCCACGTCTCAATATTCTGGTCCCATTTTGGACTCACCTAGGAGACGCAAGTGCTGCATGTGCACTGATGCTCCACTGTAGTTGTGCCAAGGCCTGCAAGGGCAATTGCAAATGCTTGAAAGCTGGATTAAGGTGCACACCTTTGTGTAAGTGTGAAGGTGGCTGTTGTAACAATATTGAGTAGTATACTGTCATGTTAGGACCAGTCATCTCCTATTCTGGTATTTTTTTTTCCATTTTCGGCCAGTTAACACATGTCATGTTTCTAGTTGAGTTGATTTTGCTAACAAATGTTCATCCCATGTGGCTTGCTACATTGTCCGGGGTATAGGAATACAGTTTTAGATTTCGGAAAATAGTCTGTTATTTACTGCACAAGACGGTGTTAATTCATGCATAGCATGATACAATATCCCCAACTATTTTGCCTCTGTACAACAGTTGATACCTTCGTTCACCCGTGTGTTCATCTATGGTATCCTTGTCTTTCTCTGGCCATAGGCCACATGTGACTAGTCAGTTCCTACTCCATAGCAAATCAACTTGGAAATCCTTCATCTTGTAGCGCACTCATGTCTCAATGAATCCATACCTGAGTTGATCTAATAAATCTAACGTAAGGTATCAAATTGCCATACCGGATCATATTTCGATAAGTTATTCGCTAAAACATTTCGACCACTCATCGACATCAAAGGTCATGTTTTGGCTCCCAGTGGTGGCTATATCTCTATATCCCTGGTAAAGTAGCATACCATGAGGGATGGGCATTAAGTGTCGGCAACATTAATCCTGACTTGGAACACACCACATCTTAACTGGCCGAAAATGAAGAATACTACTTGTAGTCAAAAAATATTCCTGTACCTCGAATGACTGCAAACATACACTCACCCCTTCTAGTCCCATTTTGCCAATGTTCTATACTGGCAAGATAACATTGTATAATTAACAACGGGAACTAATGCATCCCGAGTTCATTCCAGCACTGCCCTTGCTGGCAGACGTGTCGCTATGGTGTTGAGATTGAACCAGAACTCCTCTAGAAATTTGATAGTTTTATTTTCTTAGAAAATAAATCTATCGAAAATGCCGGAAGTTGAGAATAGACTGTCACTTTAATTGGATTATCAAATGTCCAAGTATCCCCACTGCTGCATACTATCGAGTACCCTTGTTCATGTGTTGACAGGAATCTCTCATACCATGTTCATTTGACCATTGCATTCCCGAGAAACATTCAACACTAATTTATCTACGGACGGACGATCATACTGACAGTCAGACACACAGACGCACACATCGACGGAAATTCTGATCCCATTATCCATTAATCTTCCCCCCAACTTGTTCCAAGGGCTTCACTCCATCATTCACATCAATTACAGCACATGTATGGTGTTAGGTTTGGAGCTTCAGTTGTGCGATCGGCGAAAATAGCTTTTTTTCGATCCGCTTGGCGGCCATTTTGGATTTCGCTGCTAGTGGTGGCTAGAGGATGGTGCCAACTTGTAGCCGATCGATTTTGAAATCTCTGATGCCTACCCTTACATCATGCCAAATTTCAGGAAGGTATCACCAAGTGCACAATTCTAGCGAATTCCTCCCCCGCTACTGGGCAAGAATATTCGCCTGCAGCTTGCAAGGTGTTAGGATTAATTTCATTTCCAAAAATTTAACAGTAATCCCAGTTTTCTTTTGCACATTTTAGGCATTAGATAATGATTTCACTGAAGAGAATAGAAGGAAATGTTCAGAGGCTGCCAAACCCCTGATAGAAGCAGTAGATGAGCTGACACTCTTTGCTTCTTCTCCAGAATTTTCTAGTAAGCCTGGAAAGATCAGTCAACAGGTAAGTAATAGTACTCGCAATAATTCACAAAATTCATTTTCTTTTTTTCCACCACGGATTCGAAAGTACGACAATCAATGGCTAGTTAATAGTGCACAGTGCTTGCTTCCTGTGGTGAACAAGCTCCATTTTACTGTTAAAATAGGACCTGTTAACAAGTTCCTGGGTGGTAGTCCTCTAAAATGGGCAACATGGGTATAAACGAATGACTGGACTTGACTTTACATCCATGTTGCAGTCACAATTAGCCATTGTTCAGAAATAGGTGATCTTAAACACCAGTAAATAAATAATTGGTTAATTGAGAAATCTTAACACTCGATGTGCAACACATCTTTCAAAAAATTTTATTAATGCTTCACAAAATTTTTCTTTTTTAACTGCGACAAGCTGCTGCATATCTGGCATGTCTGACATTCAGTTTTTTAAACTAAATTACTTTTAACATATGAAGCAGCCATGACTAGATTTGATGAACATTTAATCTAAGTATAACACAAGATATCATTGGGGAAAAAATGCATTCCCAAATTATACTTATTTCATGCCAACAGCATGTAAGGAGTTAAAGGCAGGTGTTTTTCCTGGTATTTTTGTCAGAGTTTTTGCCCTTTATGAACTTGGAATCTTTTTTTCATTTTACCATCAAACTCGATAACTTTCAAAATACTTCGTGGAATCACTTCATATATGGTATGCAAGTTTGTCCCTACATCCCGATAAATTCTGTCTTTTGATTGGTCAGAATGCCTTGGACAAATAGCCATGGCAAATGGTGCACAGAACATCCAAGGTATATGAGAGTGTGCAACATCCAGGATATAAGCGCATTGGGGGTATATGGTTTAAATGAAAGTTTTTTGCTTTTGCTCGCCTCGATGTAAAAATTGAACCAAAAAACTTGAAAATGGTCACAAATATCATCAGATTTCCAACAATTTGATCAAATTTTGCTGTTATAAATTAAATAGTCGAATAATTAAATCAAACAACTTGAGAAAAAACAGATAAGATCAAACCTAATAACAAAATAGCTGATAATTACTTTTATGCATTTCCAAGGGAAATGGACGAAAACTCTATCTGTTGTCTTTTGTTGTTTGTAAAAACAAAACAGTTATTTACGCGTTTGGTCCAACTGACTGGGGAGCGTGAGAAATGCATCCGCAAATTTGTTTCCACTATGTTTCTATTGTGTTTCAAATAGGTCAAAAACATTATCTCCGCCTACATGTGTGGTATATGGAGATTTAATATCAGGATGTCTCATTTAAACACCTCGCCTGTGGCTTGGTGTTTAAAAACCAACA
This sequence comes from Pictodentalium vernedei, assembly GCA_031216915.1. Lineage (NCBI taxonomy): Eukaryota > Metazoa > Mollusca > Scaphopoda > Dentaliida > Dentaliidae > Pictodentalium > Pictodentalium vernedei. The sequence continues at coordinate 372,221,477 of CM062292.1, forward strand.
TCCAGGTAATAAATCTCCATATACCATACATGTTGGCAGAGATAACAACTTATAGTATCTTATTGATGTCTAGCCCCATGTTCAGTGCAGGTTGTTAGTCTCCTGGTTAGTCTCTTTTTTTCCTTGACTAATCTGTACCTTCCACAGGATGATTTGAAAAATGCCTAAAATAGAGTTGCCACACAAAGAGACTTTCTATGGTTTGCTGACATATCTAAAACTACCTGTAATTATAATTGTCATAAATTTTGTAGGCACAGAAAGGCCAAGAACCAATCACCTCTTCTGGAAAATTATTAATAGATGGAGCCTGCAACATGCTGCAAGCAGCCAAACAACTTGCTATCAACCCTAAAGACCCACCAACATATCAACTTTACTCAAATCATTCGAAGAGTGTCTCTGATGCCATAAAGAGACTTGTGTCATCAATCAAGTAAGTTCCTTCAGGACTAGAAATAACTCGCGAATGACCATTCAGGTTATGAGTGGGTTACGTTAATTATAAAACATGCAAATGAACTAGAAGTTACAGCAGGTTGCAACAGATGCTAGATGGCATAACTTGTCAACAGGTAATGAATCAGCCCTTTATTTCCAGGTCTGTTCCTTTGGGTGTGAAATCTGTAAAACATACTGTCATCAGATTATTTTAGGGATGCCATGATTATTAGATTTGTCAACTGACCATAATCATTTAGACCATAATCATACTGGTTGATCAAAAAATTGAATGGCTACATTTAATTCCAGAAAGATTTATCACCCCCAATAAACAGTTCTTATGCATCATTTACTTGGCGTTTTAAACAGTGACAGTTGTGGGGCATTCTTTTTTCCAAGTAAAGTGGAGCCCAATTAATCAGGTATCTCTCAACTGAGTAACCCTTTTAATTGAATATAACTGCCAAGCACTAAGCCACTTACTATACCTGCAGTATAAATTTGACACAATTAATTGCATGCAGGCAATAGAGTAAACTCCTGTTAACTGAATGCAAAATCTAATAATCTGTTGGAGAATTATCACAGCCAATGAATTCCCATGTTTCTAGACTTATTTGACCTAAAAACACCCAATGTAGGCATTTAGTCTATTATGTATTCTTTGAGAGAGCTTCACGACCCATGTCAAACAAGGTAAAATAGAATAAATGCTCAGTTTATCATAAGAATACAGAAAAATTTACAATTGACTGTTTATTCAGTTAACTTTGTTTCTCTGTTCCATGAAGTACACTAGTACACACAACTTAAAAATAAATGCAGTTAACCCTTTACCTAATACATCTAGATGATGACTCTTTCAAACAAAATTTGGAATAAATAAAAAAAAACATTTTCCTCAGAAACATAGCTTTTGACACCTCGGACTTAGCTCATGTCAGTTTGAGGTCAGAAGCTATATTTGGAGGCCAAAATTGAAAAAAATCAAAGTTTAATTTTTGTGAACAGCATTGGTCATCCCAGTTGCTGAAATGGGAGAATGATGGTGCAGTGTTCTAAAGCATATGGCAGCACTTTGATGGATAGCTGATGCTAACCCTGCTTGCATGGGTTTAGTAAGTTGCAGAGCCTGGTACTTTCTATGCACTGCTCGGTGGTTATATCCAGGTTTTCCAGCTTCCTTCCCAAAAGTTTCCAGCAGGATATGATCCTGCTCATTGAAAGTGTCATTAAATTCCAATGAATGAATAAGTAAATAAACAAGTAGCACTGGTCATACATGGCTATTATATCTGGTAAAGCATTAAGCCCCACAAAGTAGATCTTCTGTTTCTCAGGCCATTTTTTGTAATTATTTCTTTGCCATCAAAAGTTCATGTTCTTGGTTTGTTTTATGCTTTAGGCCTCATAATCTACAGAATAGCATGGGTGGTAGTGTATTTCGTCCCTTGAGTGCAAGAAGGCTTTGCAGTGCTAAAGCATTGCAAAGTCTTTTTGCACTGAAGGTACAAATTTATCAGTTTTATTAACTTTTGTACAATATCGGACATAAACCATTTAATTTTTATATTTTCAAATTTGCATTGGTTATAAAAAGAGAGCATGTGGCAGCCAAAAGGACCATGTGGGAGGAAGGAGAAACAGATTTTTCAATTTTTTAGGCCTTAATGCTAAATTCTTTATTCCAATTTTGATTACATGTGAAGCCTGCATTGTAATGAAGTTTCATACTGCATTTACACTATAATACATGTGATAGGTTTTCAATGCAGGTGTGTTTATTGAAGTTTTACTTTTCTTAAGGCAATTGAGACTTGACCCCGTTAAAAGTATTCACCTGAAATACAGTGGAACTCTATTAATTTTAATAGCCACTTTGCCAATGAAAATTATTCAGTTAACAGAAGTATTCAATTAACAAGGATTGTGTCACTTTTTTGTATTCTAGTGATAAACTTAGCATTTATTTTATTATATCTTGTTTGACAGAGCTCCATGATCTCTGCCAAACAAGATATAATAGATTGAATGCCAGTATTGGATGTACTAAGGTCAAATACATCTATAAACAAAGGAAAACTGGGGAGAGTTGCAGTAATTTCTTGACAGTTACAAGATTTTTTATTCAATTAACAGGAGTTTACTGTATAACCTATATTCAAGTAACAGGTCAAATTTGTACTGGAGGTATGGTAAATGGTTTTGTGTTGGGAAATTATATCCAATTAACAAGGTTATTCAATTAAGAGATATCCAATTAAGAGGGCTCCACAGTAATGTCCAATACTGTCCCATGCAGTTGTGTGGATCTGGATTGGATTTATTCAGAGGATCAGTAATAAATCAGTACTGTGGGTGTATAGCTAATGCTAACAGATTAAATTAAAACTTATCCTTTATGCTGATTTTATTTTTAAAAATCTGCAACAGTTTATGTTGATAGTATGAACTAAACTTCCCCATGAGTGTTAAAATCTTTGTGTAGAAAATCTAAAGGATTGAGCTCCTGGTAATCCATTTTTCTGAAGGGAAGGAGTTTTCTAAACAAATATGATGATGTCACAATGCATGTTTTGATTGTGTGTTATTAATGTTACATTTACTCATTTTATTGATGACTTTGGTCTTTGTTTATTTTAGAGATAGTGCTCCTGGCCAGAAAGAATGTGACTATGCAATTAAAAATATCAATAATGCTATGCGTGATCTTGACCAAGCATCCATCAGTGCAGTAAGCCAAAGTTTAACACAGCGGCAGAGTCGGTCACTCAAGGTATGTCCTCACAGTTGTATTTTGGGTGGGAATAAACTTATTTCTTCATCTTATTTGTGTACATTTAAGTTAATGTTCATGGATTTATGTCTCCATAACTCAGTGCTGTCTGCAGTTTTTATTGAAGGACAGGGTTGAAACAAATGGTTGTATTGTGTCCTGCTAATATTTTTTTTTTTCAACCCTTCAGGGCCTTAAGATTTTTGAGTAATTTTGCTACACTTTGACAGTCTACAATATGTGACTTTGCAGCTTTTTTGGCAAGTCTTTACTGCCTATATACTTACCTAAAAACAACTACCAAGGTGCTTAGAATGTAACTTGTGAGTTAACCCAAAGACTGCATGTTGGGGCATCTGTTCTGTTGCAAAAAGTGCATTCAAAGTTGGAATTGGGACATTAAGGGTTAAAGGCCTATTTATTACTGATAAACTTTGTTGCTACTGAACAGGAGCCCCCATCTATAGACATGACAAGGTATCCATACTGGAGAAATTTAGTTTTAAGGGAAATGAGTTGGCATCATCAGTGTCTGAACTTGTGTTCCTTCAGTATTGTGATTTAAAATTTAAAAACTTACTGAGCAGTTAATCTTGAAAACAAGCACTACAGTTATATCACCTATATGAAAAGAGTATATGTGACCATTGTGTGTAATGTATTCTGGGAGAATTTTGAGAAACTTATTCTAAACTTTCTGGCAAGCAACATCCCAACTGTTGAATTGATGTAACCGAATTAACCATTGTGTTTACAAATGCTCAAAAATATGTCCCATGTTTATTGAAATATCTGATTCAGCATCACTTTTCTTCCAATAAATTAAAAGTAAACAATATAATGCTTTTTGCCATTTTATTTAGCAGAAAATATTTAAATAAAGTTAAAATTTAACACTTCTGATTTTGGGTCAACACATTTCAAATGAAACAGTAATTGAGGTGTGACTTATATTTTCATAAAAGTCAAAAGAGAGATCTTTGCTGTGAAATGGAGGTGCAACTTGCACCTCGGAGTGACTTTTATGCAGATATATGTTGTAAAGCTTTCTACTCAAGTTCTGCAACACCATACAAGTTACTGTGTGATTAAAGAGTTTCCATGTTGTTGTTCTTTTTGTACATTTAACTCAGGATAGAAATACTGATGGCATTTATAAATAATGCTGAATGATTGATATCCTTCCAGATTTTCTACACAGCTAAACTTCATTGTGTTGTGATATATTTCTTCTTTACTAGATTAACCCTTTACCTAACATGGAAAAAGACGACACTTGCAAAAAAAATTCTTGAATAACTATTATTTTCATTTTTAGCTCAACTTTGACAAAGTCAAATTTGAGCTATTGTCATGGCCCGTCGTCCATCCGTCTGTCTGTCCATCTGTCCGTCCGTCTGTCCGTACGTCAACAATTGGCTATGGCTCGGGCTAGAGGTCGTATTTATGAACCGATTTTTACGAAACTTCTTGTGTACCTTTGTTATGACCCTGGGACGGGAACGAGTGTTTTTAGGTGTGGTCCGAAATTCAAGATGGCTGCCAGCGGCCATTTTGTACCGATGATGCAAAAATCAGTTTTTTGTACAGAACTTCTGTATGAAAGTTCTGATTTAAATAAAGTTTTGTATAAATGTTTAGTACCATGGGATACATCACATATAATACGGGTTTTTTTCTCGTGCAGAAATTATGCAAATTAGATGAACTTTTATTTTTTCAGTGCTGCTTACACACAGTAAGTACACATGTCAATACGGCACGGGCTAGAGTCTGTATTTATGAACCGATCTTCACGAAACATCTTGGGTACCTTTGTTATCACCTTGGGATGAGAACGAGTGTTTCTGGGTGCGGTCTAAAATTCAAGATGGCTGCCAGTGGCCATTTTGTATCGAAATTAGGTCTAATCAGTTTTTTGTACACATCTTCTATACAGCTCAGACTAGAGGCCATATTTATGAACCGATCTTTACAAAACTTCTTGGGTACCTTTGTTATTACCGTGGGATGAGAACGAGTGTTTTGGGGTGTGGTCCGAAATTCAAGATGGCCACCAGCAGCCATTTTGTACCAAAATTAGTGCAATCAGTCTTTTGAACAGAACTTCTGTATGAAAGTTCTGATTTGAATAAATTTTTGTATGAATGTTTAGTAATATGGAATACATCACATATAGTACGGGTTTTTTTCTCATGCAGAAATTATGCAAATTAGATGAACTTTGATTTATTCAGTGCTACTTATACTCTGTAAGTGCACATCTCAATGCGGCTCGGGCTAGAGGCTGTATTTATGAACCGATCTTCACAAAACTTCTTTGGTACCTTTGTTATCACCTTGGGACGAGAACGAGTGTTTCTGGGCACGGTCCAAAATTCAAGATGGCTGCCAGTGGCCATTTTGTACCGAAATTAGGTCCGATCAGTTTTTTGTCACAACTTCTACGCAGCTCATATTTGTGAACTGATCTTTGCGAAACTTCTTGGGTACCTTTGTTTTCACCTTGGGACAGGAATGAGTGTGTTTTAGGGTGCCTTTGTTATCACTGTGCTATGAGAACAAATATTTTGGGGTTCAGTCAGACCCACTCTGGGACTCAAAGATTTTTTCTAGTTTAGCATCTGACTGTCACCCACCTTTACAATACTTTACCAATACATTTGTGACAGGCAACGCTCAGTATTTATGTACAGACCGTTACAATACTTTATATGTACCTTTGTTATCAGGTCATTACCTAGATGTTTGTCATTGCAGTGTCACATACTATACATGTACATGTCTTTTTCTTGACAAGTTGAGCTACAGTGTCATTGACACTTTCATTTTGTCTCAAAAACATAGGTTATGACTCCTCATTGGGACGAGCTCAATGAGCTCCTTCCAATGAAGGGTCATAACCTATGTTTTAGAGACAAATAATGAAAATTAATTGGCTATTTTTTAGAATAGCCTTGGTCGTTTGTGGCCGTTATGTTAGGTAAAGGGTTAAATGATCACTGTGTTCTATCTGCATAATTTTTTCTTCAATTTTTAGGGTTATGAAGAGCAGATGATTAACTGCGCAAGAGAGATATTAGAGTCAATTGACAGAATAAGATATGCAGCCAAACATGAACCAGAAAATCTTGGTCATTTAGTAAGTATTTTGTGTTTCTCTTCTTTACTCAAAGTTGAATCCTCAAAGGGTCTTTATCAATTTGGCAAATTCTCCAGATTGGTGCCTCAAATTGCTCTCCTGAGGAAGCCTGCAGTGTAGTTAATGTTCTGAAAATAGTTCACACCTTGCTCTTTTTTTACTGATTACCTAAAGTTACTCCCAAATTTGCCAGTGCTGTTCACAAAATCATCATTCAGATTTTATTAAATTCTCAAATATTACCATACAAATGTAGCTTATAAACCTCCATTGGAATGAGTTTGTTCCAGTTTGAGGTGATATGTAATTTTTTTCGAGGCCAAAAAATGGAAATGTTTTGTTATTCTAGAATTTATTTTACATGTGTTGTCTTTTATTTCTGTCAGGTAAAGGGTTAACATTGTCATGTTTCACGGTTGTGTGAGATGATTTAGTATGCTCAAAATATCTTCTAACTTTAGCATTGCAAAGCCTTCTTGCACTCGAGGGGCAAAATACACCACCACCCATGCTATCCTGTAGATTAAATGGAACCTAAAACATAAAACAAACCAAGAACATGAATTTTTGATGGCAAACAAATAATTACAAAAATAAAAAATAAAAAACCCATCCACCCTCATGCCATTTTACAAAAAAATGGCCTGAGAAACAGATCTTTGGGGCCTTCAGGCTTTAAGTTCTGAAGAAATGTTTTAAAAAACATTTTGCTGTCAGAATTAATACTACCAGATTTTGTTGAATGTGTTCCAAACTTTTTCTCATTTGATTGGAATGGTTCCAAGAATTCAGTTTTTTTTTCCCTCTTCACGCTGATGTAAGAACACCCAAATGTTCACCAGCCATGTTTTGATGAAACAATTATGTTTGTTTGTTTATTGTAGTTTACCAACACTTTCAACAGCCAGGGTCATATTATGTTTGATAGTTTAAAATATGGAGGAAACCTGAGTATCAATGGAGAACCATCAGGTGGCAGCAAGTAACTGTTTGACTCTCAAACTTGCTAACCTGGTACATGCAGAGTCCGTATTGGTTGTTTCAAAAGTGTGCTGTATGATCTTGCACAGTATTTTTCGAAATGAGCTCCTGCACTCATTAAAACGATGGTGAATTAAATCAGTTGTATCTTGAACTGAGCTCTGTCATATATATCATTAGTTTATAAATCCCTGCTCTTTCTTGTGCAATATAAAGTATCAGAGGATCTTGCAGTATAGTGTTAGATGTTAATTGCCTTGGTTGGATAATTCAGGGATATTTTGGAATATTGCAAAGGTTGAATAAAATATTTAAAATATTTTACAGGTTTCTACTCTAAACAGTTACTTTGAACCATTGTGCAATTCAGCAATTGGCACAGCTTCTAACATGTCCAATTCCAAACAGCAAATGAATATATTAGATCAAACAAAGACAGTTGCAGAATCCGCACTTCAGTTTCTGTATGCCTCCAAAGATGGTGCAGCAAATCCAAAGGTATGCCTATACTCATATGTTAGTGAAAGTATAAAAAATGTGTTGCCATGAAATTGCTGTTGTAAACCTTGTACATTAAAAGTATATTATGTTGTGTACCTCAGTGGAAAAAACTATAAGAAAACAAGAAAACAATAAATAATTTAGAGGCTTCACTGGTTAGAGCTTTTGGCATGAAAGTATATATTGAATAAATATCTTGGTGTAACAAATATAAATTTTTTAGTGATGAGTAAGATAAATTATTTAATCCACAAGCCTTGGTAAGTTGGTTAAATGATTAATACAGTGAATAAAAATACCATGATGCCAAGGCCCACTAATGACTTCTGGGCTGCTAATCACTTATGAAGGCCCAATGATAAAATGCCACACCTAGGAAAGTTGTGTTATGCCCCCAACCTTCGGTGGCTGTTCGGTGGACATACAGTTGAGGGCTCCATCTGTTCTTCCTTACTTCCAGACGTCCATACATCCATTTCACACTATAACTCAAGCATCAGTTGTAGGACTTTGATGTCCTTTATTATTGTGACCAAATAGCAGGGGGAGAAGGATACCCACACTTTCAGGATTTATCGACACATATATAGCAGAGTTATATCCCCTGATAAACTTTCTGTACAAACACTTTGCATTATAACTCCAGTATTTCTTGTTGGATATTTATGTCCTTTGGTGCGCTAAGAGACCAGTTCTGAGGGAAAAAATATCCACGTATTGCGGGTTTTGTCCACTCATAGTTCTCAGGGTTAGGGCCCTTGCTGAACTTAGAAAACATTGTGTATGAACATTTTGCATTATAACTCAAGCATCAGTTGTCAGATTTTGATGCATTTTGGTATGCTGAGAGACAGCATGGGAGAAAGGATATCCACATACTAAAGGCATTGTCCACACATATATACCAGATGTCCTTAAAACTGGCCCTATGAATGTTTACATTACAACTTGAGCATTGGTTGTCATGTTTTGATGTCCTTTGGTATACTAATAGACCAGTATAGAGGAAATGATGTCCACATTTTACAGGTTTTATCCCTGCATACTTACTATATTTAGGACCCTTATTATGCCCCTGACCTCCAAACGGGGATTCAGGAGTATCTAGTGAAGCCCTTTGTCCATCCATGTGTCTGTCCATACAAACATTTTGCTTTGTAATTTCAAAGCCATAGATTGAATTTGGATCTCCTTTGGTATGCTGATCGGCCTGCAAAGGGGAACAGATACGCACAAGGAACAGGTTCCATCCAATATTTCCCAGAGTTATGGTCCTTTTCACTCTTTCGACTTAGAAAATTTTTCTTTTTTCACTCTTGACTTTCTCTGTCCCACAATACCTTTAATGCTACTTCGAACATGCCTACGGGCCTGGGGCAGTGACCCACGTTTTATATAGACCTTGTTTTGTATTTGTTCTCCTCCTTAGATTTTACAGATCAAGTTGATTTTGAATTTTGTCCAACATCCCCAGATGGAGTTGTCCATTATTATATAGGAATTTTTGTTCAGATGATGGATTGTTTGTAATTTCAGGCAATGCAAGTGCATAGTAATATAGACACTGCAGCGGATGATCTTAAAGAAGTACTCAATGATTTGTTACAGACTGCCGAAGAAGCAGCATCACAGGCGGGTGCTGTCACTTCTATGCTGGACAGTATCTCTAAATCTGTTGCAAAGGTATGTTTTAAGCCTAAAAAAAGTTAAAAATATTTTTCTCAGGCCTTCTCACTTGGTCCTTTTGGCTGCCGCATGCTCTCTTTTTATAACCACTGCAAACTTAAAAAAAATAAAAATTAAATGGTTTATATCTGATATTTTGCCCAAGTTAATAAAATTGATAAATTTGTACCTTGAGTGCAACAAGGCTTTGAAATGCTTTAGCACTCAAAGGATGAAAAATGCCTCCACCCATGCTATTCTGTAGATTAGGAGACCTAAAACATTAAATAAACCAAGAACATGAACTTTTGATGGCAAAGAAATAATTACAAAAATAAAAAATAAAATAAAAAACCACCTGACCACATGCAGGTTTATGAAAAATGGCCTGAGAAACAGACCTTAATTCATTTGTTTCTAACTCATGATTTACCCTCAATCATCTGCTAATTACTACTTTGTTTTACATCAGTTGCACACATTTATTTTGGGCATCAAGTAACTTACTCATTTAGTTAATTATCTACTATGGCAGGTGTAAATTTACCATGGTGTTCCGTTTATAACCATGCAGCAGAATCAGTGATCAGATTCCAAATATCGTAGGGTACACCTGAACTTTTTCTACATGCGAAAGACACAACAGTGTTTATAAGTACAGATCTGGCTACAAACAAAATATTAGTTAAAATGTGAAATATTACACTGAATACATTTTACAACCATTCTGATAAAATAACATCTTAGAAGTTCAGACGTGACTTGAAGGCAGCTGTAAAATAATTTTTAGCTCAACTTTGGCGAAGCCAAATTTCAGCACTTGCCATGGCCAGTCGTCCGTCTGGCCGTCTGTCCGTCAACAATTCAATACGGCTCGGGCTAGAGGCCGTATTTATGAACTGATCTTTACGAAACTTCTTGGGTACCCTTGTTATGACCGTGGGACGAGAACAAGTGTTTTGGGGTCCGATCCGAAATTCAAGTTGGCCTCTGGTGGCCATTTTGTAAAGACTTAGGTGAAATCAGATTTTGGCACAGAACTTCCATATGAAAGCGCTGATTCGAATAATTTTTTGTATGAATGTTTAGTACCATGGGATACATCACATATAATACGGGTTTTTTTCTCGTACGTAAATTATGCAAAGTAGACTAACTTTGATGTATTTAGTGGTACTTTCATCACTGTAAGTGCAAATGCCAAACGGCTCGGGCTAGAGGCCGTATTTATAAACCGATCTTTACGAAACTTCTTGGGTACCTTTTGTATCACCGTGGGATGAGTGTTTTTGGGTGCGGTCCAAAATTCAAGATGGCCGATGGCAGCCATTTTGTTCAAAATTAGGTGCAATCAGATTTTGGCACAGAACTTCCATATGAAAGCGCTGATTTGAAAAAATTTTTGTGTGAATGTTTAGTACCATGGGATACATCACATATAATACGGGTTTTTTTCTCGTGCAGAAATTATGCAAATTAGATGAACTTTGATTTTTTCAGTGCTACTTACACACAGTTAGTACACATGTCAATACGGCTCGGGCTAGAGGCTGTATTTATCAACCGATCTTCACAAAACTTCTTGGGTATCTCTGTTATCACCTTGGGACAAGAACGAGGGTTTCTGAGTGCGATCCAAAATTCAAGATGGCTGTCAGTGGCCATTTTGTACCGAAATTGGGTCTAATCAGTTTTTTGTACACAACTTCTGTATGGCTTAAGCTAGAGGCCTTATTTATGAACCGATCTTTACGAAACTTCTTGGGTACCTTTGTTATCACCGTGGGATGAGAACGGGTGTTTTTGGGTGTGGTCCGAAATTCAAGATGGCCACCAGCAGCCATTTTGTACCAAAATTAGTGCAATCAGTCTTTTGTACAGAACTTCTGTATGAAAGTTCTGATTTGAATAAATTTTTGTATGAATGTTTAGTAAAATGGAATACATCACATACAGTACGGGTTTTTTTCTCGTGCAGAAATTATGCAAATTAGATGAATTTTGATTTATTTAGTGCTACTTATACACTATAAGTGCACACGTCAATACGGCTCGGGCTAGAGGCTGCATTTATCAACCAATCTTCACGAAACTTCTTGGGGTACCTTTGTTATCACCTTGGGACGAGAACGAGTGTTTCTGAGTGCGGTCCAAAATTCAAGATGGCTGCCAGTGGCCATTTTGTACCGAAATTAGGTCCAATCAGTTTTTTGTCACAACTTCTATACAGCTCGTATTTATGAACTGATCTTCACGAAACTTCTTGGGTACCTTTGTTTTCACCTTGGGACAGAAATGAGTGTGTTTTGGGGTGCCTTTGTTATCACTGTGCTATGAGAACAAATATTTTGGGGTTCAGTCAGACCCACTCTGGGACTCAAAGATTTCTTTTCTAGTTTAGCATCTGACTGTCACCCACCTTTACAATACTTTACCTATACATTTGTTACAGGCTACGGTCAGTATTTATGTACAGACCGTTACAATACTTTATATGTACCTTTGTTATCAGGTCATTACCTAGATGTTTGTCTTTGCTGTGTCACATACTATACATGTACATGTCTTGACAAGTTGAGCTACAGTGTCATTGACTCTTTCATTTATTAAGAACATACCACAACAAAATATTATTTCACGGCCTTAGGGGCCAAGTTTGGATAAATGTGGTTGTACAACTTGCTCAGCTTATTTTATAAATTATATATAACGAGCATGTATACTTTCCTGTTGATAATTAATTTATCCAAGTTTGTCCAAATCAAATCCCAAAATAGGCAGCGATGACCTGGTTGAGAACCTTTCAAACCTTGTATTATCATTTACAATGCTAAAGTTATACAGATCTCAAACATTCATAATAAAAATTACAAAATTATCTTAATAATTATAATCCTGCATGCAAAATTCCCATGATCATCAGACCCAAGACTCAAGCAGTGATTCCACAGATTACGATAATACAGTGAAGCCCACTTAATTGGATATCTCTTAACTCAGTAACCCTGTTAATTGAATATATTTTCCCAACGCACAACCATTTACCATACCTCCAGTACAAATTTGACCTGTTAATTGAATATAGGTTATAGAGTAAACTTCTGTTAATTGAATACAAAAATCTTGTAACCAGTTGAGAAATTACCCTAAATCTCCCCAGTTTTCCTTTGTTTATAGACCTATTTGGCCTCAGTACATCCAATACAGGCATTTAATCTATTATATCTTGTTTGACAGAGCTCATGGAGCTCTGTCAAACAAGATATAATAGAATAAATACTAAGTTTATCTCTATAATACAGAAAAGTGATACAATCCCTGTTAATTGAATACTCCTATTAATTGAATAATTTTCATTGGCAAAGTGGCTATTCAGTTAACAGGGTTCCACTGTATAAATAAAAAATAAGAGACCCCAAGGGCCTTAATTGCTCAGCTGAAAGAGTTATTTAATTTAAAGAAGGATTTACAGTCATATTCATCATCTCTTGCTAGTTAACACACCAAACATGACCCAGACACTTGATTCAATCAAACTTGAAACTTACTGACACTGACTCCCTCAGTATCAAAAGATTATGGCCATGTCGTGTACGCTGCCCATATGAACACAGAAATTGAGACCCCACTAATTACACTACGAGGTGGGGTCTCAAAACCCCACCACGTGACTTCAATTTATCTATAATTAACTTGTGTTTTTGCAAGTGCGGTAATCAGGTTTATTCTTCCACCAAAAAATAGTTTCAGTTCATTGTTGTTTAGTGATTGTTAGGTATTGCACTTAAGTATAAATTGAATACGTATGCTCCATACATGTTTTTTGATAACAAAAAGCATTAAAATGGCAGAAAAAACGATCAAAATATGGAGTTTGAATTGTGTTTTTAATCTCGCATGAATATGTCAAACTGTGTGATGGGATGTTCGGCTGACGTCGGTTTATCTTTTGATCTCTCAGTCACCGGCTCTTAATTTGATCAAATTTTTTCACAGTCAGTGAAATATTACTTTTACTTTTACTTGAAATATTAAAAAGATAGTTCAATATTTGAAAAAGTTATTGAAAGCTATTGCGATTCGGAATGTTGTTCATCAAAATCGATTTAGAACTCGAGGAATTACGAAACAATAAATATTATACCGTACTGAAATCATGGATGTGAGTTGAAAAAATTATAACTTGACCAGTACAATATCTGGCCATTTCCCCGACGGTCTTTTACCTAACTGTAGCTATTGACGGAGAAGAATCATGTTACCGCTACTGAACTTTGAATAAATTGTGGGTTGGGGAGGAAGGGAATCCGATTTACGATTTTAAAAGTTAAGTTCAGAGTGGAATGTTAAAATGTAAATGTTGAGAGTGGAATTAATTTAAATAAACCACATTAACGAAAAAGGAATGCTTGTGGTGGCCCTGGGACGTTTCAGCCCAAGACGCTTCGGAATCCATATACTGAAGCGCCTGCATGTACTAGCAAGGAAAACTGGCCAAGATGGGGGGGGGGGGGGGGGGGGGAGGGGGGGGGCAGATGGGCAAGCAATCAATGATATAGGCCTATTTGTGCGTGTGGGTTTATGGGAGTCTCGGGTCCAATTGCCTCATTTCGGGGATGGGGAGGGAGGGGGGGGGGGGGGGGGGCTATTTACTTCACAATTTAGGAGTGGTATGGATGACTGAATCTTACACTGCTAAGACACTGAAATTTTTGATGTGCTGGCTGCGCGCAAAAATCAGGGGTGGCGCCAGAAAATCTCCGATAGAGGAACTAAAATCTCCTGACTGAAAGACCTATTTTAATTTTTTTTTTTTGGGGGGGGGGGGGGGTTCAAGACACGTGTGGAGGGACAAAACAAAAAAATTATAATACGAAATTTCGGGGCATGTTTGAGCTAGGGTTACGGTGTATGGTGGTCTGGCTTGTCGATCGCCATGTCATTATTGGAAATAAAAAAAAAATATTATTTTCTATTGATTTTATTTACATATGGTTATAATTATGCTTACTGAATTAATAAAAAGTAATTATTATATTGATTTGTCTCTTATTTTTTCTCAAGCTTGTCATGTGCAGAGGTGTTTAAAACAGATGTTGGTTTGAAGGACAGCTCTGTGCTTTGTCGCACCACTCAAATGTCATTTCACACCTTGTGCAAGTGGTCGTTTAATCTACTGTACCTAATTAATCACTTCAATCCCTACTTCTTTAATGTAGTAGCAGTAGAATAATATTTTATTTCAGTGTCACATTTCAACACACATGCATAATATACATAGAATATGTTCAAAATATCTATATGAAATCCAGCCTATATGAAGGCTTATGAGACACATTTTCATCAGAGGGAGGTCTTTTTTTACAGTAGTTCATAAAAAAAAAAAAAACCCCGAAAAACCAAAAACAAATGCACGCACACCAAAATACACACCCTTACGGACACCCCCCCCCCCCCCCCCACACACACACACACAGTAATATGCAGACATACGCCCACATGCACTTGCGTATACTTTCGTGTACTATAATTTTCTTTCACTTTTTCTTATTCCCCCCCCCCCCTCATCACGTATATCTGTCTCTCTCTATCTCTTTCCCACTGAAGCCTACTCTCTCTTAGAATGGCACATTCGCAGATATTTTAATTCGGCATCTCCCTTATATTCACCCACGTATTTTTACATACACACAGGCTTAGCTATTTCAATTGATAACACAAATGACAACAATGTATAGAGGAACGTTGAAAAATCTGCAAATGCAAAGAGTATAAAAGTGTGTACAAACCCCTACAGAATTGGATGAACGATATTTATTTCTGTATGCAAATATCTCCCGTCCACCCACCCCCTCCCCCCTCCCCCTGTGAAATAATCATTAGTTTCAGTCTCGAGTGAGATACTTTTTGGTATCCATTCAAAAACACTATATTTTCTTTTTACTATATCCTTTTTATAAGAATCTTTAATTGCGTTGCCCGACAAGAAAAAGACAGGAAAAAGGATGTGCTGGTCGAGTTGACTCAATGTCGTGAACTGATATCACTTCGATCATTAGCCGTGCGCCGTGGGCGCTTTTGTGGCGCAGGAGGCTTTTTCGCCCCCACTTCCCACCCAAGAAAAACACGGTTCATCACGTGCTGGCCTACAGCTGTAAACAAAATGTGAAATTGGGAACTTCGCGAATATTAGTTGTTTTTGTCAAGTCTGGTTTATTTATTTCCTCGATCAAATCGATCGCGCAAACACAACAGTTTAGTTTCGAAAGTGACGAGGACTTTATTGTACTTAACCAAATGGAACTGACTGTTCTATTCCCAATTTACAATTTCAAACCACAGCAACAGTCGCCGTCTGCCTCCTCCAAATTCCAATTTTAATTTAAAATAAATTATCTTCTACCAGTAACAAACGCAGTTGTCTTGCCAGTTGACGTCACAAGACAGTATTTATTATTTATTAATCAGCAGAGAAACGGACATGCGAAAGCAATTAAACTAATCGTTAACGCTCGTGACCACGGTGGGTCACAGTGTTCTGAAAACTGTCTTCCACTGATCAAACACTGCGGTCCACTGGAACTCCATGGAGGAGAACACACCGCGGCGGCGTTTTTGTTTCAATCAACGTTGAACGTACTGCAATGTTAGTTATAAGAAACCAAATGAAGTTAAAAGATTAAAAAATGACAACTCATTTATGTAAATATCAATGTGCAAAAAACAAACTTATTTGTGTTAATTTCTTTGTGCAGTGTATTATGTTTCTATAGTTTATTGCTCGTTAAAAGTTAGAACACTTGAATGAAATAAAATATATCAAAGCCAATGTTCCCGTTATTGTTGCTCTGTTGTCAATGAAGATAAGTAATTAATTGTACACGCCCACTCATAAATAGTTCCTCTATAAATAGACAGCATTAATCTAAATTTAGCATCAATAACTGGGGTATTTATTGACCAGTCTCATATGGGAACTGTACACGTAATGGCTGGTGAATCTGAAGAAGATTTTCAAGAATATATCTCATATTGCATTGAGTTAAATTCACACTCCCCAAATATCTTGAATATGTGACTTTTTCACTTGAGATTGAAAAAGGATGTACTCCATTAATTTTTGAGTTGGCAACAGTAAACTGGCATATGATTCTAAAACATTTGAATTTTATTTCCGCCTAAATGCAGCATAACTCCAAACTACTGCAAATCTGGAATGCATTGTAAAGCAACACCTAATTGACTACAGTCACGGTGTCTAGATTCATTACTGAATATGTATTATTGTGCAGTGGAGAATTATTTTTTTCTTTAACCCTTTACCTAACACAAAAAACAGACGACACTTGCAAATAAAATTCTTAATTCTTCAATAACTAATTTTTTTTTACTTTTTGCATCAAAACCATTGCTTATGACCCCTCATTGGAATGAGCCCAGTGAGCTCATTCCAATGAGGGGTCATAAGCTATGGTTTTGAGACAAAAAATGAAAAAAATAATGAAAATTGAATGGTGATTTTTGTGAATACCACTGGACATTTTTGGTCGTTATGTTGGGTGAACGGTTAACACTGTAAAACAAGATCACCAAAATAATAGTGTAAGTGATAAAAAACCTGCTTTGTTGTTTAGAAATATAATCAGTTAGGCCACACAAAGTAGATCTTCTGTTTCTCAGGCCATTATTTGTGAAATTGCATGCGGGCGAGCGGTTTTTTATTTCAGTAATTTCTTCTTTGTCATCAAAAGTTCATGTTCTTGGTTCAAGTATTAGGCCTCATAATCTACAGAATAGCATGGGTGGTGGTGTATTTCATCCCTTGACAGCAAGAAGGCTTTGCAATGCTAAAGCATTGCAAAGCCTTCTTGCACTCAAGGGACAAATTCATCAATTTTTTTAACTTGGGTAAAATATCAGATATAAACCATTTAATTTTTATTTTTTTTAAGTTTAAATTGGTTGTAAAAAGAGAGCATGCGGCAGCCAAAAGGACCATGCGGGAGGGCCTGAGAAACAGATTTTTTATTTTTTTAGGCCTTATTGATAAAGGTTTCCAAACTTGTCAAAGAAGATGTAGAGTATATTTCTAGTACAGTTGGGCTAAAGTGGGTTAATTTTTTTCAGGGAACTTTGCTTTCAATGTGAAAGGCAACTATGAACATTCTTCTAGTAATCTCACTTTACTCATTTCAGATGGATAACAGAGTTATAAGTGAAAGTGATAGTATGTCCTTTGTTGATTATCAAACCAATGTTGTTCGACTTGCCAAACAAATTGCCAGATCAGCACAAGATATGGTAGGTCATCTAAGTATTCTATTGTCCAAGTTTGATATTTAATGAAGGCAGTGTAATGCAAAGGATTGGTGAAAGATATAATTTTTTCTTGATGGTGTGTTTTGATTTTTTCTTTTTAATGTTTTGCTAGAAATGATCTTCTATCTCTCAAGACGTATATTTCTTCAGATTACAAAAACAATTAAAATGCAGAAATGAGATTAAAAATAAAGAACTACTGAGTACAATATTCTTACATTGGGAAAATAGTACGTAACTGCTTGGTGCGTGCTGTATGAATTAATGTCATTAAAGGCATAAACATTTTGTTATTAGTTCATTTGTCTATCCATTCTATTCCTACAGGTCCTAAGAAGTGCTCAAAAGTGCTTGGATTTTGAAACTGAAATTCTGGATCCTTGAAAGTGCTTGAAAATTAGACTTTTTGCAGAAAAAATGTAGGAAAACCCCTGAGAAATAGAATTATTAGGTAATTTCTCAACTCATTATGGTAAAAAAATGTACTCATGAGCTGTGGTATTTGTGAGGTCTTGTTTCATAAATTGTATTTTTTATTAACTTTCTGAAATAATGAATGAATGAATGAATGAATTTATTTGCAGAAAAAACGTTATAGTAATACTTGCACCTGATACTGAGGTTCAGCTGTATGTGTTTCAAGCTGACTTAATAATTTTGTTGTAAAATGAAATAAATACTTTTTGTTACAGGTTGTTAAATCTGGAACAAATGTTCAGGATTTGGGATCACTTGCCAATATGCTGACGAGAGACTTTGGTCAGTTGTCAGAACAGTGCAGAGGAGCATCGGCACTTTCTGCAAACCCAGATGTAAGTTATGTGCTAGCTCTTAGACTCTTTACCTAATGTAAAAGCCATAAATAGGGAGTCCTGTTCACAAAAAAAATCACCTGTCAGATTTTAAATTTTTGCCTCTTGCATACAGCTTTTGACCTCTCAGCAGAACGAGGTCATTGAGCTTGTTCCATTAAGGAATCATATGCTGTGTTTTTGAGGCAAAAAAAAAAGAAAAAGAATTTTGTTCAAGAAAATTTTGGCAAGTGTCAAACATTATTTATGTTAGAAAAAGTGTTTCATTTTAACCATCAACAATTTCTTACCCAAGATAATTGGTGTGTCCATGTTTGTTTAATTGTCCAATTTACTCTCTGTAAATGACCTTGCACATGGGGAACCTTGATATACTGTTCAGTGTATAGGAGTAAAAGTGTTAACACTGCTGGCATATCAAGTGAGTCTGTTTAATTATTGAAAATTTTGTGCATTTCAGAAGAAATGGACTTTGAAAAGATAAAAACATTTTTTATAAATCTTTTTTCATAAAGCATTAATTGCTTTCAACGTGTCCAAGTGTACCTAAAAGTTTCATGGTTTTAGTCTTCTTGTCTTCAATTCTTTTCTGATTTTTTTTATACAGGCGGAGAGTGGTGATGTTTTGCTGGGGGCACAAATGCCCTGTTTATAAATCTGTCTGTTCATCTTTCACTTTGTGGATGACAATGTTCATTGATAACTGAGTTGCTTTACAGTGTAGTGAACATTTTTTAAAACTATCCATTCCCTAAAGATTAACTTGAAAATGATGACATTTTTCTGAAAATTATAATCAGTTTCCCTTCTTTCACAATTTTTGAAATGTCATCATAACTGAAAATGAGTAATGAGAAAGTATAAGTAAAAATGTTAAAGAGCATTTTGGGAATTGTCTTGAGATTTTTTAAATAGAGGCTAAAAATAAAGGTTAATCTTGCAGCTGTATAAAACTTGAGATCATTATTAATATTGATATTATGAGTTTATTTTATTGTTGATTGGATCACAGGGTTCCAGGGGCATATCCAGGCTAAATGAACTGCGTGTGTTCTATATTTTGCTGGGTCAAGAACATATATCACAACAGGTGAAATTCAAAAAAATGAACTCATCATATCAATTGAGTACTTTTTTACGGCTTAACTACTTGCATGCTGCTGGCAGATTTTCCTGCCCAGGACAGGATTTCTCTTGCCGCTGAAATAAGTATGATTTAGGCCCATTTAATCAAATTTTACTCCTGTAAACTGAATGGGATTTTACACCAATGATTTCTTCAGTTAAATCTAGAGGAATTTTTTTATCATATCTACTCATGGCTGCAATGAAGCAAATCACACAGAAAATGACCCAAGAAATATCGGGAGTACATAAATTAGGGGTTTTAGGCATGAATATATAAATGGTTGAATGAAAGTAAAAATGGGGTGACATACCGTGACAAGTTTTCTCAATCCTCTCCATGGCTATGCTGCTGCGGAGTCTAGGAAAGAAAAGTTCTATCAAAATATTTCTTTTTAATAATATTACAGGTGGCAAATAGAATTAGAACATGTGTCCAAGAACTTGGTAAAAGTTGTTCATCTATTGTACAGGATGCTGGTAGTATGCTGGCAAATCCAAGTGATTCTTATGCTAAGAAAGAATTGTCAGATCATGCAAGAGGCATTCACGAGCAGGTAGATTAGCTTATGTCTGTATTTGTATGCCATTCACATAAATTCTTTTGCTTTCATTTTGTTTAAACATAGTCCATTTGGACAAACCATCCAAATATACTTTGTCTAATATTAAAAAATTTGTTACCATTTATCCTATTATAAAAGGGTAGGCTGTAGTTTCAAATGGGTGATATACCTAAATTTCTGATGTTTTTGGTGTTTAAAATGTTTAATAACACAGATATGATTATTGCACTTTCATTTTGTTTGAATGGAAACTGCCTGGATGGAATCTCCATTTTAACCTTGTGTTGTTTACATGGATCTTATGTTGTTTGAAATGAACCATTCTTGAAGTAGTTGAGTCTGTTCAATGAGACAGTAAAAAGGACAAGATCATGTTTCATCCTTTATTGTAAAATTTTACAATCTTGTAATTGACACAACATCTCATTCTCCGACAAAAATAATTTACTTTTTGATAGATTTAAAGAGAGTAAGCACAGTTTATTCAGTTGAATACAGGCCAAATATGAACCTATTATACAGGGTTTGGGTAAACTGGTTCTGGGTGGCCAAATGAGAACTGAAATGAAGCTAGCTAGCATGATGCCAAAAAAATGGAGAAAAAAATGAGTAATTATATCTCTTTTGAAGAGAGCTGCAATTATCTTTAAAACCTATATTCTTCATGAGCTACAAGTAAATATTATTTTGTACTTACATGTTTCTTTTGTGATTATACATTAGAGAGTGTCAACCAACAACTGCTATTTATTTATAACAAAAACAATTAATGATCCTGCTTTATCTACTAAATTTAATTTACCATTACACCAGTCAGTTATTGAGATAGATCAATTAATATTTTCTGCCTTCTTGATTAAATAGCTGCAGTTTGAAAATATTGATTGGTCCTCCAAAGACATAACTGGAAACAAAGCGTGAATACAGAATAATTATTTAGCAATATTTACTAGATGTGTATCATTTGTTTATGGGTAAAATACTGTAAACCCGAATTGTTGTCAATAAATAGCATAATCATAGAACATTTATTTTTGTAGGTGTCTTATCTGTTAGCAGCTTTGCAATCTGGATCCAGAGGAACACAGGCTTGCATTGATGCTGCGAGCACAGTCAGTGGTATTATTGGTGATCTGGATACTACAATAATGTTTGCTACAGCTGGTACTCTTAATGCTGAAGGTGCAGACAGTTTCTCGGATCACAGGTCAGAGTTTTTATTTTTAGTCAAGTTTTGACGAAGTCAAACTCGACTTATAGTTTGATGAAGTGACGGGCGGGCGGGCGTAAACAATTGGTTTCCGGGCAATAACTTTAGTTCGATTTGACGCACCTTTACCAAACTTACACCAGAGGTTACCCTATAGGAAAGGAAGACACCTATCAATTTCAGAGTCTTGCGCCCCAGGACAAGGTCACTGTTACTATAAATAGAATATCATGTGACAAATTGGTTTCTGGGCAATAACTTTAGTTCTATTTGACACACCTTTACCAAACTTATACCAGAGGTTACCCTACAGGAAGGGAAGACACCTATTGATTTTGGAGTCTGGGACTCCAAGGTCAAGGTCACTGTTACTATAAATAGAATATTTTATGACAAATTGGTTTCCGGTCAATAACTTTAGTTCTATTTGTCGCACCTTTACCAAACTTATACCAGAGGTTACCCTATAGGAAGGGTAGACACCTATTGATTTCGGAGTCTGGGACTTCAAGGTCAAGGTCACTGCTACTATAAATAGAATATTTTGTGACAAATTGGTTTCCGGGCAATAACTTTAGTTCTATTCCGTATATCTTCACCAAACTTATACCACAGGTTACCCTATAGGAAGGGAAGACACCTTTTGCTTTTGGAGTCTGGGGCCCCAAGGTCAAGGTCACTGTTACTATCAATAGAATATTTTGTGACAAATTGGTTTCCGGGCAGTAACTTTAGTTCTATTTGAAGCACCTTTACCAAACTTAAACCAGAGGTTACCCTATGGGAAGGGAAGACACCTATAGATTTCGGAGTCTGGGACTCCAAGGTCAAGGTCACTGTTACTATAAATAGAATATTTTGTGACAAATTGCTTTCCGGGCAATAACTTTAGTTCTATTCCGTGTATCTTCAAACTTATACCACAGGTTACCCTATAGGAAGGGAAGACACCTATTGCTTTTGGAGTCTGGGGCCCCAAGGTCAAGGTCACTGTTACTATCAATAGAATATTTTGTGACAAATTGGTTTCCGGGCAATAACTTTAGTGCTATTTGACGCACCGTTACCAAACTTACACCAGAGGTTACCCTATAGGAAAGGAAGACTCCTATCGATTTCAGAGTCTCACGCCCCAAGGTCAAGGTGACTGTTGCTACAAATAGCTTATTTCTTCAGAATTTAATGTCAAAACTCGACTTCTGGATCTGTGATCCTCTTGCTGGATTTTTTACTTTGGTTTCATTCACATCATATCAGAATCAACAAAAAACAAAAGTATTTATGAGTGGATTTGATTAGTAATCTATCCCCTTGTAATTCCATCTATTAATTTTATTACATGCCTGTTCTATGAAATCACCATCTAAAGCAACACTAAACCATGCGGAAAATGAAAATCTGTTCTGCACACTTGCCAAACAGAAATCGTTGACAGATTATTTTTGGACGATGACGTCATCTGTCAAAACTTGGCATAACCCTGCCTACTTGAAATTTCCGTTTGGTCTAAGTCAGTTTAAATGAAGCAATTACGTTCTAATAAGCTATCGCAAAGACAATAAACTAAATAAAAACATCTTTGTGTATAGAATTATTTCTAAAGTTTAGAAGAGAGAATTCAAACCAATCATTATTAGCTGTAAAATAACAAATTGAATAGAACTAGCTCAAATATGCATGTACTATGATCGTACAAACATACATACCCCACAGGTTTGGCCTATTTATAAACTGAACACGGGAATTCCTCCAGAATCGCACATGTGTTTGTAAACATTAGCAGACAATTGATCACCTGAAACTGAAACGATTGTGAAATAACTTGATAGTTGTCAATTGAATTACTGAGTATCCTTTTAATAATTGTTTTTTATAGACATGAAGGCATGTAATAAACACAGAACGACACGTATGTGTGAATGGGTTAATCGATATGGCACATATGTGCCATCATGGAAGGATAAAATGTGAGGCCAGAGGCCTCTTGTTTTATCCTTCTGTGCTGGTAGTCATGCCATACCGATTAACTCATTCACACGTGTGCATGTGATTCGGTGTATTTATTTATGGGTGGATTTGAATAGTAATCTATCCTCCTGTCAATCCATCTATTAATTATATGCAACCTTATAAAACAATGAGAAATGTCTAGCAAATATTGTTTAATATCGTTTGTCATGATAGATATAAGAGAATATCCCTCCAGAAGTTATGTGCATTATGCAGTAAGTTTAGATAGGTATCTGTTTTTTTTAGCTTTGGGTGTTTTAATAGCAATTAAAATGTTTCAATTGCATTTAAAACATTGCAATGCTTATAATAAAAGGAACTGTATTTAAGAAGGTACCTGAATTCTCTCATTTGTGATGGCAAAGAAATCTAGTTTGACTCTCTTCTGCTGTTGAAAGCTTAAATTTTCTTGTAGAATTTGGTTGTTTTTTCTAATCCAATAATGTTTACTTTTTTCATTCTTTTCTTCTGGATTATTAGGTCCCACAAAGTAGATCTGTTTTGCAGGCCATCTTTTGTAAAACTTCATGCGGCTGAACAGTTTTTTATTTTATTAGCTCAACTTGACAAAGTCAAGCTGAGCTATTGCCATCACTTCTTGTCCGTTGGCGTATGTACATACGTACATTAGTATGTACGTCGTACGTATGTTAGTACGTATGTACATCCACAATTTCCTTTGGCACACCTCGCAGGTCACATTTATGATCAGATCGCTTTGAAACTTGGTATGCTTGTTTCGGGTGACCTCTAGATGGGAGCTATCAATTTTTTTCAATTTCCGTCAAAAATTGTTGCCGCGGACAACGTTCTTAGAACTTAGTTTAGTCAGACCTCAATATTTCCTTTGGCACACCCTACAGGGCACATTTATGATCGGATTGCTTTGAAACCTGGCATGCTTGTTTGGGATAACCTCTAGATGGGAGCTCTCGATTTTCTTCCATTTCCGTCCGTCAAAAAATGTTGCCACTGCCAACGATCTTTGAACTTAGTTTAGTCAGGCATCAATATATTCCTTTGGCATGCCCTACAGGGCACATTTATGATCATATCTGTTTGAAACTTTGTATGCTTGTTTGGGGTTACCTCTAGATGGGAGCTATCGATTTTCTTCCATTTCCGTCCGTCAAAAAATGTTGCCACTGGCAATGACCTTCGATGAACTTAGTAAAAACTTAGTGCAGTTAAGCATCAATATTTCCCTTGACATACCCTGCAGGTCACATTTATGATTGGATCACTTGCAAACTGGGTGTGCTTGTGTGGGGTGACATCTGTATGGGAGCTGTCTATTTTCTTCCATTTCTGTCAAAAAATACTGCCGCTGACCTTTGAACTTAGTTCAGTCAGACCTCAATATTTCCCTTTAACACCCTTCAGGACACATTTGTGATCGGATCACTATGAAACTTGGTATGTGTGTTCAGGATGATCTCCAGATGTGAGCTATTGCTTTTTTTTCATTTCCATAAAAAATTATTGTCGTTATCACCAGCCTTTGAACTTACTGCATTTGTGCATCAACTTATCCCTTTTGCACTCTCTGCAGGGCATATTTATGAATTTCCATAAAAAAAAACCAACAACCCATTGCCATAAGCAATGACCTTCTACTTAGTGCATTTGTGCATTAACATCTTCCTTTGGCATGCCTCGGAGGGCACATTCATTATCAGGTTGTTTTGAAACTTTGTATGCTTATGCAGGGTGACAAAGATACGAGCTATTGATTTTCTTTTCATTTCCATCAAAAACTGTTGTTGTTAACAACAATCTTTGAATTTATTGCATTTGTGCATCAACATTCTTTGACATGGCCTACAGGCCACATTTATCATAGGATTGTTTTTGAACTGGGTGTGCTCATTAGGCAAGACCTTTAGATAAGAGCTATTGATTAGCATTCATTTCTGTAAACAAAAAAATTCATCATTTTTATTAACTTGTGTAAAATATCAGACATAACCATTTAATTTTTATTTTTTTTGAAGTTTGCATTGGTTTATAAAAGAGAGCATGCAGCAGCCAAAAGGACCATGCAGAAGGGCATGCGAAACAGATTTATTACTTTTTTTAGGCCTTACCATTCTTTTACCAAAATTGGTTTAATAATGTTTTTCTTGGAAAGCTTATGTCAGTGGAAGGTTCATTGATACCAAACTCTAAATAATTTTTTAAAAAATTGTTGAATATATTTTTTTATCAAAAATTATAATATTTTCATGAAAAGTAATGTGAAAGTAATCTTGATGTTACTTTTCCAGGGAGAACATCTTGAAGACAGCTAAAGCATTAGTTGAAGATACTAAGACACTTGTTGCTGGGGCTGCATCCAATCAGGAGCAGCTTGCATCAGCTGCTCAGATGGCAGTGAAAACAATCACACGACTGGCTGATGTTGTGAAGTTTGGCGCTGGCTCTTTGGGATCAGATCAACCAGAAGCACAGGTTTGTGCCATTCAGTTCTATGTCTTTATATATTATCAGTTACACTGTTTTTATTTACCTCAGCTTTCCTCGGTACATAATGTGTTCCAAAACCATGTCATATAGTCAACTCATTCTGATTCCGTATCATATAGACTACTCTTTTCTTCGAACACGATGTGCTATCATATAGACTACTCTTTTCTTCGAATGCGATGTGCTATCATAATAGGCGCATGAATACATTCTATGTGCATTTCAGTGATCGCCTCAGCTAATCGCTTACAAAACAAAACAAAATTCCTTACAGTTAGAGACAGAACTATTACTAGTCAATCCCCCCCCCCCCCCCCCCACAATAAATAGAAACTGTTCAATTCAATATTCCACACTCGTAAATTGAAGCATATCATCACAGGAAGTGACACTGAGAGTGAACAATTTGACAACACAACTTTGAAAATTACAATGACGGCATTACTCATTGTTTGTTATGACAGCTTGACTCATTTTTTAAAAACTTTTTCTCTCCCAACATTATGTCCAAAACTGGATTAATAATTTGAGATTTAATCTGTTTATGTGACAGAATTGTTAGAAAAATGAAGTATCGTGATAATGTGCATGTCCTGTGATTTGCATCAGATTCTCGGTGGTGTCTAAAAATGGAATCAAAACTCGCCAGCAAAGCTGGCTCATTGAGATCCCATTCTGGACGCCACCTCGAATCTGATACAATTCACAGGACATGCACATAATCATGATAATCTGTTTGTTTATACTAGATGATGTCACTGACAAACTGTGTGATGAATATATTTCACCAACTGTTTTTCCTATATTTAGCATTTGAAATGATCAGTTGATGATAGAATTCTTATTTCGTTCATGGGAAGTGGTTATCATCTGCTGCCATTTTAATAGTTGATTAAACAAAGGGGAGATCATTTGATTAGCAATGTGTGCATCACCGCACTTTTTTTTTTAGCTCACCTGAGCAAAGCTCAAGGGGAGCTTTACTAATCACTTTCTGTCCATCATCCGTCCATTGTCCGGCGTTAACTTTACATTATCGACTT
>CM062292.1:372248636-372552588 GCA_031216915.1 Pictodentalium vernedei
AAACATTTGACACCAATTGATAATGAAATGGTGAGAGAAATAGATTTTGGACTTTAAAAATGGTTTCGAATAAACATTGAGTTAGGGTTGGTTGGAATGGGAGGTGAGGGGGAAGATATCCAGGCCTGGATATCTTCCCCCCCACCATGACAAAAAAATTTTTGTCAAACATTTGACACTAATTGATAATGAAATGGTGAGAGAAATAGATTTTGGACTTCAAAAATGGTTTCGAATAAACATTGAGTTAGGGTTGGTTGGAATGGGAGGTGAGGGGGAAGATATCCAGGCCTGGATATCTCCCCCCCCCCCCCCCACCATTTCATCATCAAATAATGTCAAATTAATAAAAAAAAAAAATTTTATGGGTGGGGGGGGGGGGGAAGATATCCAGGGTGGGGTGGGGGGAAGATATACTAGGATATCTTCCCCCCGGGCGGGAAGATATCCAGGGGGGGAAGATATCCTGTTATACCGGGTCTTTTGTTGAATAAAGATTGATATTGCAGATTGCAAGGCCTAAAAATCTGTAAAGTGAAGACGTTTTGTGATTATCTGTATAAACGTGTGTCAAATTTTTTTTTTGAGGTTTAACAACACTTTCGACAGCCAGGGTCACCTCGTGTCAGGCTATTTTTGGAAGTCCAAAAAGCCTAAGTACCAGGAAGAAAACCACCAAGCCACAGCAAACAACTGTCAAGACTTCCCAACATACTAATTCCACACAAGGGTCAACATTGGTTGAAGGCAAATGCACCATAAACGTGCAGTACGCGTTAGTACACAGCACCACCATGCTCCCACGTGGGCAATTAGGATGAAGTACCTTGCCCAATGACACAACAGTTACCTCTGGTGGGGACTGAATTGTGGACTTTTAGTCCAATGTCGTAATCAATGAGCCACCACACTCCCCTTATGTCCACAATTTTTCTTTTTTTCTTATTTTTATCTCAAAAACACAGCTTATGAGTATGGCCATGCATATTGGGACTTTTTCTGTTCGAATCAAACCTGAATTGCATCCGGATTTAAAGTTAGATTTTGAACTGAATTTAAATCGAATCGGACATTCAGCTGGTATATGTGGTGACCGCATAGATCACAGTTGACACGTCTCTCACGTTTCTGCCTTTTCAAATTCATGCATTGTGGAGCTGTCTGTACAACTGATACACACGCATGCATTCTGACATAACGTCTGCTCAATTGCCCTTAATGATTTTATTTGTACATGGTTACTAACTTTTAAAATAATAACTACTGACTGACCAATTAACTGTAATCTTCTTGATAACGCAATTGGAAATAACAACCACACATAATTATAAACGCGAAAGGAATGGACATAAATTTTCATTATCGTCATCAGGATATTCAATTTTATTATACGCTGAATGATAGATTATCGAAGAAATTGTGGAAAGATAGAAATCGTATCCCCAACTGTGAAGATATAGAAATTTTCACTTTCATGGTATCAATCAAAATGGCGGCTTTGAAAGCATCACTTCAAAGTGAATACAAGTCAAATTATCACTGGAAATGATCAATTTGTTTTAAAAATGTTTAATGAAAAGAAAATCTAGTGTTTTTGAGTGGATACCAATCATTTCCAGCAATAATTCAACACGTATTCACCTTGAATTGATGCTTGAACCCGCAGGTCCAAACATGGCCTGAAAGTCTGTAATATGTTTTTGGTTTGGTACATCCTTTCAAAGGACATACCAAACGAAAAAATTTTTTACAGACTTTCAAAGGACGCACCAAGCCAAAAACATATATTACAGACTTTCAGGCCATGTTTGGACAAGAAACCCTCCAGCTGACTCAGATTGCAAAATGCTGTCAGGTCCGATTATTGATCAAATCACTTCCATGTATCAATGCAGTTTATTTTCATGCATCATATCAAGGTTGAAACAAGTGAAATTATCAGATTCTTATAAAAGGCGCATAATAAAAAGAAAATCTAGTGTTTTTGAGTGAATACTGAAAATTATCTCACTTGTGACTGAGACAAATGGTTATTTTCGCTCACGTAAGCGCTCACGAAAAATAAACGTTTGTCTCCGTCACTCAGGAGATAATTTTCGGTATCCACTCAAAAACACTAGATATCCTCTATTCATTATTTGGCAGTCAGGTATACAAAAATTAAATCAATTCGCTTCAATCAAAAACTTTGAATCAAATTCAAAGATTTGCAGGGCCCAACTTAAGACATTCAGTCAAACAAGCTTTTTGAGTTCATTCCAATGAAGGTTCAGAAACTACACTTTTTGGAACAAAAATGACTTTTTAAAGTTATTCAAGAATCTGTTTTGCAAGTGTTGATCTAGCTCTGAAAGGTGAAGGGTTAACAGGGAACTGCTTTACAACCATATTGCAAATTGGGATTGAGCTGACATCACTCCAGAAGCTTTATCAGAAATTACTTCAACTGCAGATGCATGAACCACTGTATTTATAATTTACCTTTGAGGAAAACAGCAAACACGTTACATATCTAGTTTTCTTTTGTTTATTGGTGTTTAACCCTTTACCTGACATGAAAAGCAGACGACACTTGCAAAAAAAAATTCTTGAATAACTAATTTTTTTCATTTTTTATCTCAAAAATATAGGTTATGACCCCTCGTTGGAATGAGCTCGTTCCAACGAGGGGTCATAACCTATGTTTTTGAGACAAAAAGTGAAAATACTTTGAAAGTTAAAAAATTTATAGTAATTTATATATTTTTTATACTTACCAATGACCCAGACTTAGCTGGTGCTAACTCTAACAAAACCAGGGCCAAACACAAATTTTGCCCCCCAATCCCCAAAATTTGCATCCAAAACAAAAAGAAATCATGTCCTAAAGGACCTCCATACTACGCCTCTACTGCACATGCGCAGTGACACAGACGTCCCGAAATTGGCGCCAATTATCATTCTTACTGGCAGTGCCTGGTCAGCGCTATGTACTCAGCGGGGAGGCAAGAGTTCCCAACTCCAGGGAGGGCCATCCCCGTCTGGGTCATTGGTAAGTATAAAAAATATATAAATTACTATAAATTTTTTAACATTTTTATACTGTACCAATGACCCAGACTTAGCTGAATAGTAAACAGGCTGGAGGGCCTAGGACATAGAGGAAAATCCAATAAGCTCAACTATATAGTAAAGAGGTAACCCCTTAAGGAGAAAAGGAGTATTAGGCTTTACATGTATCTTTCTTATTTGATATTAAATTAGAAAGATACACTACCCTTAATAATTGAGCACAATAACATTCATGTTCTCTATTAACATCCAGTATAACCCTTATACTAATTATTTTTAAAGCAAGCCAATAAATAAAGTAGTCCAGAGAATTGCGACTCTTTATAGTCATTTAAAAGTGTCCGAGTATTGTATATTAAAGCCCGTTTGACACTTGACATATACAAATGCTTCACACCGAGCTACACTTTAAAAATAAGACATGAATGAATTTAAACATTAATATTACACTTTAAAACCATCCCGGAAGCGACTCAGAAATACTGACTTGGAGGAGGCATTCCCTTGCTTTTCACTATAAAGCAGGTGACCTAAGGGAACACCCGCCCCCCCCCCCCCCCCCCCCCCCTTCCCCTTGCCCTGGGTCAAATAGCCCAGAGCGAAGAGGGCAGCCGGACGGAGTCACTGCCGGAACAGAAAGCCTGCATAACTATAGTTGCAACTGTTTAGTGGACGACATTCTGAGCAACAGATAACGGACCTAAACAATGCAGGTCTCCAGAAATGGACTCAATATTTCTGAGATAAAAATTCGTAAATGTGGATGGCTGAGACCAATAAGCAGCCTTCATTAAATCTGTAATAGCAACACTATTAGCATAAGCCCAGGAAGTAGAAAGAGCTCTTACTTCATGAGCAGAAATCTTAAGCACAGACTGCTGAGAAGAAGATAAATCTTCATAAGCAGTACGGATAGTTAACTGAATCCATCTAGCAATAGAATGGACTGAAATGTCCTTTCTATTAGGCATCAAAGACAGAAAGAAACGTTTCCGTCCCTTTCTGATAAACTGAGATCTCTGTTTATAGATACGTAGTGCTCTAACAGGACAGAGTAAAGGCCTACGCCCGTCTGAAGACGGAAGAGCCTTAATAACAATAGGTTCCGGATATTTATTAGGAGCCTGATTCTTAGCTAAAAAACCCACATTAGTAGTGAAGGTGATAGTGTTCCCAACACTACGATAATGAGAATCATCCACCGATAGTGCATGAAGCTCACTGACTCTTCTAGCAGAAGAGAAAGCTAAGAGAAAAGCTGTCTTATAAGATAAGAATTTGAAATCTACTGTCCCAAGAGGTTCAAATGGCTTTTCCTTCAATTTAAGGAGAACCCAAGCTAAATTCCACTTAGGAATTAATCTAAGAGTTCTGGGTCTATTTATCGAAAAGTTTCTAACCAACTTCGATAAAGAGACATTAGATCCAATTTGTAAACTATCATGATG
Organism: Pictodentalium vernedei; assembly: GCA_031216915.1. Taxonomy (NCBI): domain Eukaryota; kingdom Metazoa; phylum Mollusca; class Scaphopoda; order Dentaliida; family Dentaliidae; genus Pictodentalium; species Pictodentalium vernedei. The sequence goes on from CM062292.1 coordinate 372,253,136, forward strand.
TGCATAGGTATCAGATAACATAGATCTATAACCCTTTATAGTAACAGGCTGCAGTTTGATTTCGTCAAACAAGTATACTAGAAAGTTTGCAATGTCTGGTATAGAGGGATCGAATATATCTACAGAATGATCCCTACACCAACGACGAAAAACCTTCCACTTAGCCGCATAATTTAGCGAAGAGGAGGTCCTCCTACAGTTAGAAATCGCGTCCACTGCTCGTCCTGTAAAGTGCTTGCCATGCAAGAAGGACCGCACAACGGAAAAACGTGAAGGTTGAGACCTTGCGGGTTGTGATGGAGTTGGCGCGATTTCCCCTGCGAAAGAAGATCCTCCCGTGGAGGAAGCTTCCGCGGTAGGTCCCACAACAGACACCTGAGTAGATTTATCCACGGTCTCTGTGGCGACAGAGATGCTACCAACAGAATCTTGCATTGAGATTGTTTTATCTTTAGCAATACTTGTTGAATTAACGGCGCAGGAGGATACGCATATCCTATCATTCCGTCCCAAGGGATCGACAGAGCGTCTACTGCAAATGCTCTTGGATCCGGACATGGAGACACATACGTCTGCAACTGATTGTTGAGATGTGTCGCAAATAAGTCTATCATTGGCCGTTCCCATTGGTAGCAAATCTGATTGAATACTTGTTTGTTGAGAGTACACTCCGACGGCAACAAGCGACCCTTTCGTGAAAGGGAGTCTGCTAGCACATTCAGACGACCCGGTATGTGACGGACCGAAAGAAGAACGTGATGTTCTAACGCAAACAGAAGGATTCTTTCCGTTAGATTGAACAACGGAACTGAATGAGTGCCTCCCTGATTCCGTATATACGCCACTACTGTCGTATTGTCGGATAGGATTTGGACATGAGCATCGTGAATAATGTCCATCCAGTGACGTAACGCAAGCCAAATTGACATCATTTCCTTGATGTTTATGTGCTTGCACAGGAATTGCGGATCCCAAAGACCCTGGCATCTCGAATCCGTTGGGATTAATGATGCACCCCAACCTGTTTGACTGGCATCCGTCATAACGGTAAAACTCGGATCCGGCAACTGCAGCGGAACTCCTTGAGTTAACCACTGAACGTTTGCCCAAGTCTGAATCTCTTGTTTCACTTGATCTGACAAGAGAACGTCTACATCGAGCGAATGAATTTTCACACTCCAATTCTGAGTCAGGAAAATTTGAAGAGGACGTGTGCGTAACCGCCCCATCGGAATGAGATCCGCGGCGGCTCCGCACAGACCTATCAGTCTCATAAATTCTCTCGCCGTGACTTTGTCTGCGTGCAGACAATAGCGAGCGTAACAACTGACTAATTTCGCTCTGGTTAACGGCAGACGAACGAGATTGTTGTGCGTCTCGAAGCTCATTCCCAGATGAGTGAATGACTTGGATGGCACCAGATCCGACTTCTCCTCGTTTACTATAAAACCGAGACGTCGGAGCAATAGAAGAAGATTCTGAACATCGTTCTGAAGCGTTAACTCGTTGCCGTACCTCTGAAGAATGTCGTCCAGGTAGGCCGACGTTACCGCAGACGAATGAGCTCGGAAGTAGATCATTACAGAGTTCATTACCCGAGTGAAAGCCCAGGGTGCTAGATTCAATCCGAAGCACATCGCCCGGAATTGATACACCACTCTTAGGACTGCGAAGCGTAGATACTTTCGGAATGTCGGATGTACCATGATGTGAAAGTACGCATCTTTGAGATCTATGCTCGTTGCATAATTGTTCACCCGAATACTCGCTCTGACCGATCGAATCGTCTCCATATAAAACTTCGGAGCGACGATCAGCTTGTTTATCCAGCTCAAATCTATGACTGGACGGAACGAGCCGTCTGGTTTCGGAACCAGAAACAGATGGCTGTAGAATCCCGGAGATTCCTGGTTTTCTACAACCTCTACCGCATTCTTCATTAAAAGAGACTGCACCTCTGATAACAGAGCGTCTCTTTTCTGCGGATTTGACGGAAGATGAGTCCACTTTGGACTTTGAGTTAATGGAGGCTTTCGTTTGAAGGATATCTTTAGACCTTCCGAAGTCACTCCTCTCACCCAAGGGTCGTCCGTAATCGACGCCCACTCTTGTGAAAAGCTCGACAACCTTCCGCCAACCGGAACGCGATAGAGGTTTAAGCCATCACCTCCTGGACCTGCGAGGCCTGCAGTAGGAGAAACCACGTCTTCCACGACCCGCACCTCGCCTCGTCGACCTCGGGGCGTCCGACAGATTGTCCCGGCCTGAAGGACGTCCCGAACGAGAGTCGCTATCCTGACGGTCTCTCGAATAAGACCAAGAGGACGCACCGGAACCTCTATAGGAACCTCTCTTGGGCGCATTAGACCCAGAAGTGCCTGTCTTATTCGTGTCTGCTGTATCCGACTTCTTAGGAGCAGATCTGAACAACAGAGAATCATTAGCTTTCTTTTTAATTTTATCATAAATAGCGGAAAGCTTGCCGTCAAAGAGAAGTTCTCCTGAGACCGAAGCGACTCTAAGAGAGTTCTTCACCTTAGAATCCACTAGTGTGGATGTAGCTAGGACTGCGTCACGTCTAACCAACTCCAGATTTGCCACTGAAAGGGCGGAGTTACACGTGGAATAAGCTACTGCCCTTGAAAGAAGTCTTAAAGAGGATTGTATATCCTGAAACTCTTTCCCCTGAAGGCGCAGTGATAACGCCTTAGTAAGGTGATCTGCGTAAGATAAGGCATCTAAATTGGCTCTGTTAGACGCAATAGCTGTTTCCAACACCGCGGTTGGAATAGAAGCTGACGACGGTAATGATAGCTCTAAGTCTTCCGCCTCGTCGTCCATACGCAGAGGAACTCTCGGTATACCCTGTCCCGCCGTATCGAATTTATTCCTTGCATTAATGAAAGGCAGGTTAAGAGTATTAGCGGACAAGAAACCTGCTTTCCCCGTCCTGGAAGCAAGTTTAAATATAGCGTCGTTCAATAATTCAAATGTTCTTGCAACATTATTGGACTGCGACGGAAACTCGGGAGCGATGTCCCTGAACCGCTCAAAAAATTCAGAGTCCAATGACGCTATAATTCTCTTGTCCGGAAGCGCAGCAGTCTGGCCCGACGGAACAACTTGAGGGAGAAAGTGCCGGATGAAGTCCACGGCAGCTTTATGTTGTTCCGAAAGGGATAGCTCCAAGTCATCCGTATCCCTTTCACCATCCGGTCAGACCTCATGATGTTCCCGGTCGTCCGCCCCCGATGCTTCGGCGGAGCGTACCGACCCAGCGCCGTCGGATAATTCTCGATCCGACACCGTTTCTGTCGGCTGCTGGGATGCTGCGATAAGCTGTGCTATCTGCACAAGAATGTCCGGCGTCGAGACCTGCGGAGGCGCAGTCTTTCGCTGCTTCGCCGAGGGCAGCTCCGCATCAGATGGCTCCCGCATACTTTTCCTATGCGAACGTCCAGAGTCCATCGGTCTCGAATCCCTGGCTGCCGGATGGTGTGACCTGGTCGCCGAAGAATCCTTCATCGGCGAAGCTGGTAATATATCGGCGGTCACGCAGCCAAGGTGCGGTCGTGTGCGCTGACGAGAAGAGGAAGCCTTAACAGTCTCTGCGGACTGCTTATACAACGGAGCGTCCCGAGCGACGGACGTATGCTCCGCTAAAGACACATTTTGTACCACAACATCTGGTCCCAGATGTTGTTGTACGAGAGAGGGGCCTCTCTCGCTCGCGGCCCGGCTGGACCTGGACGAGCTAGGAACCGGACTCAAAGGCTTCCTCCGTTCTCGCTTACTATCCGCCGTCACTGGGTGTGCATCTATTATGTTTATAGTGCTCGCATCACCCAAAATTTCCTCTTGGACCGCATCGGACGAACCCGGCTGCCGAACCATTCGGTGAATGGATGCTACACCGGGCGAGCTAGCGGACGACATTTGTCTAATCTCCATGAGCACTTTTGCCGCTAGCTCTGAATTCATTTGGGACGACGGACGCACACTTGAAGAAGATAACATGGAAACATCACCCTGTTCTGGTTCCTCTGAAATAGAAACTGAGAGAGTAGAGTGACCTTGCGGAGAAAGAGCCGGAATCGCTCTTTCTCCAGAAACTACATATCGTGACACACGTTTCCAATGTTTCTCATCCCAATGTTCACATATAGGACAGGGATTAATGCGAGAACACTGACTACAATTAATACAATGATCATGAAAGTCAGAGGAAGATTTCTTCCTATTACAATTTGAACAATGTCCCTTCATTGTGAAAGAACAACAATAAGTCCTAGTTACTCGCAAAAACCCCTGACACAAAGATACATAATAACATGATCCATTAATAAATGAAAAAACAATTGCAAAACAAAATAATTTTGAAAAAATATTTTTTCAGCGAAGCCCAAGTTGCTGAAAAGTAACGTTGAGCCCCGATGGATCCGATGGCAAAGTGTGGTCAAAAATTTTAAATTTATATTAAATAATTAATGAGACACTTTCGGATAATATAAATGTATCTTATAGTGAGATAAACTACAGCAAAGGCAAACAGCCCCCCTCAAAAAAGGCTGTTGCCAATGAAAACAAACAGTGTAAAAACACCAGAAAACATGACTCCAGGCACTGAAAAAACTGGCCCGGAATCAGTCATCAATTACACTCTATCTGATGCAAAACAGAGACTCCCAGGGGAGAATCTGTAGAACATCAGATGGAAGATGCAGAACACAAACGTTATACACCCATGGGTGAAAACGTAACTATGGGGAAAATAACAGAAAACATTCTGTAACCAAGCAACTCTCCCAGGAAATTTTAGAAATGAAATTTCTCAACAATATGCCAAGAGCATGGGAGAATTGCAAGGGGGGACTTTAGAAGGCTAGGGGAGAGGAAACACTGAATAAGCAGTGCAACAATTAGCAAGAATGACAACAAGAGGCCCATGCCTCGAAAATAGGCAACTTAACATAATTTCATCAAAAAATTTTAAGTACAGCCCTGATTATTTTTTGTCACTTCTTTTTCCTCTCCTCCTTCTATCCTCCTTAGAATCACATTTTCTCCAAAAATTACGTGTCTTTAAACTGAGATTTACAAGCACAAAGATCAGTGAGATGTTGACTGATGAAGGGCCAAACAGAGAATGATAATTGGCGCCAATTTCGGGACATCTGCGTCACTGCGCATGCGCAGTAGAGGCGTAGTATGGAGGTCCTTTAGGACATGATTTCTTTTTGTTTTGGATGCAAATTTTGGGGATTGGGGGGCAACATTTGTGTTTGGCCCTGGTTTTGTTAGAGTTAGCACCAGCTAAGTCTGGGTCATTGGTACAGTATAAAAATATTAATTGGCGATTTTTGAGAATAGCGCTGGCCGGTTTTGGCCGTTACGTTGGGTAAAAAGTTAAAGTTCCAGGGAAGAAGATGAAAATGTGAAAGGTATACAGACATCGACAGACCCCAGACGACGGATGCCAAGTGATAGCAAGAACTCACATGGCCTTTTGGGCCAGGTGAGCTAAAAAAATAAGAATGAGCCCTCCAATTCTATATTAGTGTGGGCAACTGACAGTTGAATGTGTATGCAAGTGTGTAGGGTGAATGTGTATTTATAACACGAGGCCCCATGGGGCCAGAGATACACATCTGACAAAAGTTGTTTATTTATTTACTGGGGTTAAAGGCACTTTTGACAGCCAGGGTCACCTCGTGTCAGACAGTTTCACGGGTGGAGGAAACCGGAGTACCCAGAGAGAACCACCGAGCAACTGTCAGGCTCCCCCAACGTACTAACTCCACACAAGCGAGTTTAGCATTGGTTGAAGACAAGTGCACCATCAAAGTGCAGTACGGATTAGTACACAACGTTACCATGCCCTCATGTGGGCAATCCGGATTGTCTTGCCCAAGTACACAACGTGGTTGCCTCAGGTGGGAACTTCGAACTGAGGATCTGTCGGCTTGCAGACTGCATCTCTACCAATGGAGCCACCATGCTCCCACCAAAGTTGTTTAAAGAAAGATTTAATTTGCATCTATGGCTAGTCAACACTACAGATGAATGAAGTTATTTAATTATAAAATTTATAACTCGTCCATATCAGATGATTTTGGGAGACCAAATATCAACCTAGGGAGTTAACTTGGACTAACTTATTTCTGAGCCCTTCCCCTCCACCACCAGGATACTGTATACCAGGCATCAATAGTTTCTGAATGGTGGACGTGAAGGAGATTTTTTTAAAAGATTCTTCATCATAATACACAAAGTTAAAATTTCGGGCCCACAAGGAGCCCAAATATGAATCCAGGGACTTAATTTGAACAAACTTGAATCTGAGCCCTGGTAGTTTGTTGTATGCCAACTATGAAAACATTCTGAATGGTGGTTCTCAAGAAGATTTCAAAACATATTCCTCTTTTGGGCAAAGTTAAAAGTAGGGCTCATGACCGGTGGTTTGGGAGAAGCTTTTGAGAATATTACCAATTTAGCACTTTGTTAAAATCCCCCCCCCCTCACACACCATAGGGAACATAAATATCAACCTGGTGACTTTATTTGAACAAATTGAATCTAACCTCCCTGAGGATGCTGTATACCAAATATCAAAAGATTCTGATTATATGTAGCTCAAGAAGCAGATTTTTAAAGACTATTCCTCATATTGGACTAAAGTTAAAATTTGGACTCCAATGGTGAGCCCAAATATTAACCCACTCACTTGATTTCAACAAACTTGAATATGACTCCCCTAAGGGTGGTGTATACCATGTATGAAAAGATTCTAACTTGGCGGGAGGGGGGGGGGGGGAGGAAAGTTTTTAAAAGATTATTCCCCATGTTGCCCCAAGTTAAAATTCAGGCTCCTGCATAGAGTCCAAATATGAACCATGGGGATTAATTTAAACAAACTTGTATCTGACTCATCTATGGATGCTGTATTGCAAATATCAAGATTCATGATAACAGGTCTTTGTTCCATGCAGTTTGGGAAATATAGGCATTTGAAAATATTTTTAACTCCTGGGATTCCCGCAGGGACATGGGCAAGTTTTTTTGCATCAGTAAAGTAGTTAGAACTCCATAATTCAACATACCAAATTTGATTGAAATCGGCTAGGTGTTTCAGAAAATAGAAATTTCAGGTGGGGCCAAAAATCTTGCCCCTCCCTTTACAAAGGCAAATACTGCTCTGCAAACTTTGTTTGAACAAACTTGATTCTACACCTCAAAAGAAAACTCCATACCAAATATCAAGTCATTGTACCCACTGGTTCACGAGATGATTTTTAAAAGAATTTTTGAGCATTTTCCCGCACCCTTCCCTGTGGGGCTGGGCAAGTTGATTTGAATAAACACAAAATGCGATGTCAGAACAAGAAAATTTAACTGAAATCAGTTCAGCGGTTTTGAAGGAGCAGGTGCAAACACCATATTGACAGACGAAGGACAGTGAGTGATCACAATAACTCATCCTGACTAAGACAGGCGAGCTAACAAAAAACCCTATCACTTTTGCAACTGTATAATTCAATGTGTATAAATACAGTGAGTCACTTTTACTCAGCAGGGAAGCTGAAAACATTTAGAACCATCTATCCATAACATGCAAAGTTGTTAATGTTACAAATGCAATAAACTTTATACAAAGCAACAACAAAAAGAATAGAAAAACCAAGAAATAAACATCACTTCCAGTTTTAGTTGTGTATCCTAATTTCCAGTATCATACCAACAATGAAAGAGTCAATGACTCTGTAGCTCAACTTGGATATGACAGGAATTAGTACCTGCTGTGACCAAGACAACTGAATAATGAATATGACAGGAATTAGTATTTGTTTTGGCCCAGTCAACAATAATAAAAGAATTACAAGGTGACTGTAATGGACTACAGATTAAGACCAATCATTGTAGATTATTATTTTTGTGTGGAAATTTTCAGTCCCAAACAAAATATTTTCAGACTAAAATTTTTTCTTCTTCTTCTTAAAATTGACCAAAATGCATCAAAACACAAAAAACTAATTTCCGGATTTTGGTCCAAAATTTTTTAAGTCCCACCCGGACCCCAAATTTTCAGTGTAAAAAAAATTTTTTTTTTTTGTCTTAAAATTGACCAAAACGCATAAAAAAACAAAAAACTAATTTCCGGATTTTGGGCCAAAATTTTCTAAGTCCCACCCGGACCCCTAATTTGCATAATTTATTCACGAGAAAAACTCTGTATTATATGTAATGTATCCCATGGTACTAAACATTCATACAAAAATTTATTCAAATCAGATCTTTCATTTGGAAGTTCTGCGCAAAAATCTGATTGCACTTAATTTTGAACAAAATGGCTGCTAGCGGCCATCTTGAATTTCAGACTGGACCCAAAAACACTCCTTCTCGTCCCACAGTGATAACAAAGGTACCCAAGAAGTTTCGTGAAGATCGGTTCATAAATACGGCCTCTAGCCCGAGCCGTATTGGGATTTGCACTCACAGTGCTGAAAGTAACACTAAATAAATCAAAGTTAGCCTAATTTGCATAATTTTCGCACAAGAAAAAAACCTGTAATATATGTAATGTATCCCATGGTACTAAACATTCATACAAAAAATTATTCAAATCAGAGCTTTCATATGGAAGTTCTGTACAAAAAACAGATTTCGGCATCGTCGGTACGAAATGGCTGCTGGCAGCCATCTGGAATTTGGGACTGCACCCAAAAACACTCGTTCTCGTCCCACGGTCATAACAAAGGTACCCAAGAAGTTTCGTAAAGATTGGTTCATAAATACGGCCTCTAGCCCGAGCCATAGCAGCTTGGCACTTACAGCTCTGAAAGTAACACTAAATAAATCAAAGTTAGTCTAATTTGCATAATTTACGCACGAGAAAAAAACCCGTATTATATGTGATGTATCCCATTGTACTATACATTTATACAAAACTTTATTCAAATCAGAACTTTCATACAGAAGTTCTGTACAAAAAACTGATTTTTGCATCATCGGTACAAAATGGCCACTGGCAGCCATCTTGAATTTCGGACCACACCCAAAAACACTCGTTCCCGTCCCAGGGTCATAACAAAGGTTCCCAAGAAGTTTCGTAAAGATAGGTTCATAAATACGGCCTCTAGCCCGAGCCATAGCAGCTTGGCACTTACAGCTCTGAAAGTAACACTAAATAAATCAAAGTTAGTCTAATTTGCATAATTTACGCACGAGAAAAAAAACCGTATTATATGTGATGTATCCCATTGTACTATACATTTATACAAAACTTTATTCAAATCAGAACTTTCATACAGAAGTTCTGTACAAAAAACTGATTTTTGCATCATCGGTACAAAATGGCCACTGGCAGCCATCTTGAATTTCGGACCACACCCAAAAACACTCGTTCCCGTCCCAGGGTCATAACAAAGGTACCCAAGAAGTTTCGTAAAGATTGGTTCATAAATACGGCCTCTAGCCTGAGCCATAGCAGCTTGGCACTTACAGCTCTGAAAGTAACACTAAATAAATCAAAGTCAGTCTAATTTGCATAATTTACGCACGAGAAAAAAACCCGTATTATATGTGATGTATCCCATGGTACTAAACATTTATACAAAACTTTATTCAAATCAGAACTTTCATACAGAAGTTCTGTACAAAAAACTGATTTTTGCATCATCGGTACAAAATGGCCGCTGGCAGCCATCTTGAATTTCGGACCACACCTAAAAACACTCGTTCCCGTCCCAGGGTCATAACAAAGGTACACAAGAAGTTTCGTAAAGATCGGTTCATAAATACGACCTCTAGCCCGAGCCATAGCCAATTGTTGATGTACGGACAGACGGACAGACGGCCAGACGGACGACGGGCCATGACAATAGCTCAAATTTGACTTCGTCAAAGTTGAGCTAAAAATTCATAAAACATCATAAAAAGGATAAAGTTCAAAATCAGGAATACCAATCTAGTACCAATGGAAATGAGATACAGGATAAGGCCTAAAAAAGTTTAAAATCTGTTTCTCAGCCCCTCCTCCTCCTCCCCCCTCCCCCCACACACACACGGCGTCCTTTTGGCTGCTGCATGTTCTCTTTTTATAACCAATGTAAACTTAAAACAAGAGGTGTGCATCAGAGATGCAGGCGTTGAGTTGTGGTGGCAATCAGAGAGTGTTGCATATCCATAACCTGGTTATCAATCATATGCCAGTTGTCAAATCTGGAACCTTTGTTCAAGTTATAATGCTAATAAGTTCTGAATTCATAAAAATAAATTAAGGCCCATTACTCTTGGGCTGGGCCAGTTTTCGAACCCGCTTGAACTATTATTGCAGAAGACCTTTTTTAAGTTATTGCGCCACCAAGCTCAAAATTCATAAAAATTTACTAACTGAGGCCCATAACTCCGAACAAAAAATCAGGCCCGAGCCAGTCAAATTGGAGAATGTTTGTTCAAGTTATTGCGCCAACAGTGCGAGGATACCTGGACACCTGCCTGCCCAGATGCACACTGACCGTAATCAAACCATAGGTCTCAGTTAACACAACTCAACCAAAAAAAAAAATTAAATGGTTTATTTCTGATATTTTACAAAGTTAATAAAATTGATAAGTTTGTCCCTTGAGTGCAACAAGGCGTTGCAATACTTTAGCATTGCAACGCCTTCTTGCACTCAAGAGATGAAATACATAACAAGCCAAGCTATTCTGCAGATAATGAGGACTAAAACATAAAACAAACCAAGAACATGAACTTTTGATGGCAAAGAAATAGTTACAAAAAAAAAAAATAAAATAAAGAATTGCTGACCGACAAGCAGTTTTACAAAAAATGTCCTGAGAAACTGAAGATCTACTTTGTGGTGCCTAATCACAAGAATTTTTTGTATTTTTTCCCTTACTAGTAATAAAGTGGAACCCTATTAACTGAATAGTTACTTTGCCAGTGAGGAGGCCACATCTGCAGAAAAGTAGCCCATTGTGTATCAAGGGAGATCATTTATTTACTGGCCATACTTCTGCATAATGGTGAATCCTGACTGCAACAGAGATCTAGTCAAGTCCAGCCAATTAATTGTACCCATGTTGCCCATTTCAGTTAGTTGGAGTTCAGACCTCATGTCAGAGTGTTTTACGGATGGTGGAAGCCGGAGAACCCAAAGAGAACACCGAGCAATGGCGAGTAACTGTCAGACTCCCCAAAGTACTAACTTCACACAAGCAGGGTTAGCATTGGTTGAAGACAGGTGCACCATTGACGTGCAGTATGTCTTAGTACACAGCGCCAACATGCCCCCACAAGGGCAATCAGGATTAAGTGCCTTGCCCATGGACACAATGCAGTTACCCCTGGTAGGGATCGAACCATGGTCCTCTCCATCTCAAGTTCAATGCCGTAACCACTGAGCCACCATGCTCCCGGGTCCTATTTTACAAGAAAAACAGATCTTGTTTACCATAGAAAACAAGCACTGCTTCACTTCCTGGGGTTCTCACGTGGATCGAGGGGAGATAATCCAAGTTGGAATTTTTTAGCCAGATAGAATGGACGAACCTGCATTGGGAGAAATATGTGCTTGCTGAAAGATAAATTTTAAGATTTTTTATTCAATTAACCCTTTGAGATTTCAATTATCTCGACATTCAAACGTCACTGGGAATTCAGTTTCTTCAACGTTTTTCAAAATGTGACGTCAAACGTCAGAAAGTACAAATAACAAGATATTTTTCACACCATTTTGGAAAGCATCATAATCAGAACCCACCGAGATCATAAGGCGGTGGAGGGTCAATATCAAAAGTAGCAGCACCTGGGACTGGACCCGGTCTATTTGGAACAGAACTCTGAAATGGCCTGCCTCTAATATGCCAAGCAGGTGTTAATGAGGGATCATCACAGGACTCCCTATTCTCCCATACAGCCCACAGGCACTCTCCAATAATTTGTAATAAAACAAAATTATATAAACAAAATATTATTTGTGTTTGACTGAATATGAAATATAAGCAAAGAAAGTGTTGGTTTTTGCTCTGGTATCCTCATTTTTCGAAAGCTCTGATAGTGGCTTCTAGCACTCAACCAGTTAAGAAGTCTTGACAGCAGGATTATGTTCGTATTTAAAGCTGTGATAACATATGGCTCAACGGTTATCACTGAGCACTATTCAGGAGAAAATAAGAATTTGAGGTTAAAACTTTAAAAAATCGAAAAATAAAAACAAAACAAATGACCACAAAGTATCAACGTGCTGTTTGATTTTGTATGTAACAACACTTACAGAAGTATCAAAGGGTTAAATTAAACAAAAGATTTTGTTTGTTATAACACATACAAAAGTATCAAAGGGTTAACAGGAGGGTTATTGAAGTAAGAGATATCCTTCCAAGAGTATGTGCCAAAGACTAATATTAGCTGGGTCGTAAAAAAGAGAAATTTTCAAATGATTATTGTTTATCTCACTTCCATAGATCCTGTACATGAAAACAACATTCCCATATAAGGTTTAATCCTGGCAACAGGAATTTCATGAGTCTGAAGCTCCCGGCTCTGAAAGTCAATCACAATACCCGGGAAATTCACTGACCATAGTATCAATGATTGCATATTTTAGTTCATGAGATTATAGCGATTATCAAATTCTTTCAAGAACAGAATAACATTGAAGCTGTGGTTTAATATCGCAAATGCGAATTTCCTGATTCTGAAAACCAGCCCAAATGCCCTGGAAATTCATAAACTAGAATCGGGAATCAAAGGTTGACGCAACATGTGATTGTTGGTTCTGTCCTATGAATTTCCTGGATATCAGACTGATATCCAGAAATGAGAACTGGATAATTACGGGTATCGTGACTGACTTTCAAAAAGAACCAGAAAATTCCTGTTCCCAGGGATTAAACCCTATTCCCATACTGGTGTGTTGGAAATAATAATAATTCTGACATGGAATGTTGTTGTTCCATGTTTGCATACTGAATAATTTGATCTTTTTAGGTTTCCCAATCCTTTCGTGTTAAGTAGAATCCATGATAATCCAAGTTGAATTTTAGTAAATTTCAATCATTTTCCTTGTTTGAAATTCAAAACATTCCACATTCCACAATTTTTTTGGACAATAAATGGGGAATTAGTTTCACTCCAGAATATTTCTATTCATTTGCTCTACCTAATACAGCTTACAGACAACACAACCAAACTCTTTTTCACACACAACTGAAACTATTCATTTTTGGGGCTTTCAACCAGCAGCTAATGAACCCTTACTAGACTGAGCTCATTCCAGAGAGGGGTAATAAGCTATGTACCGAAAGTACAATTGGGAAAATAGTAAAATTTAAATGGCCATATTTGGCCCAATTCCTTAGGAAATGGGGTTAATCATTTACCCAACGAAAAGGTGGCATCCGTTTGCGCAAATTTACAAAATCAGCAACTGATCAAATATTATTTTTCAAAACATTTCAACAAAACCATATCATGTGACGCCCCTCACTGGAATGGGCTCAGTGAGGTCATTCCAATGGAGGGTACATGATATGGTTTTAGTGAAGTTTTTTGAAAAATAATAAATTTTTATACTGTCTGCACTGAGTAATGGGTAAAGCTGTCAGAAGGATGTTAGGTCACACAACTGGAAATGGCTCAGAAAGGTATTTCCAACATTTTGCCACTTAACCCTTTACCTAATTTAATGGCAATATGCAGCCAGTGCTATTAGCGAAAGTAATCTTCAATGAAAGCAAGGCACACCAAGTTTAGGGTCTTGTTCTGGACAGATGCTGTCCAGGAAATAAAAATGTGTCTGGGTTTTCTTGATATTATGCCCAAAAGTGCCTTCACTTTAACAGTACAATCTATGCATCACAATGAGGAGGCATCAACAATTAGAGCTGAAATGGTTAACCGATTAATCGATAAACCAATGATCATGGTCTTGATCAATCAAAAAAAGTAATTGATCAATTAACCGTTGCCTTAAACTACTGCATTATATGGGTTAACAAAGGAACAAACTTGCTCTAAAACAGGCAAACATTGTCACACTGACTTGCATCAATTATTATGAGACAGATTAAAGCTTGCAAGTTATGTGCAGACATACTTGTTCACTTGCATGATCACTGTACTTTCAGTAGCTGGAAATAGTCATTCTTAACTCTTTGCCCATTGCAGACAGCAGACGATACTTGCAAAATAAATTCTTGAATTACTAAAAATTTTCAATTTTTGTCTCAAAAACATAGCTTATGACCCCCTCATTGGAACGAGCTCATTCCAATGAGGTGTCATAAGCTTTGTTTTTAAGACAAAAATTGAAAACATAATAAAATTTGAAGGAGATAGAGCTTGCCGGTTTTGTCCGTTACTTCGGATAAAGGGTTAATGCTATAAATCATCAATGGTACGGCAATAATTCAGCTACCTACTAAAAAAAAGTGATTAATCAGTTAACCAAGGTTAATCCATATGATCAATCGATCAAGAAAACCCTTTAACCGTTTCAGCTCTATTGACAGTATGTATAAGAAAAAAAACAAGTTTTGTTTAAATGGAGTTTTTTGTGCTTAGAAAACACAACACCACTGTCCAAAGGAGTTAGTTTATGTACAAGATACTGGAATTTGCCTATTTACAGAAGTAGGGATGTCATTAATCTTTGTTAGTTTGTAGAAATAGGTTCAATTTTCCAACAATACTGCTCATTTTCATGCAACCTTTGCTAAACATGCACCATGTTTGAACAATTATGCAGTACCCCGGATACAAAATAAAAGTAACAAAACAACCAATACTTATCACCTTAACAAAAATCTGTTATTAAAAAACCCCCATATTTCTCAACAATAAGGCTCTGACAGCATCTGTTGTTCATAACAACAATTCTGGAATTTGTCACCAACTACTAATACTGGCATTGTGACTATTCAAACCACTCTCCACTGCCAAATAACTCACTTTTCATTCACTTCACACAAACACTGGTAGTAATGGAGACTCATCAATCATGTATACACATGATGAGAGGCACTGTGTACTTGGTTTCCCCATGTTCACAAAACAGTTAATTTCTTTCATCTCAACATCATTAGTGATCGACCAATAAGCAAAATGATTGGTCATCCAGAAGGTCAATGGTCTGCTTGACAATTGGCAGATACCCGATTTCGATGTCAAATTATCGATACTTTTAGTGGACAATGTTGGATAAACATTGTCAGACCTAAAGCCCGTATTGGATCAATTTATTGTTGGTATATAACTGATAATCCATTTTCACTTTGACAAACTCCATTGGCAATATGCAATATTTTAAATATCAACGTTTTCATTTATTTGCGTTATTACTGGACTTATGATTCAGTGTTGGTGCCATGTGACCAAAATATCATGTTAATGTCCAATCGGGTAGCCCCGATACCATATAGGGAATTACAGGTCACATTCTATTTGACATGTGACTGCACCATACACTTTTGATTAGTCAAACTCCAATACTACAACCAATCGCAACAATATAGTAGGAATAATATATGTAATTTATAAATGAAATATTTACCGAGTGAAACACATTTGCTTTCCTCTGTTCACCAAACTTCACAATGCATTTTTGTTAGAAATACAGTGTTTCTAAATGAGCTCTATTCGACGCGAATTACCCTTGCACATCAATTAGATTGTCAAACAACCAACCATTCATTTCTACGTCCGAAAGGAAACATCGGCTACCACTAATGTTGAAAGTCAACCACCGATAATATCCTGATGGATCATTATCGGCTGATGCTGAATGAGAATACTGAACTTGGGTGGATCACTAAACATCATAGGGTCAAAATACTACTTTTGATTTTCTATTCAAACATTTTATTCAACTGTGCTCAACTACACCTCTTGTCCCACTTAGTCTGGAGTTGCAAACCTCAGCGTGAACTACCAAACCCTTTCAACAATCTTTTGTGTCACCATTTAACCTTGAGAGCATAAAGGGACGAATTGCACTTGACACGTTTAAGCTTTGAAGGGGTGATATGCAAAAACAAAGTTATCATACAAGACATAAAAAATTGCAATCTACTATAATTTCACAATCAACGAAAGAATTTTTGATAAAGGCCTGAACAACAGTACACCATTTTGAGAATGAGATTCGAGGTTTGATTGTAGTAGCAGAACAATATTTCCTCGTCTACTCCTCTTACCTTCATAAACTGTAAATCGAAATTAACCCTTAAGGACTAGAGAGTTTTACATATTTTTGCTGTACTTTCACAGTCCACATCTTGTGACTTTGCTGTTGTTTATTGGCAAGACGTGCCTAAAAACAACTACCAAGGTGCTTAGAATGTAACTTGTAAGCTAACCCAAAGACTGCATTTTAGGACACCTGTTCTGTTGAAAAAAATGTGATCAAAGTCAGAATTAGGCCCTTGAGGGTTAACCCTTAACCTTCTGCACTCAGCAGCGAATATTTCCCATAATGCAGTTTGATATTTAACCAAATATACCTTGTTTGACAGAGCTCAATGAGCTCTGTCAAGCAAGATATAATTGGTTAAATTTGTAGTTAAACAAGAGAAAAACAGAGTGATCTGAGAAAATTCTGTTGCACTACCAGAGAGCTAGGGGTTAATGGCTTAATACCAAGTTTCAACACTTTTCACAGCAAGAATACAGGTGCCCCATCATGCAGTCTTTAAATAAACTTACAAAATAAATTCTAAGTAACTTGGCCGTTGTTTCTATGAAAGTCTTGTCTACCTATACAGGCAGCCAAGTGTTGCCTAGATTCAAATGCAAATCCACAAGATGCAGACTGTCAAAGTACAGCCAAAATGAATTGAAATCTCCACGCTTTTAACCCTTTACCTAACGTAACAGCCAAAACCGGCCAGCGTTATTCTCAAAAATCGCCAATTAATTTTCATTATTTTTTCATTTTTTGTCTCAAAAACATAGGTTATGACCCCTTGTTGGAACGGGCTCATCGAGCTCGTTCCAACGAGGGGTCATAACCTATGTTTTTGAGACAAAAAATGACAAAAATTAGTCATTCAAGAATTATTTTTGCAAGTGTCGTCTGCTTTTCGGGTTAGGTAAAGGGTTAAGGGTTAAATGAATTTGGCAAAATTATCCAGATTCCATATTCGACAACATCTGTTTACCCTACTAGTGACACTGAATATGAAATAATCTCTATTCTGTAAATAACTAACATTAAAAAAATTACAACAGTTTACAAAGAATGGAACTTTTATAATTTCCACATGGTCAAAAAGGACAAATGTGAAATATCATACTCTCAACAATTCACATTTTGTAACATGCTACACCTTACCAAATTATTTTTTGTTTTTGCTACATTAGGATCATCAGTTCCTAATCGTTTCTGGTATATATGTAAAGCCCGTGAGTAATATTTTTCTACCTGAAAATAAACACCCATGAAAGGCAACAAACAATAGCTTGAAATAAAAATATACAAGAAAATCATGCACCACTCAAAGCAAATGATATGGTATCCTCTATGTGCAAATTATACAGCTGTGAATATCAATCAAACAGTTGAGTTTATCAACTAAACTTCCATGAACAATGACAAATATTGGGAGATGTAGTCTGGGAAAAATGTCAATTCCTCATTGTACTGCAGGTTTTTTTTAACCCTTCAGCTAACATAACAGCCAAATATGACCAGGCCTATTTGCAAAATTACTATTCAAATCTTCTTTTTCTTTATAAATTATTGTGATGAACTGAAAGTAACATGGTCTGAGGTTTGTGGCTCAGAGATAATGTTCAATCAGAGACGCGACGTATCAACGTTGAACATATGCTCTGAGCCGCAAACCTCAGACCATGTTACCGTCAACTCATCACAATAATGTATATGTTCCAATAAGACACTGCCCATAGCCCAAAACCTATATCGCAAAACACGAGAGACTTATTTACTAAACTTGTGATCGTTAAAAATTGCCTTGTTTGAAGGCAACTTTTAATGATAACAGGTTTAGTAAATAAACCTTGTTTACTAATGACGGCACTGGATAAATAATCAACCAGATAAGCTCATTCCATCTTAGTTCAAATCATAAATTGGTTTGTAATTTAAATGCCACTTCATCTGGAACACTGTCTGCTGCATGTGTGAAAAACCTAGAAAATGAAGCAGCTTGCTGGTCATTCCGTTGAAGCAATTACGAAACAGGAGACGTCATTTCAAATATTTTGTGTGGTGACATCAGACGGTAACATTTAAATACTTTCTCAGAAATAATATCAGGATCTGGTGTTTACTATGGAGGAAAAAGAAGACCAAACTTATTGCATCAACTTTCAACTATTTGGGCAGGCACTATAAAGGTACCGATGGTCTGGTCCGATTTTGTGGTTTACACTTGTTTTGCTTTAGAAACTCCCCTAGACTGTTTGTGTTGATATTGGTTTGAATGATATTCACACTAGTGATGAAGAAGTTTAAAAACCACCATCATTGTTTTGGTACAAATATAAAGACAATAATGAGGAGCTTGAGCAAAATACTTCATAACAATGGAAGACTGCTTTATACAAATATTTATTATCACAGTACCCTTACTGATATCTGACCCTATAGCTAACCTCTCAGGCCACCAGAACAATTCAATAATGAATCTGAGCCATTATGGACGGTTTGTTTATCCACTTTTCATGTGTGAAAATAACGTTGATAAAATGTTATAACTTTTTATTCACCAAAAAGATAATCTTTTGAGCTCCAGTTATAGATATTCCAATCACTAAGTAATTAAATAACCTTAAAAACATCATGATATTAACACAATTGGTAGAAATAAGTGACATAATAACCCAGATGTGTTGCTGTCCCAGTTGGGCCTGTCCATACCCATCTGCCTTGATTATTTCAAGATGAAAAGGGGCGTAACTCTGGCAAAAACTATAATCGCAGGTTCCCATGGTAGTAAACATCCATACCAATTTCAAAGGAATCAACCCATAAACAACGGAGAAAATCTCCGGACAAAATTCTAGTCTTGCTTTTTCAACTCAAAAAGAGGCATAATTCTGACAAAAATAATCTGACCAAACTATAATCACAGGTGCATAGGTTCCTATGGTGGTGAACATTCATACCAAGTTTCGAACAGATTGGTCCATAAATGTCTGAGAAAATCTCCAGACAAAATTATGTCTTTAGATGGAGTGACAGACATTCAGACAGACAGATGGACGGATGACCGGACGGACGGGCAAACAGACAGACAGACAGACAGACAGACAGACAGACAGACAGACAAGGTGATTCCAATATACCCACCTCCATTGTAGGGGGCATAAAAAAAAAACTACAGCTGTGGGAGTCTTCATTTATATTTAGCCTAATAGCAATTTTAATGTCAAAAATGAATATTTGTGGCATTTTCAGGTTCCACTGAATGGAATATTCGGCTAGTCAGAATAGCAAATCAAAAGAATCACTTTTGCAAAATATTCCATTCGATTGAATGTAAAAATAGGTGATGGACTACTAAAGGACCAGATTGGTTCCAGGCCATAATAACAAAGATTTGTTTCAAGAATTTTACTGGTGGTTTGAGAGTTAACCATACCTCAAAAGGCTACAGATACGAAAAAGTGTCTAGCAAAACTTGGAGGTAGATGACACACATATTTGAATAACAAGAACTTGTGATGGTGCCATACAAACACAACAGTCTTC
Source organism: Pictodentalium vernedei (assembly GCA_031216915.1). Classification (NCBI taxonomy): domain Eukaryota; kingdom Metazoa; phylum Mollusca; class Scaphopoda; order Dentaliida; family Dentaliidae; genus Pictodentalium; species Pictodentalium vernedei. Next base: position 372,272,856 of record CM062292.1, read on the forward strand.
CAATGTATATAAAGAATCTAAATAAGGAAAAATAAAAATAGCTTTTACATGTCTACAATATCTAAAAGAAATCCTTTTACCAATGTCTTACCAAATTATTCTTAGTTTTAGCAACATTTGGATCATCAGGACCTAGTTTTGTTTCATATATTTCTAAAGCTCGCTTATAATATTCTTCTACCTACGAATTACATAAAAGTGATTTTAAAATCGATTGTTCATCACAACTGAAATACAATATAAGTGAAAAGTACGGCAATTCAGCACAGTTAAAAAAAATAAACATGAAAAGGTGACTGCTATTAATCATGGTGGGGTAGTTTTTCAAACCAGTCAATCTTAACAATTTTTTTAAAAAGCACTAAGAAATGTTCAGAACAAGGAGCACTGGGTTACACACAGTGGTCCATAAGAAAAAAATCTGCTATTGCTTGTTGTTCCTTTTCAAAAATCTTGAATAATTGGTGGGTGGAAATTTCACTTTACCATAATTTACTGCTAATCTACCCTCCCTGCATGGTGTATTTGAAGCTGTTTCTTTGAAGAATTTAAACTCAACTGCTAAATTTCATAAGGAACTGTTAACTGATTGAGTTTTCATGCCAACATTATATACCAAGTCAAAAAAGTATAACAGAAACAAATTTTAAAAAATAGCATAAAGAATGAAATATAATAGTTCTAATCTTGCATGTTTGTGGACAAGAAGTCGTGCAAAGAGTTTAATGACATGTTGTTGTTGTCCACCCAACCATATACAATTTTGCTACAGATTTCAAAATAGCACGTGTTACCCAAGAATGTCAAATTGAATGGGTGACCAACGATTTTCTTTGTTTTATGTTGTGCTAGAGAGCCTGGGTTATTGAGAAAACACGCCAGTTTTTGTCTTCCGACATTTTAAAAAATGCCAAGGTTAACCAAAAATCAGAGGTTACGTGCCATTGGTATCCATGAGGCTGGGATACCCCCAGATAACCTCGCTGCTGAGTTCGGAGTCACTGTGGTCACTATTTACCGTCTCATTGGAAGGTACAGAACCACTGGATCTACTGCCAACAGACCACGTTCAGGTCGACCAAGTGTTACGACCCCTGCACAAGACCGACACATCAGGATGTCTCACTTGCAGGATCGCTTCCTTCCGGCGACGAGGACAGCAGCAAATACTCCTGGTAGAACTAACAATAGAAACAGTGCACAAACTGTCCGCAACAGACTCGCTGAACATGGCATCCGCAGTAGGCATCCACATCACAGACCAATTCTTACCCAACGGCATTATACTGTCAGAATGGAATGGGTATGTCAGCGTGTTGACTGGACTCAGCAGCATTGGAGTTCTTTTTAGTGATGAATCTCGATTTTGTATACGGCGCGCTAATGGTAGGGCATGAGTGTAACGCCGACAAGGAGAGTGTTTTTTTTATGCTTGTGTGCGGGAATGCAAGAGTTTCGGCGGGGGTAATGTAATGGTTTGGGCAGGAATTTCCTTGCACCATCGAATGCAGTTGATCTTCATGGATGGTAATCTGAATGGACAGCGATAATAGGATGAAATTTGTTATGCTGTTGTGGTTCCGTTGTTCAACGCTAAAGTCAGATTGCTGTTATTCCAGCAAGACAATGCCCGATGTATCTGTCGTGACTTTCATGAGAAGCAGGGCATCAAACTTCTTCCCTGGCCCCAACTTTTGCCAGATTTGTCGTCAATCGAGCAGCTTTGGGATCAATTAGACTGTCAGGTACGACTTCATCATCTTCAGACGTTAGCCAATTTACGTAATCTTCTAAGGCAGGAGTGAAACGCAATACCACAGGGTGACATCCAGAGACTTATCAGGTCCACACGCCGTCGATTTCTTGCCATCCAAGAGGCAAACAGTGGACATACATGCTATTAACTGCATGTGTGAACTTTTCATTCCATGTCTGACATGCGATGTCCTGACATGACGCTGGCAACAGTAAGAACATGAAATTATGCAAATCCATACAGCTAGACTTGGAATATGAATTTACAATAATTTGTTTGGGATTAAAGTCGACAATACTAAAAAAAAATTGCTCCTCAAAGTTTATTATACTTTCTTTTTTGACTCAGTATATATTCACTTTTTTCATAAAAATGATATTAACTCTGTGAAAACTAAAAAAAAAAATTGGATATTGAGCTTGAGCTAAACACTTATATCAGATACATATCTAAATTTTAAAAGAACACTTTCAACAACCAGGGTCACATTTAGAGCTGTAGGTTTTTAAATTTCTTGTTCGGATTTGGTTTTGGTTTGTCAGGTGGAGTAAAACCTCGGTTCGGTTTTCGGTTTGTTCATGAGGCCAAATAAAATTCAATAAAACTCATTCTTATGTCCGGAGTCATAACTGAATGGCAGTGAAACTGAGTGAAACTCAATGAATGCCCGAAATAAGCTATAATACATGAAGAATCAGGAAGGCCAATATAATAATTACCTAAATATACAGAACTTTTATTGTGCTTGGCCATTTTTCGAGGTCTGACAGCTACACGCAACTTGAGGAAAGCTGCAAACACAACTAAACTGAAATGCCGGAAATTCACAGAATGTAGCCATCCCAGAGTAGTGAGAGTACCCCCAGACACTGCCATGGCAGTGTCTGGGTACTCTCACTACTCTGGGATGGCTACATTCTGTGAATTTCTGCAGCAAGAGAGTATTTAATAAAAAACAAAAAACCTTAGATTACGGGATGTCGACAGTTTAGGTTTTAAAAAAACCCCTAAAAACCTTGGTTCGGTTTCGGTTAACCTACAGCTCTAGTCACATTGTGTCGGACAGTTTCACAGTCGGACAGTGTACCCAGAAAAAAACACCGAGCAACCGTCAAGACTCTCAAACTTACTAACCCAGTACAAGCAGCATTGTGCACCACCGATATGCAGTATGCCCTTTCACACAGTGCCACCAAGCTTCCCACAGGGGCAATCAAAACCGTCAACTTTTTAGTTTAAAGTCCAATGCACTAACCAATGAGCCACTGAGAACCAATTTGGTCAAGTTAACCAACAAGGTAGACTGGATACACAAGTAGGCCTACCACTGAGCACTCCTTACAAATTTTCACCTCAATGTCCTGGCCGACGTCTAGAATGGACCGATACATTAAAAGAAGTTCAAGTTATTACATAAACAATGAAATTCTGGGCACTATTCAACAAAGGTGAATAGCTCCGACAGGAAGGGGATAATAACTGTCATATATTAAATATGGAAATACTTATTCAAAACTCAACCTCAGAAAAAGTCCAAGTATGCAGTGACTTGGTAATGGAAATATTTTGCAACTATGATAACTGTTTAGATCATCTAATGACACATCATGTAAGTGTATGAATGCCTTTTAACCCTCAAGTCCCCATACAACCACAAACTGCCCCTTTTATATTGCTCTGAAAAAGTTGTCAGAAAAAGTTGAACTCGATTGGTAGAATGCATTTATCTTGACAGTGTTTTTGCGTCATTGCTGGCTGCCTGTTCAAGAAACCATGTAGAATGAAGAAACACTGTTAACTGGTAGAGTGCTGGAAACCCATATTTGGGCTTTACTCTGAGGTGAAGGTACTGCAACTTGAAGGCTTCATACTCAGTGGATGTGCTTCGTATTATCTTTGAAGTGATATTATTTAGTCTGTAAGGACTTGTCTTGTTACAATTTATGGGAGAGTGCCTACAGGCACTCTCCCATAAATTGTAACAAGGCAAAGATATGTGAACAAATTTTGATGACCAAAAATAATTTAGCACTCTACCAGTTAAGTCATCTGCAGCTGAGTACATGTATACATACAGCAGTTATTAACATAAATTAATCTGAGGACTTAACTACATCTTTGCCTGCGTTTAAACCCTCTCTACAATGATGTCAAAATACCAAAATTTCTAGCAGCACATTTTTCCCATTATCCAATGAAAGTGTCAATGACACTGTAGCTCAACTTGACAAACCTGAACTTGGTAAGTTATAAATGAAATGGCAAAATTGAAGATCATTGGTACCAATGTCATTTTTTTTGCCAGTGGCAACAATTTTTTGACAGAAATCGAAGAAAATCGATAGCTCCCATCTAGAGGCCTCCCCAAACAAGCATGCCAGGTTTCAAAGCAATCCGATCATAAATGTGCCCTGTAGGGTGTATAAAAGGGAAATATTGTGGTCTGACTAGACTAAATTCTAAGAACGTTGGCCGTGGCAACATTTTTTGACGGAAATGGAAGAAAATCGTTAGATCCCATCAAGAGGTCACCGTAAATAAGCATACCAGGTTTCAAAGCAATCTAATCATAAATGTGCCCTGTAGGATGAGCCAAAGGGAAATATTGTGGTCTGACTAAACTAAGTTCTAAGAATGTTGGCTGCGACAACATTTTTTGATGGAAATTGAAGAAAATCGATAGCTCCCATCTAGAGGTCACCCCAAACAAGCATGAAAGGTTTCAAAGCAATCCAATCGTTAAATGTGCCCTGTAGGGTGTGCCAAAGGGAAATATTGAGTCTTCTGACTAAACTAAGTTCTAAGAACGTTGGTCGCGGCAACATTTTTTGACGGAAACTGAAGAAAATCGATAGCTCCCATCTAGAGGTCACCCTAAATAAGCATACCAGGTTTCAAAGCAATCAAATCATAAATGTGCCCTGTAGGGTGTGCCAAAGGGAAATATTGTGGTTTGACTAAACTAAGTTCTAAGAACGTTGGCCGCGGCAACATTTTTTGACGGAAATTGAAGAAAATCGATAGCTCCCATCTAGAGGTGACCCCAAACAAGCATGCCAGGTTTCAAAGCAATCCGATCATAAATGTACCCTGTAGGGTGTGCCAAAGGGAAATATTGAGTCTTCTGACTAAACTAAGTTCTAAGAACGTTGGCCGCGGCAACATTTTTTGACAGAAATTGAAGAAAATCGATAGCACCCATCTAGAGGTCTCCCCAAACAAGCATACCAGGTTTCAAAGCAATCTGATCATAAATGTGCCCTGTAGGGTGTGCCAAAGGGAAATATTGAGTCTTCTGACTAAACTAAGTTCTAAGAACGTTGTCCGCGGCAACATTTTTTGACAGAAATTGAAGAAAATCGATAGCTCCCATCTAGAGGTAACCCCAAACAAGCATGCCAAGTTTCAAAGTCATCTGATCATAAATGCGACCTGTGAGGTGTGCCAAAGGAAATTGTGGACGTACATACTAACGTACTAACATACTAACGTACTAACTATATAGCCTATAGGTTACGCAAAAAGATTTTTGGGAGACTTCTTTATAGGTTAACCAAAAAATAGTTTCATAATTGGAGATTTGATTGTAAGGTAATGACATAAGAAGATATGTAACAATGATAAAAGATAAATTATTATAAATCGAGACTTTTATTTCTCAACAAAATTCACATCCCAAAATCTGCCAATTATAATGGTTAACCAAGAGGTTAAGCCTTTACCTAACAAAATGGCAAAAATGCCCAGAAAATTAGCCTAAATGTGGCTTACACAACCTCACACATCATGGCAATTTCTCAATAAATCCATACCAATATGGATATCGTTGGAACCAGCTGAATCACCTGGTTCCAATGGTATCCATATTTGTATGCTTCTATTGAAACTTTGAGACAAAGGTTTTAATCATGAAGTTCAGGACATTTGGGGGAAAGCTATGCGAGGTAAAGGGTTAACCCTAAAAAATTTGGGCAAAAGATCAAAAGGTTAATGAACATGTGATGGGGCAACCAGTATACCTCTTAAGTTTCACAATCATAGGCCAAAGCTTTGCCAAACATAAGTCCAAAAACCAAATTGGACAGACACACACAAGGCATGGACAGAGTGATCACCTTAGGGCTCCCGCTAGTTGGCTGGACCCCAATAGTGCATAGAAAATATCGTGTAAACCCTCAGCAATTACTATTTTATTAAATACTGTGAGTTGAAAGCACACATCTCGCTGGAATGTGGCATTAAAAAATCCAATTATGCAAAACCCCACCCAAAAAAGAGTTTCAAAAGTTTATTCCATCTGATATCGAAAACAGGATCTCATCAGGTGTGAATATTTTTAAAAAAATAACTGATTCGAGATACAATAAAATTGCTGACAAAATCGGAAAAAGAATACTATAATGGCCTGTGTTGAATGTACACTAAATACCTCTTCATATTTTCCTTGATTCTGGCAAAGTAACGCCAGATTATTTAACTGTTTAGCAACATCTGGATGATCTTTGCCTAGCACCTGAAAAACAAAGAAAATCTACTGTAATCTTGCAGTGTCTCGTATATGACAGAATCATACTGTAATTTGTGAAAAGTTGGGTGTTTGTTCCCTTGGTCCTTCCAATCAGTACCAAACTTAGCCTGTTCATTCAACTCAGTCCGGAGTGTCACAGGATGTGGTCCATAGGGAAGGACAAAGGAGTAGACTAGGATGAAAATGCAACATGTTCTTCTAATGAAAGAGTCAATGACACTGTAGCTGAAAAGGATAATGTTCAAAGTTTATGAAAGGATTATGAAGTAAGACAAGAATTGTGATAATTGGGAATACGTTAATTTCTGTTCCCTGCATGCTTTGTTTTCAATAAAAATAATATGAGGTGTAGACTGTACTAAAGAATTGAGGGGTGGGTTAATGCTGCCCTCACAGTTCATGTAAGTGGCCCTCACAGTTAATGTATGTCAACGGAAGTTACCACGTTACAGTGAAATTATTCCAAAACGAGTCATCCTATCAACTTACAATGAAATCCTTCATAAATACAGCCTGTAGACTGTGCTAAAGGTTTTCGGGCTTTGGACCTGTGTAGCTATCACGATTGACCGATCGCAACTAAAAGGGGGCGTCCTCATATAGACATTATACAGAGTCATCCTACCAAGTTACAATGAAATCCCTTCATAAATGCGACCTGTAGTTTGTGTTAAAGTTTTTTGGGTTTTGGGCTTGGGCAGCCATCACGGTTGAATGATCCCGACCAAAAGGGGACGTTCTCATCTAAACATTATTTGGAGTCATCCTACCAAGTTACAATGAAATCCCTTCATAAATATGACCTGTAGACTGTGCTAAAGGTTTTCAGGCTTTGGGCCCCTGTAGCCTTCACAGTTGACCAATCGTGACCAAAAGGGGACGTTCCCAGGTTTTGGGCTCGGGCAGTCGTCATGGTTGATAGATCGTGACTAAATTGGGAAGTTCTCATCTAGACATCATAGTCATCCTATCAAGTTACAATGAAATCCCTCCATATTAAAAATTACTTGCAGACTGTGTTAAATGTTTTTGGGTTTCGGGCTTGGGCAGCCGTCATGGTTGACAGATCAGGACCAAATGGGGATGTTCTCATCTAGCTATTATACAGAGGCATCCTACCAAGACTGTGCTAAAGGTTTTTGGGCTTTGGGCTCTGGCAGCCATCATGGTTGAATGATCGCAACCAAAAGGGGACATTCTCATCTGGAGTGATCCTCCAAAGTTACAATGAAATCCCTTCATAAATACAACCTGTAGACTGTGCTAAAGGTTTTGGAGTTTTGGGCTCGGGCAGCCATCATAGCTGACCAATCATGACCAAAAGAGGATGTTCTCATTTAGCCATGACCCCAAACCAGCAGATCAAATTTCGTGAGGATCGGACAAGAACCACAGGGTGTAGACTGTGCTAAAGGAAAATGTTAACAGACTCACAGACTAACAGACTTCTGCACTTGTGATGTCACAGACTAACAGACTTCCGCACTCGTGATGTCAATAGCTTATCTTGACTTTGTCAAATTAAGCTAAAAATCTACTATTCTCTTTTCTGGAATAGCGGAGGTAGCTGGTTTAAAATAATAAATCTTTTGAAAAATTGATTAAAAAATACCCTTTTGACCAGTAAAGATATAATCATGTCTTTTGTAATTTATTATTTATTTATAAGTTTTTTAATTTCACATATATCTGCACAATGGCTAAGCATCACCACAATATAGATATAAAATCAAATCCAGCCAAATGTTTATACCCATGTTGCAACATTTTGGAGGACTTCCACCCCAGGCATTGGTTACTGGGTGCTATTTTATCACAAACAGAGCTTGTTTACCACAGTAAACAAGCACTGCTTTACTTTCTGGTGTTCCCACGTGGAGGCTCTTGCTCATAAAATACATTTCTATACATAGGAATAGTCCTCTTATCAATGATTTCCAGACAGCAGACTGTACTGAATTTTTCATGAAATCAGGTAATGGCTGCTTTACAGTGGCTGATTTTATTAGAAATTCAAGAAAATATTCTGCGGGTTAATTATGAGTTAAACCAACAAAAACTCTTACAAATCACACACAATATCAAATTTTGTTTAATTTTTCTTTTTCTAATTTTAAAAAAAAATTCCATAAAACCATTATTCAATAAAACCATATCATGTAACCCCTCATTGGGAAAATCTCGATGAGCTCTTTCCAATGAAGGGTTCATATGATAATGGTTTCGTTAAAATTTTTTAAAAGTTTTTAATTTTTCAACTGTAGAATTTGAAATTCCGTGGACGGATATGGTTGATTCGTTAAGTAAAGGGATAATCAGAACAATTACCATATTGACCAAGTCAATTCAGTGTTCATTTAAATTCTCAATTCTTTAGTAGAATTAACAGGGCTCTTCTGAGAATACAGAATATCTCTGCACTATCAATGCTTATACCATTTAGTTGGAGCAAACCAGTTTTCAAAATTTTCAGAATGCATTGTGGGGTCAGTAAGTCGTTTTTTAACTCTTAACCAGAAGAGTACTTGACTTGATTTGATGAAAAATTCAAATGGGATTTGCATATTAATTTATTTATTTATTGGGGTTTAATGACACTTTTGACAGCCAAGGTAACCTCATGTTGGACAGTTTTATGGGTGGAGGAAGCTAGAGTATCCAGAGAGAACCACCGAGCAATGGCAAGCAACTGTTAGACTCCCCAACATACTAACTCCACAGAAGCAGGGTTAGCACTGGTTGAAGAAAAGTGCACCATCGACGTGCAGTACGCCTTTGTACACAATGCCACCAAGCCCCCACATGGGCAATTGGGAGCAAGTGCCTTGCTCAAAGACACAACGTGGTTGACGCACGTGGGAATGGTATTTTCATGAAGATATTTGTCATTACTACCTCTATATATAGAGGTTTATTTTGTTAATATGAGCTAGGAACTACATTTACTGAGTTACAGAATTTTTGTATCGGGCAGGAAAATCCATCTCTAACAGACAAACTTAGCAAACATTCAACAAAGCCAGATAATTTAAAATATTTATGTTCACAAACCATCGATTCCATCTGACATTTGTACTCAATACACGTGGACAAATTAGAAATTAAGATAACCATAAAAAATGTTACCTCCACTTTTTAAGGCAACCCATTTTTTTCAGGTAACTCTTCTCAGATTTTATGAGCAATAGAAAAGAAAAATTGCGAGTTTGCACCTAAGTTGCAATGGATGGTCAAAATTAAACACTTTCTTCTCCATTAAGGGCAATAACTCGGACATAAATACTCTGAATAACATTTGCATTGACCATGGGACTAGACATCAATAAGATACATGAATATTCTGAATAACATTTGCATTGACCATGGGACTAATAAGATACATCTGCATACCAAATATGATGTCACTCCAAGTATTATAAAAGTTACCGAGTTTAAAATCTTGCTGGTCACAGACTGACTAACATTGCCAGATTGTCACAACTAAAAATTATACAGACATGAATTGCAATGTTATTGTTAATGCAAGTCTGATATAAACTTTCAAGGAGATTATCGTTTATTTCATAACTTTCTGTTGGCAATCAATGAAATATTGTGACATAACACACAAGTGTAAAGATCTCAGAGACCTTTTGCCAGCAGTGTACACACAGAACGTCTGAATGGGTTAATCGATGCACGAGTGCAAGCGCGGAAGGGTAGAATGAGAGGCCACACATGTTCTGTGTTTATTACATGCCTTCATGTCTAAAAAACAATTTTCAGAAGGACACTTAATTTGACAATTAATTTGACAACTATCAACAATAACAACACATTTTATCACCAACCAAATTTGTGAGGGGAACCTGTGTTACTATTTCGTTCCCTAAGTTCCAATGTGTTCTATGTGCCTACTGGCACATAGAACACACTGGAACTCAGGGGACGATTTTTAGCTATCGCTAGAGATTTAAATTATAATTGCTGTGCACGTTTTGTAGAAAATTCCAGTGAAATTTCAATTCTATTTAAAAATATTCAGTCAATGATTTCCATTCTGCAACTGAACAGATTTTCATTTTAGTTTAGTGTTGCTGTAGATGGGGATTACATAGGTGTGTAACAAATAGAGGATATGGAATGAGTGTTTTTCTCATATAATATTTATGAAACGAGTCTAAGAATTTTCCATTTTGGCGAGCCCAAAAGGAAAATTCGCTAGTCGAGCTCGTTCCAATGAGGGGTCATAACCTATATTTTGGAAGCAAAAAGTGAAATTATAAAAAAAAAATGAATGGCGTTTTTCCTGTAGGTGAAAGATTAATATAATATAACCCACCCTAAATAGGACAGATAACGTAAATTCTCCCTACTGAAATTATGCAAATGTGACCCAGTTGTATTTTGTTTAGCTAATCAACTTGTCCAGTTTTGAAATTGACCCAATGAAAGCTCCCAACTCTAATTATGCAAATTAAGAAAATGTGGCCCAGTTGTATTTTGTTCAGCCAATCGAATTGTCTAGTTTTGGAATTGACCAATGAAATTGACGGAAGGCTTTTATTTATCATTGATTAATATGAAAACAAAATATCAAATATTTTAATGTGAACAAAACGGTTGAGTCATATGATAAATTACATTACAGCAGTTCTTCATTTTCAAAGAACACTGGTTATGGGAGGGTTAGCATGTTAATGCAATAGCAATTTGGGGAAAGATATTTGTCAAAAATCTAATCAAGAAGATGTATGATAAATCAGTCACCCTATTTGTTTTTTAGGCACGTAAAATGATCGTTCGCCCAATTTGTACAGGCCTGTCTGTCAATCAAAGCCTTCTGCTCAATAAAAAAAATAATTTAATATGAATCTTACAAACAATAGCATACCTTTTCTCTAATTTCCAAAGCCCTTTTACAGAGAGGCTCAGCCTCTTTATATTTTCCTCTTTTGCCATATAAAACTGCTAAATTATTTAAAGTGGCAGCAACCTGTAATAAACAAGCAAAATATTACATTTATCTGATTTTGATGATCACAGTTTTGCACACACCTATCTTCCTATCAAGTACTTGTTTAGATTTAATGTTACTTTTCTATAGCTTGTGTGTTCAGTACTATTGCTTCAAATTAACCCTTTACCCAATTTAATAGAAATATAGAACCCTTGCTATTCACAAAAATTACTATAAATTTTTTTCTTTTTTCTGGCCTCAATATTGGGAATGAGGGATCATAAGGTCCAAAAAACTAGATCTTGTTTCTCAGGCTATTTTTGTAAAATTGCATGTGGGTGGGTTGTTTTTTATTGTATTTTTTTTATTTTTGTAACTATTTCTTTGCCATCAAAAGTTCATGTTCTTGGTTTGTTTGTTTGATATTTTAGGCCTCATAATCTGCAGAATGTTATGGGAGGTGGTGTATTTCGTTCCTTTCGTTCCTTGAGTGCAAGAAGGGTTCAAAAAGCATTGCAAAGCCTTGTGGCACTCAAGGAACAAATTTATCAATTTTATTAACTTGGGTAAAATATCAGACATAAATCATTTAATTCTTATTTTTTTAACTTTGCATTGGTTATAAAAAGAGAGCATGCACAGCCAAATGGATCATGTGGGAGGGCCTGAGAAACAGATTAACCTTTTGAGGCACGAGCTGTACATTTTAGTTAAGAATGAATTTCTTTTGAACTTCCAGAATTTGTTTTGCAGGTGTTGTCTACTATTTGAGTGAGGTAGAGATAAGTCATTTTCAGAAGTGAGTTTCAGCCTGAGGTCACTGATTTATCTTATTCGTTACATGTTTTTTAAATAAAAAATATCAAAGTTTGCTACAGTGGCAAAGAACTACTGCAATAAAATGATTAAAAACTGTTTCTACAAATCTGAGTTCAAAAATTCTTATTTTTTACAATTCCTTTATAGGATGCAGAGACAAACAAAAATTAATTGTGCAACAAATGAAACAAGATTGGTGCATAGTGAGCAAAAAATGAAATAAAACAAACTTCAAGGTTTACACTAACAAGATCCTTTTCACATCTAAACTCCCTAGAAATCTCTTTCATACAAGAATTTATGTCAGTGGAACAAAACACATATCAAACCCTTGAATAGGTTGGATCAGTTCATCGTTTCATACTACCGTCTACACAGCTATAGGACTCAAATAAAAAGAACAAGAGTGATGCCACACATTCAACCTGATAGTTTAAACAACAGAAATGAGAACTGTTTATGTGATGTTGCAGTCATGCAAAGATGTAGATGCACAAAGGGTCTAATGTTTCAAAAATAAATCTGAAAAAAACATAAACATAGTGTTTACAAAACAAACCTACAGAGACTGACCTTGTAAAATAAAATCCTTAATGAACATGGTCTTGGAAGAGAACAAGTAAAAACTTCAGAAAATATCATTTCAGAAAGCCAAAGAAAAAATAAGTCCCCCCCCCCCCCCCCCCCCCCCCCCCCCCCCCCCCCACACACAAACACCTAAAAAAAAAGTAAGGATGTTTTAATCAGAGTTGTTCAGTATACAAAATATCAAATCAATCAGATTAAAAATTTGAGACCAGTTACAGATATAGACATAAGACATGTTCAATAATGTAAGTGACATTGCACAATAACTCATGCAAAATAAGGAGCAGCAACATAGCATACTGATATGTGCAAGTTCATATCAACGTTGTTCACCATAAAAAATACCAAAAGTGAAAAGTGTGAGACAAGTTGCAGGTCAACATTCAGGATGGATAATCGAAGGAGCACCCTTACATACCAAGCTAAAGCAGGGGTATAAAAACATCTGTCAAGTACTATAGAAGGTTGTAAACAAGACCTTTAATGGACTGAAGAAAATAACATATACTTGGAAGCATAAAATGTTTAACTGAGAAAAAAAAACCTAAACTTTACCTGAGAATTATAAGTCCATTTAACAGCAAAGGAGGGTTAAATGCTCTGAATAAAAATGATACAAAACATACAACAAATGAAAGTGTCAATGACACTGTAGCTCAACTTGTCAAGACAAAGACATGTACATGTATAGTATGTGACACAGCAATGACAAACATCTAGGTAATGACCTGATAACAAAGGTACATATAAAGTATTGTAACGGTCTGTACATGAATACTGACCGCTGCCTGTAACAAATGTATAGGTAAAGTATTGTAAAGGTGGGTGACAGTCAGATGCTGAACTAGAAAAAATCTTTGAGTCCCAGAGTGGGTCTGACTGAACCCCAAAATATTTGTTCTCATAGCACAGTGATAACAAAGGCACCCCAAAACACACTCGTTCCTGTCCCAAGGTGAAAACAAAAGTACTCAAGAAGTTTTGTGAAGATCAGTTCATAAATACGAGCTGTATAGAACTTGTGACAAAAAACTGATTGGACCTAATTTCGGTACAAAATGGCCACTGGCAGCCATCTTGAATTTTGGACCGTACCCAGAAACACTCATTCTCATCCCAAGGAGATAACAAAGGTACCCAAGAAGTTTTGTGAAGATCGGTTCATAAATACAGCCTCTACCCTGAGCCGTATTGACATGTGTGCTTACATTGTGTAAGTAGCACTGAATAAATCAAAGTTCATCTAATTTGCATAATTTCGGCACGAAAAAAAACCCCTTACAATATGTGATGTATTCCATGTTACTAAACATTCATACAAAAATTTATTCAAATCAGAACTTTCATACAGAAGTTCTATACAAAAGACTGATTGCACTAATTTTGGTACAAAATGGCTGCTGGTGGCCATCTTGAATTTCGGACCACACCCAAAAACACTTGCTCTCATCCCACGGTGATAACAAAGGTACCCAAGAAGTTTCGTAAAGATTGGTTCATAAATATGGCCTCTAGTCTGAGCTGTATAGAAGATGTGTACAAAAAAACTGATTAGACCTAATTTCGGTACAAAATGGCCACTGGCAGCCATCTTGAATTTTAGACCACACCCAGAAACACTTGTTCTCGTCCCAAGGTGATAACAAAGGTACCCAAGACATTTCGTGAAGATCAGTTCATAAATACAGACTCTAGTCTGAGCCGTATTGACATGTGTACTTACTGTGTGTAAGTCGCACTGAAAAAATCAAAGTTCATCTAATCTGCATAATTTCTGCACGAGAAAAAACCCGTATTATATGTGATGCATCCCATGGTACTAAACATTCACACAAAATAATTATTCAAATCAGGGCTTTCATATGGAAGTTCTGTTCAAAAATCTGATTGCACCTAATTTTGTACAAAATGGCTGCGTATTATATGTGATGTATCCCATGGTACTAAACATTTATACAAAACTTTATTCAAATCAGAACTTTCATACAGAAGTTCTGTACAAAAAACTGATTTTTGCATCATCGGTACAAAATGGCCACTGGCAGCCATCTTGAATTTCGGACCACACCTAAAAACACTCGTTCCCGTCCCAGGGTCATAACAAAGGTACACAAGAAGTTTCGTAAAGATCGGTTCAGAAATACGACCTCTAGCCCGAGCCATAGCCAATTGTTGACGTACGGACAGACGGACAGACGGACGACGGGCCATGACAATAGCTCAAATTTGACTTCGTCAAAGTTGAGCTAAAAATGATTGGATTTTTGATAATTTAAAAAACAAAACCTTTAACTGCTTGCATGCAGCTGGCAGATATTCCTGCCCAGGACATGATTTTTCTCCCCCCACTATATGTGAAACATACACGTGTCCCGGGTGAGATAGCAGGGTGGGATATTTCTATCCCCCCCGCGCCACGTGACATACTCTTTGCATATTTTATTAGGTCACCAGAACTATTTCATCATCGACTGCACAATTGTAAATAAACAAAATGGCTTCATGATTTCCCGCATATAATCCACGTGCCATTCAAAATCAACAATGTTGATTTGTTTCAACCCCATGTTTCTTTGCAAATTTAATAATATCACTGTGCGAATTTATCGATCGATCAATAATCTCACAATGCCCTTTACATTAGAGTTTAACACGTGCAAATTCATTAACCCCTTAACGGACAGTGTTACAAATCAATTTTTTAGTATATACCTATGGTATATACCTAACTTTTGTACGATCTTTCCGATGAAATTGTTCATTTTTCGAAAGGACTACGACTTGATAAATTGGGTATGTCAGCACGTGACCGCCAATTATCTATAATGACGTAATCCAGGGTTTCCACTAGACCGGCTGTGGGTCCATCGACCGGACCCATTCCCCCCACCGATGATACTATGATCAGTCAGAAAGGCTGGTGGTTAAAATGTCGAGTACAATGCTGTATCGTAACAACATTCAGGATCCTTTGTTTCCATGTAATATAGGCATAATTATGTTGTATACTATGCCTACTATTACTGGAGACAACCTGATACTTTATAATCCCCAGACGAGAGGGGGAAACAAATTCAAATCCTAAATGTCGCCTATAAAATTTCAGACTCAAATTGTTGTGTTTGGTCCGAAATCACTGGCTTTTATTTCGAGCGATAAATGATGTAATTGCACGCGCATGATGTCACACGTCCGCATCATGGTTCTTTTCGAATATTACCGTGAGCGGTTGTAAACAAAGCTCAGTCACTGTCAGGATTCGTGGATTTTGAGTTGTTTTGGGTTTGTATTTTTATGAAACCTCCGACCAGATGTAGTATTGTGTGTCCCGTGGGAATTTAGAGAATTGTAGGAGGAAAAAATACATATTTTCCACTTCAATTATTCAGCATTTTAGCGACTAGAATGCTCCCAGAGGCCACCAGAGAGCACCTAAAAATCAAAATTTTCCTGGGAGGAGAACTTCTGAGTTTCACTTTCTTTAAACTACCGGACCCACAAATTTTTCCCGAGCGGAAACCCTGCGTAATCCTCATGTGGGGGTTGAAAATCATCCTCGATGAGTCTGAAGGTGGGAATGGGGAAATCTCACCCTCGGGGCATGATATTTGAACCAGACCCTCGGCAAGCCTCGGGTCTGGTTCAAATATCTTGCCCCGAGGGTGAGATTTCCCCATCCCACCTCCAGACTCATTGCTCATTGGGGATCATGATACTCTTGCCACAAAAATAATTATAAATTGGGCACATTTAATCAAACTTTAACTCTGTAAATTGTATGGAGTTTTTCAATGATTCCTGGAGTTAAATTGAAACACTTTTTTCATCAAATCTTGTCACGGCTGCTTTATAGCCTCCATGACTAGATTTGATGAAAAATATTTAGAAAATACTTGGGTTATGAGTTAAACTGCTCAAAAAGATCTAAACCTGAGACTTCAACCTCAGATACAAATTGTTTACAGGTAGAATGACAAATGTAAAGGTCTGACTCCAGTCCTCACTGTAAATCCATAAAAAAAAAATTCAATATTTATGAATTAAGGCCAACAAAATCAAAAAATGGATTTAATATCTTACGCTTCACAATTTGTAAGAAAATTGCTACCATGTTTGAAATTACTGACTAATTGAAAGAATAAATCAAAAAAAAGAAGACATTTGTGTAGTGAAGTGTATACACAAAAACATTAACTCTCTCAACACGAGAGGCCGCTTTTCCGGTCCAGGAACACGATACGTCATAATTTCATTAAGTAGGATGGCTACTAAGTGAACACGTATGGTAGAACAATTAATCTTTTCAACGTACTCAATTGCTCTACTCCCAAATAATGGATGTATACTCTTCCAATTTCTGCCATTTAACTGGCATGGAAGATACCACCAGTGTTGAAAGGGTTGAGTATCAACACATAAACTGAAGTAAAATGCACACAAGTTTACATGACACCAGTGAACAGGGTTCCTACACTTTTCCAAATAAAATTCCTGTACTTTAGTACTGAATGACAAAAGTTCCAGAACTTTTTCATGGCATATCAATATTTTATTAAATAACTGTAAATGTTGCTCTATGCCATTTAGTCCAAACTGAAAGGCAGTAAAAATGTTTTGGGGTGTAGTACGTCCTTTAAAACAAACAAACCACACCACATTTGTTTCACAGCTTTCAATCAAAGTTTGGACCAGTTGTCAATTAGTAAATACTTGAGCTAAGCATGCCCTGAACCTCTGCTTCTCTAACCATGATTGCTCTCTCAACATGCTGAAAGCATGAGTCCCTAACTTTTATTCTACTTAATTGTTTCACATGAAATAGAGAATTCCATAACACTTTTAAGTAACAGCATTCATTAGAGCAAACAGAAATTGTGTCACTCAAAATAGCCACAATACGCAGCTGTGTTACAAAAATAAAGCAAAGTTTTCCATCACTTTTCAGTACCACAGAACCCCCCCCCCCCCCCTAGCATGGAAACTGTTTGTTCTTTTGGAGTATTTTCCAGTTTCCATGAGTGGCATATGAACCCTGAGTGAATCTATGAATGTTCTTTATCTGCATTTTGGAAACAAATGTTACCATCCTTACTTTTGCATAAACAGTGTATTAACTGGTACTGCTAATCAATGGTGCACTTGTCTTCAATCAAAGATAACCCTGCTTGTGTTCTCTTGGGGTAATCTGGCATACCGCATCCGTAAAACTGTCGAACCATAGCGGTCAAAAGTATTGTTCCCCCCCCCCCCCCTCCCAAAAAGACTAATATTCAACCAATCATATCAATCACACCAAAGTGAGTTCCATAACTCAACAGACAAGATTATGTCCATTCTACTGGTGCAGGGATGTGCCCATACTGGCTGGTTCTAGGCCAGATCACATAACATTGAAATTTACCGCTCATAACTCAAGGCAGTTTAAAAATTTCACCCAGCACATATTTTCAGTGATTGTGCTACCAAGATTCCAAAAAGAATCTGCAGTGTTTAACAAATTTTATCCCATAAATGGATGTTTATTCAAACATTAAAAGCCTTGGATAAATTTTGCTTTATTCACCTAGAAGGGTGATAAATTTTTCCCATAAGTTTAACACTGAAAGAATTTATTTCAAAAGCAGAGACAGACTTGTTGATCTCTGACCTCTATCAAATTTGCTTTGTCCTGACCTGTTTTACACTTGTGGGAGACACAATGAACTGACGTTTATCAAATGTTGACAGTCGATTATGCTGACAGTTGCTTATATGTTTAGTTTCAGAATATATAACACATTTCAACCCTGCCTAACAATAAAACGAAAAACAATTAACAAGGAAAACACAAATTAAGTCAATTGAAACCCTGCATTGAAAAGCATACAAGTTCGATTGTGAAAGATGGGGGCATGATGATTGATGTTTCATTTTCCAAATTAGGAAAGTATAAATAAACAAATGCATGTGTCGTCTGCTCTGTTAATAAAACTGAAGTTAAATCGACGACAAAAAAACAATAAACAACAGAAATAAGAAAACACTACACATTGTTCATTTAATAAAGTATTTTTGCAAGTTTAGCTCAAGTTTGCAGGGGAATTATTTTTAGACAGAAATGTATCACTGCGCCTTGTATTTTTGCAAATTAGCTCAAGTTTGAAGGGGAAATATTTTTAGACAGAAATGTATCACTGCGCCTTGTTTATTTTTGGCAATTTTGCTTGTCGATCAAATTGTACCAATGTGCTCCTCACTTCTTGCTGTGTTTTGTAGCGAGTAACAGCACGATTTTACTGTGACTGCCCTGTAAAAGATTTATGGGATAAACTAAACAAAAGTATCGTGTTTTCAAGTAAAATTTTTTCTACTTGTAGAATTAAGAATGAAACAGGCGAGTCAGTTTCATTCTTAATTCTACGAGAAAAAATTTTCTATTTGAAAACACTATACATTTATTCTAAATATAGTAGCAATCTGTCTGTTAATGCCAATCCTTTCTAACATACCTGCAGTTAAAGTATGCTGCTGGTGTTGCTTATATAAGATCTCATTTCACGGGACTAAAGAAACAAAGGAGACTGATTGTCTCAGATGTAAGAAAGTAACAAGTTTTCTTGCACTTGCCTCTTGCTGAACTAGCTTGCTTTCACCTATCTTTAGACCACCACCCAATACTCATTTTAAAACAGGCACATCCCTGCTGGTGCTACATTTCACAACAGAGGTTACTCTTGATTTTTAAAAAAAAACGTTTGCAAAAAAAAATATTGTAACTTTTGGCTGCTAGTGTATCAGGTAAGAGGTTACAGAGTGATAAAATAAACTGTTAGTTTCAGAGAGGATTGCCTGAGAATCAAAACATTAATTGATGGATACTGGTCCTATTATACAGTACACAAACGCTGTTCACTTTGGTAAAAAAGCTCTACTCCACTTCCCAGAGTTTCCATGGGACCCAAATAATATATTCTGTACAAATAATTCTGAAGTTGACATTTTATTCATTGATATTACATGAAAATGGTCTCAAAGACCATTTATTTATTGATGTTTAAGGTAAATGTTTCTGAACAATGGCTTATCATGAACAACATGGATATAAAGTCAAGTCCAGCCAATCGCTTATGCCCATTTTAGAGGACTTCCACCCTAGGCATTAGTAACAGGGTCCTATTTTATCAGTAAAACAGAGCTTGTTTACCACAGTAAACAAACACTTCTTCACTTCCTGGGGTTTCCACAGGGACTGAAAGGACATTTTAACCCTTTACCCAATGTAACAGCCAAAACTGGCCAGCGCTATTCACAAAAATTGCCGATTAATTTTCATTATTTTTTTCATTTTTTGTCTCAAAAACATAGGTTATAGGTTATGGCCCCTCTTTGGAATGAGCTTGACAAGCTCATTCCAATGAGGGGTCATAACCTATGTTTTTGAGACAAGAATTGAACATTTTTTTTTGCAAGTGACAAGTGACGTCTGCTTTTCATGTTAGGTAAAGGGTTATGGAAATGTCAAGAAATAAAAAATTAGTAGTGAGGTAAGAAATAAACTGAATCATACAGACAACTGAAAAATCTCATCTTTGAAAAACTGACTCTTCCAAATCAGTTCACTGAACTCCCAAAGAAGATTTCTGTAAAATCAGTGTAAACTGGTTGCATGCTAGAAGCCCATTTTTGGGCTTTATTGGAAGTGTAGTGGAAGTGTAGGCACCACAAATTAAAGGCTTCATATTCTGTTGCTAAGCTTCATATTACCTTTGAAGTTAAATTTTTAGTGGGTATGGATTTGCCATATACCAATTTATGGGAGAGTGCCCATATAAATTATTACAAAGCAGGGACATGAGAACAAATTTTGACAAAAAAAAATAATTTAGTTCTCTACCAGTTAAAATAGTTTACAATGTAATTCCCTTTCTGAATACCAACATTTTGGTAAAAGAACTGAAAGTAGAACATTTTCGTATCAACAGCGTTCATTCAGGCCTGCAAATAATAATTTTTACGCGCCTGTCACTGTGATAGGTACAAACAGTTTTGTACCAAACTCTGTACCTGTGTTACAGGAATTTTTATCGCGGAATGTGTTGCACCATTACTGTGTCCACCACTATATAATACTGTGAAGGTGTATGAAGCAGCATTACTCTATTGGGACCCTGGGATAGGTAGCTTTTGATATATTCAAGCAAGCCCTGGTCTATTTTTTAAGGCCTGTTTATTGGTCTTAATATACTGGTAATCTAGAACTTGTTTACCACGGTAATCATGCACTGCTCCACTCCCAGGGATTATTTATTTATTCATTAGTGTTTAAGGTCACATATTTCTGCACAATGGCTGGTAGTGACCACAACATGGAGATAAAATCAAGTTCAGTCAACTGTTTATACCCATATTGCAAATTTTAGAGGAGTTCCACCACAGGCATTGGTTAGTGGGTCCTATTCTACCAGTAAAACAAAGCTGGCTTATGACTGTAAACAAGTACTGCTTCACTTCCCAAGGTTTCCATGGTTTTCTGCATGGAAACGACTTAAATGGAAAAAAAACGAGCCAAAACTCTAAAAAAAAAAACAAGCAGCCCCAGGGGGCCTTAGGGCACTCACCTGACATGGTAGTCTAAATATCAAACCAAGGACTTGACTTGAATTAGCTGCACACGCCCTTCCTAAGAAAAGCATACACCATCTAGATGAAGCGATTGTGCCCACACAATACACAGGATTTTCCTTCTATTTTCAGTTCCTGAACTTTTATGTCCGAAAATTGAGATAAACGCATAAAAACAGATTTTTTTTATTTTTGTTCTGAAAGTCCCAAACAAAATATTTTCAGACTAAAATTTTTTTTTCTTCTTAAAATTAACCAAAATGCATAAAAAAACAAAAAACTCATTTCTGGATTTTGGTCCAAAATTTTCGAAGTCCCACCCGGACCCCAAATTTTCAGTGAAAAAAAATAAATTAAATTTTTTTAGTCTTAAAATTGACCAAAACGCATAAAAAACCAAAAAACTAATTTTCGGATTTTGGTCTTAAATTTCTAAGTCCCATAGTGAGCCCAAATATGGTCCCAGGGAACTGATTGCAATAAACATGTGAAACAATCTTCCACAGATGTTATATGTGAAATTTGAAGCTTTTGGAGCAGTGGTTTGGGAGAAAAGTAGTTTTAAATGTTTTTCCCATTACCCACAGTGTTAAAAAATGCTGACTCAGCGCTTTTTCTGACTCTTGGTTTGGAAAACAGAAATGTTGGGCTTGACGAAAATTCTTGCCCCTCCCAGAACAAAGGCAAATATTGCCCGTCAAACTTCTCTTGAACAAACTTGAGTTTACACCTCAAATGGAAGCTGCATACCAAATATCAAGTCTCTGCTACGGCTGGTTCATGAGACGATTTTAAAAATTTTTGTGCATTTTTGGCCCCACCACCCTCCTCAATATGAGCAGAAACCCAATTTGAAGAAAAACCCAAATGCTCCTATATAACCACTACTCATGTGAATTTTGATTGAACTGCAGCCAGTGGCTTGAGAGAAAATGACCCAAACACCACCTTCACGACGGACGATAGACGACGGACAAAAAGTGATCAGAAAAGCTCACCCTGACTTTCAGTCAGTTGAGCTAAAAATGCAGCACTGTGAAATATTGTGATAAACTTGTCTCGGCTTACAGATTTGATAGGTTAAATGGACATACCACAAAGCACACCCCAGCCCGCCTCCTTAAACACCTACAGTGCTGTGATTATAAAACAGAGAGGATTTTGACCAGATTGCGACATGGGCACGATCTGGCCAAAAGTTTCTAGTCACTCCTCCCAACAATAATGTAGAATCTCACATGCAGAAAAAGAAATTCAGGAACGCTCAATCTGAGATGCCATATCTATTTCGTTTTTCTTTAATCAGTCTTAATTTCACAATATCTTGTTTAGGAAGTCTCAACCCACTTATGTGTCTCGACCAGATCAAAATCTGGTTAAGAAAAAGAACACTTTTGCCACCACGGTACTATATACACAAAAATGTTACTATCAACATTTCATTGCCATTAAGCTGGACTTAAGTTTCATTTGCAATGTTTGAAAGCATGTTCATAAGCAATGTGCAAAACACATTAGAACATGACAATCCAGGGCTTAAAATTCATACGAGAATCAGAACTGATTCCAGTAAATGAGTCTTGCAAGGATTCTCGCAAGATGTTCATTTGATTTTTCGTCGTGAATTCGGAAAGTGTCCTTAAAGACCAGGAGAATTCTAGTAATTTTTTATACTTCATATTAAGGTAACACTTGGACTCAGCAGTGGTGTCTAGTGAAGTCTTGGCTGCCTATACAGGTAGCCAAGACTTCACTAGACACCACTGCCAAGGTACTGTAATTTCACTCAGTATGAACACCAAAAGTGATTTTTCTTGTTGATTCTGAAAGTGTTCTTAAAGGCCAGGTGAATTCCACTAATTTTTGGTACTTCGTACCGAGATAATTTTTTGACTTTGCTGTGTTGTCTAGTGGAATCTTGGCTTCCTGTATAGGCAGCTAAGACTTCACAAGACACCACTGCAAAGTCACTCCAATATCCCTCAGTATGACGACCTTAACCCTTTACCTAACATGAAAAGCAGACAACACTTGCAACAAAAATTTCTTGAATAACTAATTTTTAGCATTTTTTGTTTCAGAAACATAGGTTATGACCCCTTGTTGGAAAGAGCTTGCCGAGATCGTTCCAACGAGGGGTCATAACCTATGCTTTTGAGATGAAAACATAATGAAAATTAATTGGAGATTTTTTAGAATAGCGCTTGCTGGTTTTGGCCATTACGTTGGGTAAAGGGTTAAGCCTGTTTGTTGGAACGTGATATACATGTAAGATAAGAAATTGACCAATATTGGAACTGGGCCCTTGAGGGTTAAACTCCAGTAAATATATAAATATGAGGATTGGTATTTACTATGGAATATGTACTCATTGCATTCCTAAGGGAATATACGTACTCTCAAATACTAAATTATTTAAGAACTGAAAACTGATTCTCACAGCATGAGTTTGTGAGAAACCAAACCAATTTTTATGAATAAGGTTTGCAAACAAATGATCTGATCAATATTTTCAAGGGATGAAACTAAAAAGTCATCTTGTATTTCTTTCAAGTCCAGGTGATAGGCAATTCAATACAGAATAACACAGGAAACAACAAATAAAATTCTGTTAAAACAAAAAGGATGTGTATTGATCGAAAGTATGTGTATTTCTGATGAACAGTTTATACCTTCTATTAAAGAGAACTTGTTTGATTTCTACAATTTTACAGATAAATAAATATACACAAAACTGAAGAATCACATTAAATACTCTATGAATTTTAGCACTCTTTTTTAATGATTTTGTGTTGCAATATAAAAATTTCTCAACAAAAATGAATTATGTTTTTAGTTTTATTGAAGTTTAGATCCTTGATAAAGTTGTAAATGCTGTACTTAGCAAGCATTTTAAATCTTCACATTGCAGATGATGGATTTCCATTCCAATATGAGCCAGATAAAAAAGTAAAATATTATTTTGGAAATTGACAAAATAATATTTGAAATTTTCTTTTGATACCAAGGCACCAAAAAAAAAAAAAAACCCCAAAAACTGCCAAGACAAAAATGTGATATAGGTGGGTCAATGAACTAGAGTTACACTAAGACAATGTTTTTTATCTCGTATTCGCTATAGAGGGAACTGAACTGTTTAATATACCAATCAATTCCACTCTAAGAGAATAACTAGAAAAAAAACCCCACTGAAACACATCAAGATGATTCAAACCTGCACAAAATATTGAAGAAAAATAATGAGGACATCACCCTAAACTTAAATCTCCCTTTATATTCAGTCCCATATAGACTTATTACGTACTGATTTTTCCCCGTCTTTCATTTTTCACTGACAAATTCCTGTCCTTTTCAGAAATACACAACAATATTTCAAACAAAGACCACTTTACAAAACCATAATCAACCAAAATTCAGATGAGGAAAATAAACTGAAAACATGTATGATGAGAACTTAAGTTTACTTTGGAACAGAACAACATGCACACAATTTAGTTTTCTCTAACGGTTTTCATGCACATAAGTTTAGTGTATTGACTCACTGCCGGATGATCAGGCCCCAGTGTTTTCTCTCGAATACCTAGAGCATCATTTAACAGATTTGCAGCCTCTTTGTACTTTCCTTGATCTCTGAAATATGTTAGTGTTCCAAAAGTCTATATAATCTGAATTTATCATTCAATAAGTGAAAAAATAAATACTTGACACATCTTCCAACACAATTTTCCAAAGCTATTTTTCAAACTTTGATCTCAATAATATCTGCTAGGAACGAACAATATAAAACATAGTGAAAATTAACCAGATCATTCAGGTCCACTCAAATAATTTTTAAAACTTTTTCAGTCTTTTTCTCCTTTCCAAAACCTCGATTTAGCCTTAAGAACTTGTTGAAAAAAAATTTTAGGTTCTAAAGAAGAAATAAAACTTTTTTCAGAAGATCATTTTGATGAGAATTTTTATATAACTTTAAAGGTTTTTTTTAACCGCAGTTGAAGCTTTACACCGGTTGTGGGGTTAAAAGCTAAAATTTAACATACAGGCTTTTCATGGGTAGTAACATAGGTGAGCATGGTATAAATACTGTTAAATGGCAGACTGCCAAAAAGAGTACACTGAATATTTATTTATTTATTGGGGTTTTAAGGTCACATACTTATGCATAATGGCTAATCGTGACCATGACAGTTTTACAGGTGGAGAAAGCCAGGTCACCCGGAGGGAACAACCGAGCAACGACGAGCAACTGTCAGCTCCTCAACATTCTAACTCTGTTCAAGCTCCGCTCAAGCAGGGTTACAGTGGTTGAAGACATGTGCACCATCGACGTGCAGTACGCCTTAGTACATGGCGTCATCGTGCCCCCATGTCGGCAATCTGGATAAAGTGCCTTGCCCAAAGACACAACGCGGGCCGTCCCGGACGGGGATCGAACTCGGGACCTCTAGCATAGAAGTCCAACAGTCTATCACTGAGCCACCGTGCTCCCGAGTACACTGAAACCCTTTTCAACAGTCATTGGTCAAAGAGACTGATAATGCAGCAAAATAACATTACTAGAAAGGGCTTTACATTACCAAAAACCAAAGAATGGTATCAACTTTCCAGTGCTACATATTTTACAACAAAATTTTAAATTGGTTTACTTGAACTTACAATATGTGAAATTTTCCTGCAACGCTATGCTGGATTATCTCCCCAATCCTTAAAGTTTCATAACCTTTTAAAAATCTACATGTTGTGACCATCCATAAGTGGATGCTCTCTACAGTTAGATTTCTAAATTGTGAAACAATTTATAAAACATCCATTTACACGGAAATATATAACTTACAAAAGTGTGTGTGTTAATTCATTTCTGGTAGTTAAACAGACTTCGTATCACCAATAGAATCTAACTAAATGTAGTGACCATCCACCTGTTATGAATGTTTGGCAATCTAAATATACTGGTCATCCACAAATAAATGGTCACTACATTTAGAATGCTATATTTTAAAATAATTTTCATTATATACATGATACAGAAATTAATAACTTAAAAAGGTACATCTGTGAACTTGCTCCGGATAGTTTTAACAAACTTGGTGTGACCAAAATGATTCTTTAATAATATTCATGCTTTAGGCTATCAAAAATCTTTCCTTTTTTCTCAGGCACCTCCTTCATCAATAATAATCTGCTTCATCACCTTTTTTCACCTGGAAATCTCTTCTATGACACTATTTTGCACTTGTAGGACAAATATTTGACCAACTATACCTTGTTTAACAGAGCTCATAGAGCTCTGTCAAACAAAGTATAGTTGGTTAAATTTCCAACTACATTAAGGGAAATTTTCACTGCTGAAAACATTGGTTTTCCACATAATAGTGTAAGTAGTTAAATTTCTCATTCCAACTATTATCAGAACTGTTTTCTGAAAAAACACACACAAATAGGCCTTAACTGTAAGTTATTTTTTTTCTATAGTTCCATAGTTTAGTTTTCATTACCAGATTTCATGAACATTGTAATGCATGGGATACCTGAATGCAATATATTTGAAATTTCTTTCTCTGAAGGTGATCCACAAAACAGCATTTCATCAGTTTCATCAGCAAAAGAAACAAGAACTCATGTACCGCTAAAGCAATACAATGTCCACTATCGGACTAATGAGCCTTAATAATTATACAAATGTTATAACCCAGATGTGATCAGCATGAATTCCATTGAAGCGTTTCCAAAAAAAGTCTGGAATACTGATATTTTGGCGCTTTTCCATATTTCCAAGGGCCATAACTCACACAAGAATAATGCAATCAGCATGAAACTCAAACTTGACCTGTAAGTCCTCGTTCTATAGTAGGTTACCAAAAATGAAGTCATTCCATTGAGGCCTTTCCGGAAAACTGATATTTTGGAGCTTTTCCATATTTGCGAGGGCCATAACTCACACAAGAATAATGCAATCAGCATGAAACTCAAACTTGATCTGTAAGTCACCGTTCTATAGTAGTTTTATCAAAAATGAAATCATTCCGTTGAAGCGTTTCCAAAAAAAGGCCAGAAAACCGATATTTTGGTGCTTTTCCATATTTCCAAGGGCCATAACTCACACAAGAATAATGCAATCGGCATGAAACTCAAACTTGATCTGTAAGTCATCGTTCTATAGTAGTTTATCAAAAATGAAATCATTCTGTTGAAGCGTTTCCAAAAAAAGGCCGGAAAACCCTTATTTTGGCGTTTTTCCATATTTCCAAGGGCCATAACTCACTCAAGAATAAGGCAATCAGCATGAAACTCAAACTTGATCTGTAAGTCATCGTTCTATAGTAGGTTACCAAAAATGAAATCATTCCGTTGAAGCGTTTCCAGAAAAAGTCTGGAAAACTGATATTTTGGCGCTTTTCCATATTTCCAAGGGCAATAACTTTCTCCAGCGATGCCGGTAGGGGACTAAAAATAAACAAAGATGTTGGTCCAATCAAAAATGGTCTTCATACTTAACTGGTTAGGTGATAGAAGACACTATCATGGCTCTCCTGAAATGTCTGCTCAGGAGGAGAAATTGTTTTATACACAAAATTGTTTTTTTACAATTTATTGGAAAAGCAATAGGCACTCTCCAATAAATAGTGATAGAACAATTATTTATGAACACTATCGTGCTAAATTAAGGCTCCCCTTGCTGGTAACCTGGTGTTACAAATCACCTTTGAAAAATAATTCAGTGCTCTCCCAGTTAATGGAAATCTCAGCGAACTTTTGCAAGTGCATTATGATCAAATCCTGATCTGATTGTGGAAGTGACCTCTTTTGCAATGACAGTATTCTATATAAAAATTTACCCTCTTGTGGGTAGCATGGCATTGTTGTAAAAATACTCATGTTACAAATCACTTTGAAAAATAATTTAGCTCTGTACTGGTTAACCAGCTACAAAATAAAAGTTACGAAAAATGTTTGCCAGCTTTTATACTATTGAGTGGACGTGAGTGATTTGTCAGGTGAAAATATATATTTTTTTTCTGGATATATTGGCTGTTGTGTTGGGTTAATGGTTCAAGTGCACCTTCTCAGTGTTAGATTGTATAGTTTTAAAATGAGATTTTCCAGATTTTACCACAAATATATGTACCATTGTACATTAATAACACAAAATATAGTAGCACACAATTTAAAACAGAAATTTTTTTTTTCACTCTATCTTATTTTTTCCTTTGAAAACATTGCCAAAGGACTATTCATTGTGACAACCCTATGTTCTAATGCCGACATGTTTTGATTGAAAATTAAAAAATGATAATCCTTTTACATCTGATCATGTTACGATTCATGAACAGAGTTCAAACTAATAATATTCCAAAACTGTTACAAAAAGATGCTGCTGATGCCAATATTTTTTACTATTCTATCTTCTATTTACTCAAAGCACTCAACTCGCATCCATTTTATAAATACTGGCCATACCAAATTTCCAAGAATGTTGGAAAGTAATATTATCAATGATGAAAGAATTCATTTTGTTGATAGGCAATCATAGTTTTTGTTAACCCCTGCATCCTGATGTTGAAAAATCAAAATTTTTACCTCCAAATTGTCCGATAATGCAACTAGGAGTTTAACAAATTCAATCTTGTCTGACAGAGCTCAATGAGCTCTGTCAAACAAGAATTAACTGGTTAAAATTACTGGTTGCATTATCCCTTTACCCAATGTAATGGCCGAAATCGGTCAGCGCTATTCACAAAAATCGAAAATTAATTTTCATTATTTTTTCATTTTTTGTCTCAAAAACATAGGTTATGACCCCTCTTTGGAATGAGCTCATCGAGCTCGTTCTAATGAGGGGTCCTAACCTATGTTTTTGGGACAAAAAAGGAGAAAAAAAATTAGTTATTCAAGAATTTTGTTTGCATGTGTCGACTGCTTTTCATGCTAGGTAAACGGTTAAGGGAGGTAGTTGCACCTTGATATTTCGTTATTTTGACATTGGAGTCTAGAGGATGAAGCACTAAATTCAGATTCATATGCCAGTACAACTGAAGATCTAAGCTGCAACCTACAGAATATCTGGCTGAAAAAAGATTACCTTTCTGATAGTTTCCAGAGAAATCTTTTATGATTATAAGTGTATACAGAATTTAACTTGATATAACTGCTCGGCCTCAAGTCTGGAAAAATGTTGAAGCGAAATAGTTAATTAAAATAGCCTGTTCTTCAAACGTTCAAATAACTGAAGATTTCTAATACTTTTAGTGCATAGCAAGCTGGAAAAAAACCCATCAAGGGCAACACAAAGCCACTGCCCCCAACCCGTATGCAAGTTCGAAGTAGCCTTCAAAGTACTGTGAGACAGAAAAAGGTTCCTAACTGGAAAGAGAAAAAACAAAAAAAATTTCGAAGTCAAAAAAAGGGCCAAAACTCTGGGAAAAATTATTGGACGGAACCTGTTCCTTGTGCATATCCGTCTCCCATGCTAGTCTATCAGAAAACCAAAGGAGATCCAAATCCGAGTGATGGTTTTGAAATAATAATGCAAAATATTTGTACAGACAGACAGGTGGACACAGATAGACGGACGGCTTCACTAGATAACCCCAAATCCTCCTTCGGAGGTCGGGGACATAATAAGTGAGAAGAGGATATGTTTGATTATTCATCTATTGGAGCTTAAGGTAACTTAAAATTATTCTTGCAACCATTGAAATTCTTCATGTTGACGGACCTCTTCAACCTCAATACATCCAATACATGTATGTACAAACATTTAATCTTTTTTATTACACGTCTATTACTTTTCCTTCAGTTCCATATTTACAAATCCGAATGGAACATGTGTTCCACAAAGATTTTCGTTGACTATTTTTCCTCCTGATGTCAGGGATCCATCAAAAAGAACTAAACAAGACCCATTTTTGTAAATGGCCAATTGAAATGCTGCATTCTGACCTAGATCAATTTGGAAGTTGCTGTGACAACCGATAAATCTAATGTCAATTGAAAAATATTTTTGTCCATATCCACCAAAATTAACAAAATTAAACTTATTCTTTTAACCCTTTCAACCCTTGATTCCTGGAATGCTAATAATCTGACCCCTCTTCTCCCAGCTTCACTTGGGGAAATTTTGTGAAAACATTTCTTTGGCACAAAATCACCTGAAATCCTTCAAAACTAATCTGATAAAAAAAGGATAACAATTCACTCTCACTTGAAATTTAGTAACAGCAACCTTGACCTTGAACTCTCTATAAAGTTTCAGGCAAATATCTCCAACTCCAACCTAAAATTAAATCTTGACATGAAATCTATTTTTAGTAACAGTGACCTTGACCTTGAACCTAGTGGCATGGTTCTGATTGTGACATATCAGTTCACGGTGGGGTAAAACACAGTCAAGTTTCATGGAAATGTCTAACATGATTCAAAAATTATAACCAATTGTTAACGGCTATTGGCCTTCGAAATTGGTAACGCATATGTCTCGCCTCCACTGAAGCAGGCGAGACAAAAAAACCCAAACATACAAATTTTTATTAGGTAATTTGATATACAGTTCTCACTACTACACAAAAAGCAAGCTATGAAAATTCATTGAATTTGTCTTCCCAAATGAAATATTAAGAAAACAATTTTAGTTTTGGTCCATCATTACACTTGACCAGATGACTTTGGCCAACTTCCAGTGTAAAGTATCAGAGTTCATCAATGTTAGAGGATTCTAATACAGAGCATTGCTTACCTAGTCCCAACACAGTGTAGAGAGAGTGATTTACTATGAAAATGCAACTGGAGAGTTTCTACTCAGATAATTAATTCTGTAAAAAACATAAAAAGCTCAAGCAGTTTCACAAAAGTAACTCCATGTGGGGGCATGACACTGCATTTATTACACGCCTTCACGTCTATAAAAACAATTAAAAGAAGGACACTCAGCGATACATTTGATAACTGTCAACAAAAAGAACATATTTTATCGCCAACCAAATTTGCGAGGGAAACCTGTGTTATTATTTTGTCACCTGAATTCCAATGTGTTCTATGTGCCTAATGGCACATAGAACACATTGGAACTCAGGGGACGATGTTTAACTACCGCTAGCGATTCAAACTGTAATTGCGGTGCATGATTTATCCGAAAACTACAGTTAAATTTCACTTCTTTATAAAAACAGTCAGTCAACGATTTCCGTTCTGCACATGTGTGCGGAACTGATTTTCATTTTCCACATCATTTAGTGTTGCTGTAGATGGGGATTTCATAGAATAGGCATATAATAAAACAGTATTGCCCTTGCACGGGTGCGACATGGAGATTTCTTCTATGCTCTTTCCGTGTGATTTTCTCTACATGCTAAAGGCTGTAAGGAACACAACATGCCTTGAGCATGGAAGACATTTTCCAGTTTCACTCATCTATGGGCAGTACCTGTATGGTATCCTATCCAGAATGGTTCAAGGAAAGAAAAATATTTTATCTTGATAGTGCCGAGTTTCAAACTGAACAGAGAATACAGAAGGCTGGCCACACCACACGCCTCTCTTCTAGCCCTAAGTTGAAGCATGGTCGACAAAATGCAGTACAAAATGCACAGAAAATCTCATTCTAAAGCCATTAAGTTATCAACTCTCACCGTGTTAATAATTCAAAGATACACTGCTAATCTTACTGATAATGTTTTAATAATTACAATTTGAAATTTATGTTCAAGTGAATTTAAAAACAATTCTAACATGTTCTATAAATTAAATATATCAATTGGTATAATTCAAAACCTTTGTCGTAGAATTTAAAATTTCTTCCTGATTAAATATGATCATTTTATTTTTTATCTTATTACCTGAAGACCCCATTTTAAAAATTATCAGGTGACAGTAGTATATCTTTGAGACATGACAAAAATAAAACCTGGCCACCAAGTTTTTTCTGTGACTTACAGCAGGATTGTCTTGGCCTAATGTTTTTTCTCTGATATGCAAGGCATCGAGTAGCAAATTACCTGCTTCTTTATATTTGCCCTGATCTCTGAAAACCAGACACATAAATAATAATAAAAAGAAATGAAAGTGTCAATGACACTGCAACTTAACTTGACTGTGTGTAGTGTTTGATGAAAAGGATAATGTTCAATGTTTATGAAAGGATTATGAAATTAGACAAGAATTGTGATAATTGAGAATTTTAATTTCTGTTCCCTTCATGCTATGTTTTCAATATGAATAATTTGAGGTGTAGCCTGTACTGAAGAACTGAGACCTGGGTTGATGTGGCCTCACAGTTGACATGTCAACCAAAGTTATCAAGTTACAGAGAAATCATTCCAAAACGAGTCATCTTACCAACTTACAAGAAAATCCCTTCATAACTATAACCTGTATAGACTTTGCTAAAGGAATCAAGGTCAAATGATGGTTTGGTGGTTACGGTTGACGGTCATGACCAAAATAAGAGTCTCATCCAGATATAATACCAAGTTATCCTACCAAGTTACAATGAAATCTCTTCATAAAATCAACCTATAGACAGTGCTAAAGAAATCTAGATCACGTGACCAGGCAGTGGTAATGGATGACCGATCAAGACCAGAATAGGACAGTCTCATCTAGACATCATACCAAGTTATCCTTCCAAGTTACAATGAAATCGCTTCATAACTATGATCTGTAGACTGTGCTAATCAAATCTAGGTCACGTGCATGTTTGGCAGTCATGGTTGACCGATCACGGCCACATTCTCATCTAGACATTATATCGGGTCAACCTACCAATTTACAATGAAATCCCTTCATAAATGCAACCTGTAGACTGGGCTAAAGGAACCTTTGTAACGTGTCCTTGTGGTCATCGTTTTTGGGTTTCAGGTCCACAAAGATGTCACGATGGACCGATTGTGACAAAAAGGGGACAAAAGAGACTAGATTTTTCATTTTGGAATTTTACATTCAACTGTTTTGATGAATGCTTTCAAGCAATGCCATGGTTTTAGATCCTGAACACTGATTCGATTCTAGTTTAGCATAATGATTTGAGTGAGGATGGCATACATATATGAATGTGCTTATGGCAGCAAGAGTATATGATGCTCTGACTGTTCATTGACCTGTGTATACAAATATTTTTTGGCTACACTGAACACTGATATTGCCAAAACTGTTGGGCTGTCTGAAGATCTACAACCCTGTCTAGATACTGCTATCCATTTTACAAGATTTTGCAGAAGTTTTTTCAATGCATCATTCCAGAATTTTATAGGTTACAGATTTCACCAAAAGCGAGCAAAAGATTTCTCGTTTTTAGAAAAAAAATCTCATCATTGCTAACATGTAGCATGACTTCCAGACTTTTTATTCTTTCTTAGTACATCTTCTATATCCTAAGGCAAGCTTGTCACATCCATTTCACAATCGGATAACATTCTAGGCAAAACAGAAAATGGGTGGAAAACAGTCACAACCAATGAAAAAGGGAAAAAGTTTAGTAAATTTCTATAACCTCTTGAAAGCAAATGAAAATTTAAAGCGGCAATTTTTTCCCATAATGCAACTAGCAATTTAATTTGAGCTCTGACAAACAAGACTGAATGGATAAAATTCCCTGTTGCATGATGGGAAAAAGTTCCTGTTTGAAATTTTCGGCATTTTCACATCAGTGTGCAAAGTTAACTGGTAGAGTGCTGGAAGCCCATATTTGGGCTTTATTCTGAAGTGCAGGTACCACTGCTTGAAGGCTCATATTCAGTGGATGTGCTTTGTATTATCTTTGAAGTGATATCATTTAGTCTGAAGGGTTTGCCTTGTTACAATTTATGGGAGAGTGCCCATAGGCACTCTCCCATAAATTGTGACAAGGCAAAGACATGTGTACAAGATTTGATGACCAAAAATAATTTAGCACTCTACCAGTTAAACAAGAGTTAAGTGACCAGTGTAATGAATATCAGGGTGTGTTTTGTTCTAAAAATATGATTATCAGTTTTTCTAATAGTGGTAACAGCAAGCACAGAGCCATGCTTAGCACTTTCAAATGGGGAGTAAAAACAACACTATCAACATACCAAATCCACTAGGAATCTGGATCTAGTTCTTATTTGATAATTTGACGGCAATTTTTTTTAAACCCAATCTGCCAGGACAAGGCAAACAAATGTTTACATCTCGGCCCATTAGAGTTAAACAGGGGTTACTGCAGATTTGCCTGTCGAGACTATATAATGTCACAGGTCACACTGCAGATTCTGTAAGTTGAACAACACTTTACAACAATTTTATGGATTTTTGTAAAGTGCTGAAAGTTATTGTGGGCACCAATGGGTGCTGAAGACAACGTACAATACTCTACTGAAAGTAATGACATCATTCAGCAAGCTGAAAATTGTGCACGACAATCCCCAAGATATCTGGTATATGACTAGTACTGTTTACCTTGATATATTGTTGTTTTATTTCAGATTCAAAACAAAGATGAAAAATAACAAGAATAGAAGGATAGAGATGCATATAACATATTCAGTGAGTTAACCCTTTACCTAACGTAACGGCCAAAACCGGCCAGCGCTATATACAAAAATTGCCATTCAATTTTTTTTATATTTTAATTTTTTGCTTCCAAAACATAGCTTATGACCTTTCATTGAAAATTGCTCATTCCAATGAGGGGTCATAAGCTATATTTTGGACGTAAAAAATGAAATTGTTTACTTATACAAGAAATTATTTCACGAGTGTCATCTGCTCAGGCATTAGATAAAGGGTTAATAATATAGAGATGTAGCACAGATTTCAAATTTTCATGTGTGGAGACATGATTAATGACATAAGAAAATTAATTTATGTGGAGTACTTTAAAACTGAAGTACCATTACTCACAACACACACTTTTCTAATTAGCGTGACTAGCAAAAACATACTATCACTCAAAACCTATCATAATGAAAGTGTCAATGACACTGTAGCTCAACTTGACAAACTTGAACTTGGTAAGTTATAACTGAAATGGCAAAACTGAAGATCATGGGTTCCAATGTTATTTGGTGAAACTTCAACATAACAGCATTCTGTGTGCACAATGTCAGAGCACTACATGCATTTTTAAATGTAAACTGTAAGGCTGGCTAAAGGAAGAATGCTGATGAACAAATGCAGAAAGTTTGGATGTCATTGTAAATGGTAACTTTTTTCACAGAAATGAAACGACATGTAGAGAGGTTTTGGCTAATGAGCATGCAAAGTTAAAAAACAATCCTACGATAAATGTGCTCTGTAGGCCATGTCAAAAAAGAATGTAAATGCACAAATGCAAAAGATTCAAAGATTGTTGCTAACAGCCACAGTTTCTGATAGAAATGAAAAAAAAAATTGATAGCTCCTATCTCTGTCATCCTGAATTAGCATAAGAAGTTTCAAAACAACCCGATAATGAATGCGTCCTCTGAGGCATTCCAAAGGAAGATGTTAATGCACAAATGCACTAAGTTGGCAATGGTCTTTTTTTCTTTTTTATGCAAATTCATAAATATACCCTGTAGAGAGTGCAAAAGGGATAAGTTGCTACAAAAATGCACAAAGTCCAAACGCTGGTGCTAACGACAATAACATTAGGAAATGAAAAGAAATCAACAGCTCACATCTTGAAGCCACCCCAAACATGCATACGAAGTTTCAAAGCGATCCTATCATAAATGTGCCCTGTAGGGCATGCCAGAGGAATACATTGATGCCTGACAAAACTAAGTTCAAAGGTCGTTGCCAACGGCAACTATTTTTGGTGGAAATGGAAGAAAATTGATGTTCCCATCCAGAGGTCACCCTGAACAAGCATACCAAGTTCCGAACAATCCAATCATAAATGTGCCCTGTAGTGTGTGCCAAAAGTAAATATTGATTCCTAACTTAATTAAGTTCAAAGGTTGTTGCCAGCAGCAACAATTTTTGATGGAAATGGAAGAAAATCAATAACTCCCATCTAGAGGTCACCCCAAACAAGCATATCAGGTTTCAAGTCAATCCAATCATAAATGTGCCCTGTTGGGCATGCCAAAGAGAAATATTGAGGTCTGACTAAACTAAGTTGAAAGGTCATTTGCCAGCTGCAACATTTTTTGATGGAAAAGGAAGAAAATCGATAGCTCCCATCTAGAGGTCAACCCAAACAAGCACACCAAGTTTCAAATAATTCCGATTATAAATATGCCCTGCAGGGTGTGCCAAAGGGGAATATTGATGCATAACTGCACTAAGTTCATCAAAGGTCATTGCCACCAGCAACACTTTTTGACAGAAATGGAAGAAAATAGACAGCTCTCATCTAGAGGTAACCCCAAACAAGCATACCAAGTTTCAAACTGATCTGATCATAAATGTGCCCTGTAGGGCATGCTAAAGGAATATACTGATGCCTTACTAAACTAAGCTCAAAGGTCGTTGCCAGCAGCAACATTTTTTGCCAGAAATGGAAGAAAATTGATAGCTCCCATCTAATGGTCAAATCAAATAAGCATACCAGGTTTCAAAGCAATCAGATAGTAAATGTGCCCTGTATAGAGTGTGCTAAAGGGAAACATTGAGGTCTGACTAAACTTAGTTCAAAGGCCATTGTCACCGGCAACATTTTCTGACGGAAATGGAAGAAAATTGATAGCTCCCATCTAGAGGTCACCCCAAACAAGCATACCAAGTTTCATAGTGATCCAATTATAAAAGTGCCCTACAGGGTGTGCCAAAGGGAAATACTGATGCAAAACTGCACTAAGTTCATCGAAGGTCATTGCCAGTGGCAACATTTTTGGACGGAAATGGAAGAAAATTGATAGCTCCCATCTAGAGGTAACCGCAAACAAGCATATCAAGTTTCGAAGTGATCCGATCATAAATGTGCCCTGTAGGGTGTGTCAAACTAATATTTTGATGCCTGACTCAAACTAAGTTCAAAGGCCATAGCCAGTGGCAACATTTTTTGCTGGAAATGGAAGAAAATTGATAGTTCCCATCTAGAGGTCACCCCAAATAAGCATACCAGTTTCAAAGCAATCTGATCATAAATGTGCCCTGTAGAGTGTGCCAAAGGGAAATATTGAGGTCTGACGAAACTAAGTTCAAAGGTCACTGCCAGCTGCAACATTTTTTGATAGAAAAGGAAGAAAATCGATAGCTCCCATTTAGAGGTCAACCCAAACAAGTTTCAAAGAATTCCGATTATAAATGTGCCCTGCAGGGTGTGCCAAAGGGAAGTATTGAGGTCTGACTAAACTAAGTTCAACAGCCGTTGGCAGCAGCAACATTTTTTGACAGAAATGGAAGAAAATCGAAACCTCCCATCAAGAGAACAACCCAAACATGCCTACCAAGTTTCAAAGCGATCTGATAATAAATGCGACCTGTGCAGTGTGCCAAAGGAAATAGTGGACGTATATACGTACGTATGCAGATGGACGAGAAGTGACGGCAATAGCTCAGCTTGATTTTGTCAAGTTGAGCTAAAAATCCTCAAATTAGGCCCCACAAAGTAGATCTTGTTTCTCTGGACATTTTTTGTAAAATTACATGTGGGTGGGCAGGCAGTTTTTATTTTTTTTTATCATTATTTCTTTGCCATCAAAAGTTCATGTTCTTGGTTTGTTTTATGTTTTCGGCCTCATAATCTACAAAATAGCATGGGTGGTGGTGTATTTCATCTCTTGCGTTGCACTCATGCAGCAAATTTATTAATTTTATTTAACTTGGTTAAAATATCGACATGAACCATTTAATTATTATTTTTTTAAGTTTGCACTGGTTATAAAAAGAGAGCATGCGGCAGCCAAAAAGACCATGCAGAAGGGCCTAAAAAACAGATTTTTAACTTTTTAGAACTCACAAAAGGTGACTCTGCTGCCTGATACTGATGTGGGTTAGCACCCATGTACTTCATTCGGATGACAGGAGATACATCATAAATTTGTAATTTAAGAATCATGTCTCGAATTTAGAAATGCACTGATCACTTATGAAGATGATCAGCACATTACTACGTTCAGTTTGTTGTGACACAAGTTTGATCACCGATCACAGATTCCCAATTAAAATGAGTTTGTCTGATTTTCTGTTATATTTAGTTTTGTACATACAAATCCACAAGTATCCATTTGTACCATGCAAACGAAAAGGACTCTTATCAAACAAAGAAAGCCTACTGCAAAGTCCCAAGATGCCGATGACAATAGACCGTTTTGCATTCCTCCATCTTACATCAGGGTCTTCATTTGCTCCCACAAACCGGCTTTATTTAACAACGTTGATCACATGTGTACTGAACTGCTGATCGGCATTGAAAGCTTCATTTTTTGCCTCCGTTTTATCAATTAAAATCCGACAATTTACCTAAGCTGCATTTATTCTCATCCCCAACGAAATTAGAAACAAAATTGTGTATTTTGCGATGTTATATTCCATACTTGATGTTATATTCCATACTTATCTGTTATTTTCATGTTCTAATACAATCCTTCATGTTCGTTCCGACATTCGTCACAACTCTCAACTTCAATGTACCGTCGGCATTTTCAAAGCTAAAAATGTTTCGTTTGAAGAACGGCAGGCAGGCACACAATCGAATTTTGTTTCAAAAGAATGACAGCAATGACAAAAAATATTTATAATGTGGAAACAAACTATCAGTGCAGCGTTCAGTACTGTACAGCAGACATGGGTGCCATTTTTAGGAACAAATCTGAATGGCTCCTTTCGACGGACATATCGGGTCCTGGATGTATGATGGCGCTGTGTACATGAAAATAACAAGTAAGGAATATAACATTGCAAAATATACAAATTTCTAACACCCAACCTTTATTCTCTTTGGGGATGAGAACAAACGCAGATTAGGTAAACTGTCGAATTTTAATTGATAAAACGGGGACAAAAAACTAAGCTTTCAATGCTGATCAGCAGTTCAGTACATGTGTGATCAATGTTGATAAATAAAGCCGGTTTGTGGAGGCAAATGAAGACCCAGATGTAAGATGGCAGAATGTAAAACGAGCAGTGGCTTCTAAAAGGACTGTGATTACATTACAACTTAAGATGCGTTATTTGCTGTGTCCATATCAGGAAATAGTCTCTCATAAAGAATAGGTTGCAAAATGTTTAATGACACAAATCTAATGACATAATTTTCAAATAAACATCAGCAAATGCTTATCAGTCCTCGACCCCCAAGTCTGAATCTATTATTATTTTCCAGGTTTGATGGGCATTGCATTACCTTTTTTAATGAATGGGCTTCATAATCAGAAGGGTGAGGTCATATAATAAAAGTCTGTTATTCGAAGGTCTGGAAGCTTCAATCTTGATCACCCAATTACCTAGGGTGTAAAATTTCCAGTCTCATTCCTCCAATAAACATGGGGCATGAATAAAACAAAATTGCAAGTGCATCAAAAGACATTGGAAGTAAAATCTGAGAATATCCGAACCAGTCGTTCACGAGAAACTATTTCCAGTAATGCCTCATGCTGACTGTGAGATTCACAAGGGTGAGGGAGTATTTGCTAGGCTGTTAATAACAATGTCCAAACCATCTCGATTGTCACATGTGAGAGATTTTCTGCCTCCAACATGGCCCAGTAGTTATGAAAAATATCTTATTACTGTTTCCTCCATAAACCCATTTTAAAATATGTTGACACTGAAGCCAAAGAATATGATTCCAAGAGTTTAAATTAAACAGACATGCAATGCAACATGAAGAAGACTGAGCCCTTAAAGGCCAACTTCGATTAGTGACAAACTTTGTGGCCAACGAACAAATATCTTTACATTTAGTTGTAAGGACATCTTCCAGACAATAATTAAGGTATACTGGACGTGATTTCTTATCTATCTTGGCTGCCTACATACATACATCGCCAGAACTTCAATGATAAGCTTTTAAACTTCAAAGTAATGATGTGGGGCAAGTCATCAAAAATCATCTGGCTCCTCCATGATTTAATTTAACCGGAGTGCAGTTGAACCTGCAATCTACAGGATGGTCATTCCGATCTTCGCATTACCCACGACATCAGACTGTTGATAGAAGTGAGAACTGAACAAAAAGCCAAAAAATTCACCTTGAATAGTACAAATATAGGGCAGACACCTTGTCTCTGCAAGACATGACATCATCTCAGGCTTACCTGGGCATAGCAGAGCTCAGGTAGGCCTGAGGTTGTGTAGAGTCTTACAGGAGCTAGCACTTAACTTGATTCACTTGTGTCAGTATTAATAGTTAACCTGGAATTTGAGACCAGAACAGTTAAATTTAGACATCATGGAAAACTCACAATGGTTAAAACTTTTATGGATCCAGGTGCTCCAATTTGTTCATATTTCAGAATGAAAAACACTATACAGGCAGGATCTCTCCAATTTGACAGAAAATTCAGATGGGAGAAAAAAATAGGTCTATGAAATCGTCAGATGTGTACCCATACGCGCAACTAGTAGAAAGCTGTATGATGGAGGGCCACCACGGATGCCGACATTATGTACACCATACATGATATGGGTACATATAGAAATGGATTGGAGAAGTGTCTAATTTGATGGATAAAGGGTTAATATCTCCGGATCAAATCATCAGATTTACATAAAAAAACTATACAGCACAGCACATCAGTAACCTGAATAAATATATAAAGTAACATGACAATCGGATTGATATTTTTTGAGTTATCGAATGCCAAAGGGACTGGAGGAATTTTCAATTTGAAGGATAAAGGGTTAATATCTCAGAATCAAATTATCAGATTTACACCAAAAACTATACAGCTCGGCACATCAGTAACCTGAACACAAATATAAAGTAACTTGACAATCCAAGCAATATTTTTCAAGTTATCGAATGCCAAAGGGACTGGAGGAATTTTCAATTTGAAGGATAAAGGGTTAATATCTCAGGATTAAATTATCTGATTTACACCTAAAACTATACAGCTCGGAACATCAGTAAACTGAACACAAATATAAAGTAACTTGACAATCCAAGCAATATTTTTCAAGTTATCGAATGCCAAAGGGATTGGAAGAATTTTCAATTTGAAGGATAAAGGGTTAATATCTCAAGATTAAATTATCAGATTTACACCAAAAACTATACAGCTCGGCACATCAGTAACCTGAGCACAAATATAAAGTAACTAGACAATCCAAGCAATATTTTTCAAGTTATCGAATGCCAAAGGGATTGGAGGAATTTTCAATTTGAAGGATAAAGGGTTAATATCTCAGTAACAAATCATCAGATTTACACCAAAAACTATACAGCGCGGCAAATCAGTAACCTGAACACAAATATAAAGTAACTAGACAATCCAACCAATATTTTTCAAGTTATCGAATGCCAAAGGGATTGGAGGAATTTTCAATTTGAAGGATAAAGGGTTAATATCTCAGGATCAAATTATCAGATTTACACCAAGAACTATACAGCTTGGCACATCAGTAACCTGAACACAAATATAAAGTAACTTGACAATCCAATCAATATTTTTCAAGTTATCGAATGACAAAGAAATGGATACGGACGCCGGACGGACGGACAAAGGATGGACGAACGACGGATGGCCACCCCGGATGCCAGCATTATGTGTACCATACATAGTATGGGTACACATAAAAATCAAATGCCAGAACGAACTGGAAATTTGGCTAAAGGCAGAAAACTTTCATCCCTGTCTATGGTACCTGCAAATATGAACTAAGTATTAAAATGTATATGTGGGGTGACCCTAGTCCATAAGCCGACGGAAAATATAGAACTTTAGTGAGCACGCTCACATACCCCACGCGCCCCGATATTTGAAGCTCTAATCATTTTTTAAAAATAAACATAGATTCTAGGAATACTGCAGAAAACAGTGTTCTGTAGTTTCAACGGTATTGTTCTGTAGG
This sequence comes from Pictodentalium vernedei, assembly GCA_031216915.1. Taxonomy (NCBI): domain Eukaryota; kingdom Metazoa; phylum Mollusca; class Scaphopoda; order Dentaliida; family Dentaliidae; genus Pictodentalium; species Pictodentalium vernedei. The sequence continues at coordinate 372,314,985 of CM062292.1, forward strand.
CCACCATGTTAGACTAACATACCAAAAATCAGCTCAATATCTGGAAGCGTGTAGGAAAAAAGTCTGCAAAACTGTAATTTTGGTGAACTTTTCACAGTTCAAGGGCCGTAATTTCGGTAAAAATCAGTGGAGCAGAACAAAATGCAAACTTGATCTGTGGGCCACTATGTCAGACTAACATATCAAAAATCAGCTCAATATCTGGAAGCGTGTAGAAAATAAGTCCGGAAAACTGTAATTTTGATGAATTTTTCAGAGTCCAAGGGCCGTAATTTTGGTAAAAATCAGTGGAGCGGAACAAAATGCAAACTTGATCTGTAGGCCACCATGTTAGACTCACATACCAAAAATCAGCTCAATATCTGGAAGCGTATAGAATAAAAGTCTGGAAAACAAGTAGGACTGACTGACGGACTGACAGACTGACGGATGGACTAGTCAAAAACATTATACCCCTGCAACTTCGTTTCATGGGGTATAATAATATCCGCCACAGACGGATTTTTTCTTCGCATCAAACAGAAAACATATCCGTATTGGACGGATAACACATCTGCCTCAAATAGTATATACGAGACACAATCTGTCCAAACCTACATGTTCAAAACATCCACTGATGAGATAAACACTATCGAAACCGGTCTGGTTAACATTCAATTGAATCTTTCCTACCAAGATACGTTTCCACCACCCATTTAAGTATTAATATGTAGTTGGCCACATTCCACTTATGAATATGAACCAAGAATACAGTTTACAACTCACATCATGACAAAGATGTTAAACCTTTATCTATTATAACTGAATATCCAGCCAGCACTCATTACAAAACTTGTCCTTCAAATTTTGTTACTTTTCTCAGTTTTTGTATCCAAAAGTTTTATGACCTTTCATTGGAACCGGCTCATCAAGCTCATTCCAATGAAGAATCATAAGCTATGTTCTGAAGGCAAACAAATTGTGAGTTTAAACCTAACTTGCGATGGATGGTAAAAATGAAACAAATTTGAAGTCTATAAAGGGCAATAACTCTGAATATTGACTGCACTGAACATGGGGCTAGATATCAATAAGGTGAACTTGTATACCAAAGTTAATGCCATTTCACAAAGTAATGTAAACATCACTAAGTTTGAAAAAGTTGGTCACAATTAGGTCATGGGCAGAAAAACATTAGAAAACTGTGTTTTATTTACCAGTAGTTTTATGACTTGATTAATTCACTAGGAATGTGGGCAGGTGATTAGTTCTTGGTGTAACTGTTAAGATTATATGCTTATGTTTTGGCAAATCACTGCCCATATAACAAGTATGTCATTCCATGCTCGAGTATATGAAATTGCAAGCACCATTAGGACTTAGCACAATACTGCCCACTTCATATAAAGGACTAAATGTACAGGGGTCTTAAACCTTTACCTAACAATTTTTTTTTTAAAAATGTCAGCAGAACCATATCATGTGACCCTTCATTGAAACAAGCTCATCAAGCTTGTTCCAAAGAGGGGTCACATATGGTTTTGCTGAATATTTTTGAAAAGTTTGTAAAAATACAATTTGGATATCGTCTGCATTGGATAAAGGGTTAAATTACACAAGTTCCAGGTAGGTAGCACACTATCTTATTCTCAACATACATACAGTATAATTAAGTTTATTTACAATATATATTACATACCTGTAAACTAAAGCCAAGATATTTAACATTGTGGCAACATCTGGATGATCATGGCCACTTGTTTTTTCTAAATCTTCCAAGGCTTGCTTACACAATGGAACTGCTACTTCATACCGACCTTGTGAAGCATACTGAATGACTAGATTATGAAGAGTACGTAATCTAGCTGGAATTTCATAACCACCACTTGCGGCTTGAGCCATAGCACTGGGTTGTGTAGGTGACAAGACTGAAATATAAAATGTGGAAAACAAATAAGTTTCAGAAAAACTGATTCGAAAAGACAAGACCTAATTAGGATTTAGTTCATGCAGGTAATCCTCCGTAAAGCTTATACCTCAGAAACATCTCATGAAGATAAAGTGCATGCATGTTGTACTCCAGGAAAGCTTTTACTCCAGTGTCCTTTTGATATCTATCATCTCAAGCCTTAAAATTCGAGCAAGAATCAAAATCGATTCTCCCAAATGATTGTTGCAAGGAAAACAATGAGAATCATTCAATTGAATCTTGTCACTGATTCTGAAAGTATTCTTAACTGGCAGAGTGCTGGAAGTCCATATTTGGGCTTTATTCTGGACTTCACAGCTTGAAGTCTCACATTCAGTGAATATGCTTTGTATTATCTTTGAAGTGATATTAATAAGTCTGTAAAGGTTTGCCTTATTATAATTTATTGGAGAGTGCCTTTAGGCACTCTCCAATAAATTGTAACAAGGCAAAGACATGTTTACACGCTTTGATGACCAAAAATAATTTAGCACTCTACCAGTTAAAGGCTTCAAGAATTCTGTTTAATTATTGCACCCTTCCAATAAAGTGACTCTTTTGACTTTGCAGTGATGTTTAGGCTGCCTATATAGGCAACCAAGACTTCACTAGAAACCACTGCCAAGGTACTGTAACTTCCATCAGCAAGACCACCACAAGCCTGTATGTTGGAACATGTGTTCTATGTGTACATGTAAGACCTGAAACTCATCAAAATTGGAATTAAGCCCTTTAGGTTTTAACTCTAGAAAATATACAAATATGAATATGAAGTTAACTTTTTATTACGGATAAGACTTTGTACTGGTTGTACTCGTAAGGTTCTAACATTACTCTCAAATTACAATTTATTTCAGAACAGGAAAATTGATTCTCGCAGGAGTGGCATATGCCCCCTCCTGCAATATCATGGATAGAATTACAAATGAAAGTGTCAATGACACTGTAGCTCAACTTGACAAACTTGAACTTGGTAAGTTATAAATGAAATGGCAAAATTGAAGATCATTGTTACCAATGTCATTTTTTTGCCAGTGGCAACATTTTTTGACAGAAACCGAAGAAAATCGATAGCTCCCATCTAGAGGCCTCCCCAAACAAGCATGCCAGGTTTCAAAGCAATCCGATCATAAATGTGTCCTGTAGGGTGTACAAAAGGGAAATATTGAGTCTTCTGACTAAACTAAGTTCTAAGAACGTTGGCCGCGGCAACATTTTTTGACGGAAATTGAAGAAAATCGATAGCTCCCATCTAGAGGTCACCCCAAATAAGCATGCCAGGTTTCAAAGCAATCCGATCATAAATGTACCCTGTAGGGTGTGCCAAAGGGAAATATTGAGTCTTCTGACTGAACAAAGTTCTAAGAACGTTGGCCGCGGCAACATTTTTTGACAGAAATTGAAGAAAATCGACAGCTCCCATCTAGAGGTTTCCCCAAACAAGCATACCAGGTTTCAAAGCAATCTGATCATAAATGTGCCCTGTAGGGTGTGCCAAAGAGAAATATTGAGGTCTGACTAAACTATGTTCTACGAACGTTGGCCGTGGCAACATTTTTTGCCGGAAATTGAAGAAAATCGATAGCTCCCATCTAGAGGTCACCCTAAATAAGCATACCAGGTTTCAAAGCAATCAAATCATAAATGTGCCCTGTAGGGTGTGCCAAAGGGAAATATTGTGGTTTGACTAAACTAAGTTCTAAGAGCGTTGGCCGCGGCAACATTTTTTGACGGAAATTGAAGAAAATCGATAGCTCCCATCTAGAGGTCACCCCAAACAAGCATACCAAGTTTCAAAGTAATCTGATCATAAATGCGACCTGTGAGGTGTGCCAAAGGAAATTGTGGACGTACGTACTAGTACGCCGACGGACGAGAAGTGATGGCAATAGCTCAGCTTGACTTTGTCAAGTTGAGCTAAAAAAAACAAGATCAGTCTTGCAGAACTTTAGTTATAGAGCGGAAACCAATTTCAAGTGTATTTAACATTGGAGATCACTGTAACCTTGACCTTTGGTACATCATGGTCAAAATAAATAGGCTTCTTCCTCTCATCATACCTAACCCACATATGAAGTTTGGTAAAGATCCAGTTGGTAGAACTTTAGTTAATTGATGGAATGTGAAACGTTATCCGACGGACGACTGATGCCGGACATGGTGGCAAAATAATGCCCCCTCCTCAAAGAGGCCGGGGGACATAAAAATGATTCTCGCAAATCGCAACACATTTGAAGGCCTGCACCCATTCATAATGCATATCAATTACAGTACAGTGATTATAAGATGACAGAGAATTTCAACATGACCCAGACACAATCCAGTCATAATTCAGCCTACATTCCTCTAACCAATACTCTGCTGCTTTCCTCTACCCTACTCTGCAGAATCTCACCTGTCAAACACAAGAAATACTAGAACAATTGAATCCAAAATCCTATTATTGTTTGTTTTTCTTGATTGGATGTTGATTTTGCAATGTTGTCTGTCAGAACCAGATAGCGAACTGATGAAGAAAAAGTCTGCTTTTGTGAAACACATGCAGACTAATTCAGTTAATCTCCTCCTGCCTACCCATTCAACATGGGTGATGTAAAAATTAATTAATTGCCTGCAGCCATTCAATAAAATGTCAGGACCAGATAGAGAACTGATGAAGAAAAAGTCAGCTTTTGTGATGACAATTATTTTTAAACTCCATTCTACAGGTCCTGAGGATGCTTCATATCAAATAAGAGTTCTCTGTTCCATGTGGTTTGGGAAATATGGGCATTTGAAAATATTTCTATTTTTAGCTCCTGGGTTCTCACAGGGACACAGGAAATTTTCTTTTCTATGAATCAAGTACTTTTGGCTCAATAATACCACATATCAAATGTGGTTCAAATCGGATCAAAGGTTCAGACAAGAAGAATGTTACTAAGGTAACACATCACCCCCCCCCCCCCTCCCACGTGACCTTCACCTTGCAGATGCGGCGGAAACTATTATACGCGACACACTTTCTGACTGTCCTTAACATTTGTAAAAAGTTTAACAATTGTCTATGATTCGTTTCTGAGTTATGGATGAGACACGAATATTGACCGATTTTTAGTGTGACTTTGAAATGTGACCTTGACCTTGAAGGTACGAACCCAGCTATGGTGTGTGACACATCTTCCCATGGTCCTTTATCATTGTGTGAAGTTTGATGACTGTAGCCCTAATAGTTTTGGAGTTATGCTTGAGACACGATTTGTGACCCTGAACATATGAAGGTCAATTGTGACCTTCACCTTGCAGATGCGGCAGAAACTATTATATGCCACACACCTTCTGACTGTCCTTAACATTTGTAAAAAGTTTAACAATTGTACTACGATTCGTTTTTGAGTTATGGCTGAGACTCGAATATTGACCGATTTTAGTGTGACCTTAAAATGTGACCTTGACCTTGAAGATACAAACCCGGCTATGGTGTGTGACACATCCTCCCATGGTCCTTTATAATTGTGTGAAGTTTGATGACTGTGACCCTAACAGTTTTCGAGTTATTGGCTCGGACACACACACACACACACAGACACACGCTATGGACATATCAGGTGGCTAACCCAAAACACATGTCCAACATAATAAAACAAGTTTTTTGGGGGAAAATTTTTGGGGGGGTCAGCTAACCCTAACCCTACCCTTTACTGACCCTAATCCTACCCACCCATAACCCTAAGCTAATCCTAACCCTAAACTACCCCTAGCCACATAATTCTAACACCCCTTCACTGGCCCACACCCCACCCCACTCCTAAACCCCACCCTGGAATGCCCTAACCCTACTCTACATTTATCCCCCCCCCCCACCAATAAGAGATTCTGTTATGCGGCTAGCCACGTAACAGATTTTAACCACATAAGTATCCTGTTTTACTGACTCGTAGCCACATAAGTAGTCATTTGTTAGTGCGGACGGACGGACGGGCACTTCAATCACTATTATGCCACCCGACTTAAGTCGGGGGGGGGGGGGGGGGGGGGCATAAAAATAGAAATTTTAGGTGGGGCCAAAAATCTTGCCCCTTCCATTACAAAGGCACCTATTGCACCACAAACTTTGAACAAACTTGATTCTACACCTCAAAAGGAAGCACCATACCAAATATCATTTCATTGTACCCACAGGTTTATGAGAAGTTTTCAAAAAAATTTTGGAGCATTTTCTCCCTCTACCTCCCACTAGGGTTGGGCGGTTTTGAAATTTGCATTTCAGTTCGGTTTCATACAAAAACTCAGTTTTTGGTTTGTTTTTTCAAAATATATTGTAGAAATCCACATTTTAGAGGGTAATGTACACATAAAATGTGTCTGTATTTGTCACCCAAGTCATGAGGCTCCTACAGTGTGTTGAGTCACCCGGGTTACTCAGTGCTCACCACTCTTCTCAGCTGATGGACATATTGTGGTGGGCTACTGTAGTGGGCTACAGTGGTGGAGCCATGAGTGTCTAGGAAACCCAGCCCAACTCCCCCCCCCCCCCCCAATTCCACTTGCTCCTCCCATCCCCACATTTCAAAAGATTCTTTTTGATTTCCTGCCCTCAGTACAAGTACAGTACCCTCAGTCCTGAGATTGCTCCCCACACCCAAACTCTTCACTAGCATGGTCCCCCAGGATTTCAAACCATGGCTCCACCACTGGTGGGATTTGCTTGTTCTGTCAGTGAGATTTGGGTCCTTGTCAAGATGCAATAAACAGCTGCGCCATGAGCACATGATACACCCGTTATTAATTACAAGAGGGAACCACACAATATGTGTACTTGTCAGGTTACATATACTTGCCACCAAAAAATCATGAAAATTGCTCAAAGTCCAACATGTGGAAAATTGCCTATATTTTGATGAATAAAGTCCCATAACTCTGGAATGACAAATCGGACAGCGACACAAATCGAAAGGGAGATTCCTTGTATCAACATGTACTTGCAACCAAAAAATCATGAAAATTGCTCTAAGCATTTTCAAGTTATTGTTCGACATGTGAAAAATAAAGTCCCATAACTCTGGAATGACTAATCGAACGGCGACACCAACCGAAAGGGAGCTTCCTTCCATCAACATAAACCACCTACCAAAAAATCGTGAAAATCTCTCGAAGCGCTCTCGAGTTATCATACGACGAGTAAAAAATCAACAATTTTCTAAGTAATAAAGTCCCATAACTCTGGAATGACTAATCGAACGGCGACACTAAACGAAAGGGAACTTCCCTCAATCGATATACACCACCTACCCAAAAATCACGAAAATCTCTCAAAGCATTCTTGAGTTATCGTACGTGTGACCGGACGGACAGACAGACGGACAGCGGTATACCATAATACGACCCGTTTTTTGAAATGGGCGTATAAAAATTCATAAGAAAAGCTACATTTTAGCAAAAATCAACATTTCCTTATTTTTTGAGCTCTCACCCTGGTTTTGATGGATAATATGCAATTGTTGTCCTAATTTCAGTAATTATCACATCGCTTCAAAATTGACTACCCCGGTTTCTTAATGGCTCCTGCTTCAAATGACAGTGGAATAAAAGAACACAAATCATATTTCTTGTGATTTTGATAACTATTATTAAGTAAGTCGTGATATATGAATCACTTTTATTGGTAACTCACTCACTCCAATGTTTTCATAATATCTCTCCTAATTTTGATTGTGGAGGTTCGTATTTTATTTTGATTTTGCCCAAACATAGAAACTGGGTGAAGTGAGCGGTGCCAAGGTGAAGATATCGCAAACTTCACTTCGCCCTCTTGGCTGATCCCTGTGTTGATTTCATCCCAGTCAAGACAGGAGATTGATGTTTTTGAAGTGAGACGGTAAGTCGGTTGCATAATGGTATTTGGAAGTTTGCAATATTACATCTTGGGATTTGTTGTGTAACAAAATACAAATCGGAAAACCTGTGTTGATTATAACAACTGCGTATTGGGAATGGAACGTTAACTTGACACTTGACAGTTTATACCTGGTAGACCTGCAGTACTGCTTGATTCCTTAAAGTTCAAATAGTATACAAACAATTCACAATAAGTGTAAAAAACTTTCAATAGTTTCCTGCCATCCATTTAACAGGATATGTTCTATTTTAATTTAACCATTTTATTGTGGACAAAAAACAGAACTGCCAATGTGCAGCATTATCTCTGAGCATGTGACACTTCAGAGAACATGCCAGAAGTCAGCTAATTAACATAATTTACCCATCATTTTTCCCCAAGTCAACTTTGAGGTTTCAAAACTCAATAAATTTTATGTTTACCTCCATTCTAATCTACTACGTGCTGTACGCAGATGATTTGGGGTCAAAGATAATTCATATTACTTTTACACCATGTATTGTCAGGTAACTTTCAATACCTATTTGGTCGAGTATGATTGAGTCTGAGGCTGTGCCCGTTTCATTAATTTACTTAACGATTCATAAATCGCACATGTGGATTGTACTGGATTCTTACGTAAGACTTTTTAATTTTTCATATTCTTTCTGGTGGTGGTTCTGTAGATATCGTTTAAGATACATGTATAAGATAAGAAATTTACTACCACTATTTTGGGGGGATTTGTTGTCAATCCTCTCGACTTAAGCAAAAATGACACAGTGTTTACCTTTGCCCGACATTTTAGACTTTCGACGTGCGGAATGCAGGTGATTGAGAGGTCATAAACTTACCAATTCTTTGAAATTTGTTGAAATCGAAAGTCTCGTTTTTTTAAGGTACGGTTCGGTTTCGGTTTAAAAAAAAAAAAAAAAAAAAAAAACTCACCGTAAAAATGCCCAGCCCTACTTCCCACCCTATAGGGCTGGGCACGTTGATTTGGACAAGAAACAAAATGAGATGTCAGAACAGGCAATCACCTCAAATTTAACTGAAATCAGTTCAGCAGTTTGGAGAAGGTGCAAACACCATGATCGCAAATGATGGATGCGGGAGGACAGACGACAGACACTGAGAGATCACAATAACTCATCCTAACTTTCAGTCAGGTGAGCTAACAATTTTGGGAAAGCTAAATTTGATTAGTCTGAGGTCCTGGATGTTCCAATTTATAATTCAATAATTCAGAGAATATTGATTTCCACTGTATATCCTCACCTTCGGGCGTATTTGGATCATCATCATCATCTGGAAAACCTAAATCTAGTGACTGTGACTGTGACTGTTCAGCTTCTTTTTCTTCAGTCTGTAAAAATATAGAGTTTAACCTTTTACCCAACGCAGGCGATATCAAAATTTATCTAACAATCATATGGATTTTAGCCTGAAAACCACGATAAATGGTACGTATCACATAATGTGTTCTGATTCAGTATCACACAGACAACTCATTTTGATTCCGTATCATATAGATGACTCGTTTTCGGTAGTGCTACAGGCTAGGGCTGCACGGTACATCGGTAAACCGGTATTGAGAATGGTACCGGATGAATACCGGTATTGTTTTAAAAGTACCGGTATATCGTATGAAACGGTATTGGATCAAATTATCGAAGTTAAAGTCGATATATTATTAGGGAAAAACTATGAACTCCTGTGATAATGTACATGTCAATCAGTCTTCATTCAACCAGTGCAAACACAGTTTGCAGCGCACTTGAGCTGCGTAAGTTACAAGTAAGTATACATGTACCAGCAAATTTGAAACTGAAACTGAAAGTTGAATATTTCGGGAGTGTGTCGAATTCAGGGAATGAATACTTAGACACGTTTGTGTATGTATTCTGACGTTTCCCTGTATGGGAAAAATTACTCCCAAAATCATTATAGGGAGTGTTTGTTTTATTTATTCTATTCCTCTCAAAAACAGACAAAACCTGAAGCCATGTTCATCAACAACACTCTCATTGTGAACTTTGAACTTATGAATATTAATAAGCTGTTCAATGGCAATGAAGGCGTGGGTTGGACATCCCTGTCACTTTTCGTCCCAGTTTTAAAACGACAACTCGCAATCTAAATCGCAACTATTTTTTTGTAACTTCAAATATTTTTTTACAGGTTTTAACCCAGAAATTAATAATGAATTCAAAACAAGCCAAGACCAATACCGGGTCTGGACCTGCGTCGCTGCATGCAATTGAATCGGTAAACAGGAAGTGGCTGCACAGCAGATCTGAAAATTGCATACACGATACAACTGATCATTATCAGGCTCCAGATGAAATATACTTAGATGTGAGTCTTCCATGGAAGACGTGTGTCGCCTGGCGTTTCAGACAGAATTCTAAGTGGAAAAGGGGCATAACTCTGGTAAAAATACAGTGGATCAAAAAATAAAATAGGAGGTGCACAATGCCATTATGTGGTAAAGAATCACTGAAAGTTTCATCAAAATCCATTCATAGGTTAAAGAGGAGTGGCGGATAAGAGAAAGTGTGACGCGGACGACGGGGCATAACTCTGGAAAAAATACAGCGGATCAAAAAATAAAATAGGAGGTGCACAATGCCATTATCTGATAAAGAATCACTGAAAGTTTCATCAAAATCCATTCATAGGTTAAAGAGAAGTGGTGGATAAGAGAAAGTGTGATGCGGACAAGGACGCAGACGACGCAAGACGACAAAAGTAATCCCTATATGTCGCTCCCCACTTCGTGGGGCGGCGACACAAAAATCAATCCCTTGCAGAGAAGCCGAGAAAAGTTTGATGAAAAATTTCAATGTTCATTGGGTACAGTAAACTTTCAAAGTATCGGCAAACAGGAAGTGGCTGCACGGCAGATCTGAAAATTGCTTACACAATACAACTCATCATTATGAAGCAGCAGACCCAATATAAAATATATTGTGGGATATTCTTTTCGAACAGAAAAGTCATGGCACTTTATTGTTGTCCCTCATATCTGAGCTGACTCTGTGATGTGATTTTAAATCAAGATAAAATAACACTGTGCACTTTTGTAAAAAAAAAAGAGTGCTTTCTTACAGATATTGGGTTCAGCTGAATATAAGATACTGAGTACAGTAAATTTTATTTAATTGTTAACCGCCCAAAATATAACTGTGTTGTCAACTGTTTATGAACTCAATTCCCCAGAACATCGCCCAAGTTTTTCACCCTCTGAACTGGTCTACGATATACCAGTATATCACGGTATTTTTTTCAATACCGATACAGATATTGAACTTTGAATACCGTGCAGCCCTACTACAGGCTATCATAACACATGCCTCAGATTCTCGGTGGTGTCCAAAAATGGGATCATAACACGCCGGAAAAGCCAGCTCCTTGAGATCCCATTCTGGACTGGACATCACCTTGAATCTGACACAAATCACAGGACATGCACATAATCCTGATAATCTGTATGTATTATTTTAAATATCAGCTTTTAAAAATGTTTAAAAAAATTTCAATGAAACCATATCATGTGACCCCCTCATTGGAAAGTGCTCTCTCCAAAGAGGGGTCACATGATATGGTTTTGTTGCAATTTTTTGAAAAATAATATTTTTTCAGCTGCTGAATTTGCATATTACATGGGCGGATGTGGCTGATTCGTTGGGTAAAGGGTTAACATTGGATAATGTCTAGTACATGATATAATTTGAACAAATGTGTAACCTGTGGAATGACAACACAAAATGCCAACAAATGAATTTCTGGCATCATCCCAAAAGCTATAATCTTAAGTCTCAGCCACATCATAAGACTTGAAGAGCCTGATTGAAACAAACTTGTAAAATAATAATGATATACAAGACCAGATATTGCCGAAGCAACTTTCTTTGAACAAACAGGAATCTCTTTACCATTAAAGGAGCCTGCATACATAAATATCTGTCTTGTGCACGTCATGAATTTTTTTTCTAATTGAGCTCCTGGGTTTTTTTTTTCTTCAGAAATCAAGTATGCCACAAATTAATACTGCATGCGAAATTGATTCAAATCAGCTAATTGGTTCTGAAACTGAAATTTGGGATGGGGCCATACATTTTGCTCCTCAAAGGGTCATCCCCGACAGGTGAGCAAGTCTGAAAATAAGCAATCTGTCATTTGAAAACTGAGGTCCCCAGAGGGTGAATTTGCTGATGCTATCCCATACAGTTGGCCAATTTATCCTCTGGGTTCCTCTTTTTGTTTAGGTTTGAGACACCGATTCAGATTGAGGTTCACAGAGGGTAAATTTAGAGATGCTACCCTGCTTGTGCAGGGTAACATCACCAAATTCACCCTCTGGAGACCTCATTTTGCAGAGGAAGTCTGCTTATTTTCGGGCTTGCAGGTGAGCTAAAAAACTGTTCACTAATACTTACAACTGAATTGTCTATATTATCATATTTTTTCATCTCATTCATAAATTCTAAATGTTTCTTCTCTTCTTCTAACTGTGCAACCCTCTGTTCACTAAACTGAAGTTTCTGCTGTGTGTTAGCCAATTCGTCTCGAAGCCAAGCATTTTCCTGACATAGCCTACGGACCTGAGCACGCAGTTTTTGTTTCTCTGCTTCTACATGTTGTAAATGATTTGTTAATGCTACCATGACCTGGAATACAAATGGAAATGTTCATACAGTTCAAGCAAACAGAAGACTAATATCTTTAAATTCAAAATTAACTTCTTTTTTTTTTTATAAGTTCACTTAACCCTTTAGCTAATGAATCAACCAGATCTGCCCACATAAATTTACAAATTAGGCAGTTGAAAAAGTATTATTTTTAAACAATTTCAACAAATGATTATGTGGCACATGATAGGAACGAGCTTGTTCAGCTCATTCCAATGAGGGAGTTATATGATATGGTATTGTTGAAATGTTTTGAAAAAATAATTATATTAATAAATTTTGATATCATGTGTGTTGGGTAAAGGTTCAATAGCAGCAGAGGCTTCAAGTAATAGAGGTTGATCATTATTGAAATGAGGTTCTTGAGGTCATTCCAATGAGGGGGTCACAAGATATGGGTTGTTGAAATGTTTTGAAAAATACATAACTATATTATTAAATTTTGATGTTGTTGGGTAAAGGGTTCAATAGCAGTAGAGCTAGAGCTGAAATGGTTAACCGTTTGATTAATAATCAATGATCAACATCTTGATCAATCCAAAAAGTAATTCATCGATTAACCGTTACTTTTGAACTACTGTATTAACTGTGTTAACAAAGGAACAAACTTGCTCCAAAACAGGCAAACACTGTCACACTGACTCACATCAATTATATGAGACAGAGTAAAGCATGCAAGTTACTTGCTGACATATTTGTTTACTTGCATGATCATCATACTGTATCAGTAACAGGAAATGGTCATTCTTAACCCTTTACCCATTGCAGGTAGCAGACAATACTTGCAAAATAAATTCATGAATTACTAAAAATTTTAAATTTTTGTCTCAAACACATAGCTCATGACCCCTCATTGGAACGAGCTGTTAAGCTTGTTCCAATGAGGGGTCATAAGCTGTTTTTTAGACAAAAATTTTAAACATAATAAATTTTAATGGAGATTTTTGTGAAAAGGCCTAGTTGGATTTGTTTGTCACGTTGGATAAAGGGTTCATGCTGTGACTTATCAACGGTATAGCAATTATTCAGATATCTATTTGGACAAGTGATTAATCAGTTAACCAAGGTTAATCCATGTGATTAATCGATCAAGAAAATCCCTTAACTGTTTCAGCTCTTGGAGAGGTGTCAAGCAACTGAGATCGATCATTATTGGAAAGAGCTCATTGAACACATTCCAATAGGGGATCACATGATATGGTTTTGTTGAAATGTTATGAAAATAATTATATTAATAAATTTTGATATCTTGTGTGTTGAGGAATTTTAACTTAATGCAATAGTGACAGAGGCATCAAACATCAGCAATTGATCATTACTAGAATGAGTTCACTGAGCTCATTCCAATGGGGAGGGGGAGGAGCACATGATATAGTTTTGCTGAAATGTTTTGAAACAAGAGGCCCCACAGGGCCTGAAGCACTCACCTTGAACAGAACACGATATAAACAAAGTCCAAGAATGAGTCTACATTAAGCAATCCATCTCCAATGGATACATTGTCAATCCTTGAGCCCCTCAGGAGTGACAAAAACAGTCCGAGCATCATGCCTTTTCAGTTCATCATAATGTAAAATGTAGAGCTCCCCTATGAAGCCCCTTGATACAAACTATTTGGATTAATCTTAGCTACACACCTGTATAGGGTACTGAATACACAATTTTTAATTCTTCAGCTACATGGCCAATTCGGGTTCCAATAGGGAGCCCAAATATTAACCGAGGCTCTCGATTTGAATCTGACCTCCCTAGAGATGTTTTATACCAAATAAGGAAAGCCTTCTGACTGTTGGATCTGAAGAAGAAGATTTTTAAAGAAATTTCCTCATATTGCTGTAAGAAATTGTAAAGAAATTTCTTCATACTGCACTAAGTTAAAATTTGGGCTACCATAGCGAGCCCAAATATTAACCTACGGACCCGATGTGAACAAATTTGAATCCGATCCCCCTTAGAGATGTTGTATATGAAAGCATTCTGACTAGTGGATCTGAAGAAGAAGATTTTTAAAGAAATTTCCTCATATTGCTGCAAGTTAAAATTCGGGCTACCATAGGTAGCCCAAATATTAACCCAGGAAACCAATTTGAACAAACTTGAATCTGACTCCCCTGGAGATGTTGTAAACAAAATATGAAAGGATTCTGACAGGTGAATCAGAAGAAGATTTTTGAAGAAATTCCCTCATATTGTTAAGTTAAATTTCAGGTTCCCATATGGAGCTCAAATATTAACCCAGGCACTCGAACTGAACAAACTTGAATCTGACCCCCTAGAAATGTTGTATACCAAATATGAAAGAATTCTGACTGGTGGATCTGAAGAAGAAGATTTTTAAAGAAATTTCTTCATATTGCATTAAGTTAAAATTTGGGCTACCATAGCGAGCCCAAATAAAAACCTAGGGACCCGATTTGAACAAACTTGAATCTGACCCCCCTAAAGATGTTGCATACCAAATATGAACGCATTCTGAAGATTTTTAAAAATTATCCCCCATTTTGAACGAAGTTTAAATTTGGGCTTCCATAGGAAGCCCAAATATTAACTAACCTAGGGAATTGGTTTGAACAATCTTGAATCTGACCCTCATAACAATGATGTATACCAAACATTAAAAGATTCTGACTGGTGGTTCTAAAGAAGATTTTTAAAGAATATTCACCATATTGCCCTAAGTTAAACATTCAGGCTCCTTTTTGAGCCCAAATCTGAACCAATGGGCTTTATTTTGATAAACTTGTATCTGACCCTCCTATGAATGCTGTATACCAAATATCAAAAGATTCTGACCACTGGTTCTGGAGAAAAGATTTTAATTTTTGCAAATATGCTGACTCAGCATTTTTTCGATGCCCTCTACAGAACACCCTAAAATAACAGATGACAATTTTTTTTTACCATTCAATTCTACTGGTCCTAAGGATGTTTCATACCAAATAACAGCTCTCTGTTCTATGTGGTTTGGGAAATATGGGCATTTGAAAATATTTCTATTTTTAGCTCCTGGGGTTCCAATGGGGATGCAGGAACTTTTTTTTTTGCACGAGTCAAGTACTTATGAACCAATAATACTGAATATCAAATTTGGTTCAAATCGGACCATAGATTCAGAAAATAGAAACTTTGGGTGAGGCCAAAAATCTTACCCCTACCATTACAAAGCTAAATATTACATCACAAACTTCATTTAAATAAACTTGATTCTACATCTCAAAAGGAAGCTCCATAACAATGAAAGTGTCAATGACACTGTAGCTCAACTTGTCAAGACAAAGACATGTACATGTATAGTATGTGACACAGCAATGACAAACATCTAGGTAATGACCTGATAACAGAGGTACATATAAAATATTGTAACGGTCTGTACATAAATACTGACTGTTGCCTGTAACAAATGTATAGGTAAAGTATTGTAAAGGTGGGTGACAGTCAGATGCTAAACTAGAAAAGAAATAATTGAGTCCCAGAGTGGGTCTGAATGAATCCCCAAAATATTTGTTCTCATAGCACAGTGACAGCAAAGGCACCCCAAAACACACTCGTTCCTGTCCCAAGGTGAAAACAAAGGTACCCAAGAAGTTTTGTGAAGATCAGTTCATAAATACGAGCTGTATATAGAAGTTGTGACAAAAAACTGATTGGACCTAATTTCGGTACAAAATGGCCACTGGCAGCCATCTTGAATTTTGGACCACACCCAGAAACACTCATTCTCATCCCAAGGTGATAACAAAGGTACCCAAGAAGTTTTGTGAAGATCAGTTCATAAATATAGCCTCTACCCTGAGCCGTATTGACATGTGTGCTTACATTGTGTAAGTAGCACTGAATAAATCAAAGTTCATCTAATTTGCATAATTTCTGCACGAAAAAAAACCCCTTACAACATGTGATGTATTCCATGTTACTAAACATTCATACAAAAATTTATTCAAATCAGAACTTTCATACAGAAGTTCTGTACAAAAGACTGATTACACTAATTTTGGTACAAAATGGCTGCTGGTGGCTATCTTGAATTTCGGACCACACCCAAAAACACTCGCTCTCATCCCACAGTGATAACAAAGGTACCCAAGAAGTTTCGTAAAGATTGGTTCATAAATATGGCCTCTAGTCTGAGCCGTATAGAAGTTGTGTACAAAAAACTGATTAGACCTAATTTCGGTACAAAATGTCCACTGGCAGACATCTTGAATTTTAGACCGCACTCAGAAATATTCGTTCTCGTCCCAAGGTGATAACAAAGGTACCCAAGACATTTAGTGAAGATCAGTTCATAAATACAGACTCTAGCCCAAGCCGTATTGACAACTGTACTTACTGTGTGTAAGTCGCACTGAAAAAATCAAAGTTCATCTAATTTGCATAATTTCTGCACGAGAAAAAAACCCGTATTATATGTGATGTATCCCATGGTACTAAACATTCAAACAGCAAGTGTTTGACCACCGAGGTGGTATTAGTCCCCTACGGCGCTTTTGTGACATAAGGTGTTTTTGTCACAGAAGACGCAAGAGTATATAAGCATCTTGGACTTGGAAAAAAAATATTGAGCGTGCATAATCCCCTCACAACCCTTTATCCATGTACCATATATGAAAGGCGTAGCTTGAACCATGTTGGAGGGAGGGGTGGTAACATAAAATAGAGAAAAAAGCTAAAAAAACACAACAAAAATGGCCGCCATTCTGCCATCTTGGATTTTGAAAAATAAATATTGACTGTGCATCATCCCCTCAGAACCATTTATCCATGTACCAAATATGAAAGGTGTAGCTTGAAGCATATTAGAGGGAGAGGTGGTAACATAAAAACAGACGGACAGACAGACAGATGTTAGATTTTGAAAAAAAATATTGAGCGTGCATAATCCCCTCACAACCCCTTTATCCATGTACCATATATGAAAAGTGCAGCTTGAACCATGTTGGAGGGAGCAGTGGTAACATAAAATAGAGAAAAAAGCTTAAAAAACACAACAGAAATGGTTGCCATGGCGCCATCTTGAATTTTTGAAAAAAAATATTGAATGTGCAACATCCCATTACAACCCTCTATCCATGTGCCAGACATAAAAAGTGTAGCTTGAACCATGTTGGAGGGAGGGGTGGTAACATAAAATAGAGAAAAAAGCTAAAAAAACACAACAAAAATGGCCGCCATTCTGCCATCTTGGATTTTGAAAAATAAATATTGACTGTGCATCATCCCCTCAGAACCATTTATCCATGTACCAAATATGAAAGGTGTAGCTTGAAGCATATTAGAGGGAGAGGTGGTAACATAAAAACAGAGACAGACAGACAGACGGACAGACAGACAGATGTTAGATTTTGAAAAAAAAATATTGAGCGTGCATAATCCCCTCACAACCCCTTTATCCATGTACCATATATGAAAGGTGCTGCTTGAACCATGTTGGAGGGAGCAGTGGTAACATAAAATAGAGAAAAAAGCTTAAAAAACACAACAGAAATGGTTGCCATGGCGCCATCTTGAATTTTTGAAAAAAAATATTGAATGTGCAACATCCCATTACAACCCTCTATCCCTGTGCCAGATGTAAAAAGTGTAGCTTGAACCACGTTGGAGTGAGGGGTGGTAACATAAAATAGAGAAAAAAAAGCTTAAAAAACACAACAAAAATGGCCGCCATGCCGCCATGGTAACATAAAATAGAAAAAAAAGCTTAAAAAAACACAACAAAAATGGCCGCCATGCCGCCATCTTCAATTTTGAAGAAAAAATATTGAATGTGCATCATCCCCTCCCAACCCTCTATCCATGTGCCAAATATGCAAAGTGTAGCTTGAACCATGTTGGTGGGAGGGGTGGTAACATGAAAATAGAGAAAAGAAGCTTAAAAAACACAACAAAAATGGCTGCCATTCCACCATCTTGGATTTTTAAAAAAAAATTTTGAGGGTGCATCATCCCCTCAGAACCATTTATCCATGTACCAAATATGAAAGGTGTAGCTTGAACCATATTGGTGGGAGGGGTGGTAACATGAAAATAGAGAAGAAAAAAAAGCTTAAAAAACACAACAAAAATGGCCGCCATTCTGCCATCTTGGATTTTGAAAAAACATTTTGAGCGTGCATCATCCCCTCAGAACCATTTATACATGTACCAAATATGAAAGGTGTAGCTTGAACCATGTTGGTGGGAGGGGTGGTAACATGAAAATAGAGAAAAAAAAGCTTAAAAAACACAACAAAAATGGCCGCCATTCCGCCATCTTGGATTTTGAAAAAAAAAATTTGAGCGTGCATCATCCCCACAGAACCATTTATCCATGTACCAAATATGAAAGGTGTAGCTTTAAGCATGTTGGAGGGAGAGGTGGTAACATAAAAAACAGACGGACGGACGGACGGACGGACGGACGGACAGACGGAGTATAGTCCCCTTACGGTTCCCGTAGGGGACTAAAAATTATTCAAATCAGCGCTTTCATATGGAAGTTCTGTGCAAAAATCTGATTGCACCTAATTTTGTACAAAATGGCTGCCATCGGCCATCTTGAATTTCAGACCGGACCCAAAAACACTTGTTCTCGTCCCACGGTGATACCAAAGGTACCCAAGAAGTTTCGTAAAGATCGGTTCATAAATAAGGCCTCTAGCCCGAGCCGTATTGGCATTTGCACTTACGGTGCTGAAAGTGACACCAAAAAACATAAAAATTAGTCTAATTTGCACAATTTACGCACGAGAAAAAAACCCGTATTATATGTGATGTATCCCATGGTACTAAACATTCATACAAAAAATTATTCAAATCAGAGCTTTCATATGGAAGTTCTGTACAAAAAACAGATTTCTGCATCGTCGGTACAAAATGGGAGCTGGCAGCCATCTTGAATTTCGGACCGCACCCAAAAACACTCGTTCTCGTCCCATGGTCATAACAAAGGTACCCAAGAAGTTTCGTAAAGATCGGTTCATAAATACGGCCTCTAGCCCGAGCTGTATCCAATTGTTGACGTACGGACAGACGGACGACGGGCCATGACAAAAGATCAAATTTGGCTTCGCCAAAGTTGAGCTAAAAATCAAGTCATTGTACCCACTGGTTCATGAGAACACTCACACAAACTTTCACTAGAGTTGGCCCAGTGCTTTTGGAGGAGAAGACCAAAACATGGTATTAATGGACGGATGGACGGACGGAGAGCGATGAGATTAGCACAGCTTGACTTTGTCAAGGCGAGTTAAAAATAAATAATTGTATTAATCCTTCACCCAACGTAACGGCCCAAACTGACAAGCGCTATTCTAAAAAATCGTCAATTAATTTTCATTTTTTCTCAAAACATAGGTTATGCCCCTCATTGGAACGAGCTTGTTCCAATGAGGGGTCATAACCTATGTTTTTGAGACCAAAAAATTAGTTATTCAAGATTTTTGTCATTTGGTTCTAATATTATGTCCCGGTATAAGTCTCTGCCCCCCCTATCCCCCCCCCCCCCCCATTCCACACACACACACATCCCCATTCAAGACATGACAGCAAATCATTATAAAAGACACATGAAAGTGTCAATGACACTGCAGCTCAACTTGTCCAAGAAGGGACCAAACTAAATTGAAAGATCCAGTAATGGAGTGTCATTCACTCAAGTTTATAAAGAAAAGACATCACACCAAAGCTACATATGAAATCTGAAAACAATTGGGTGAGGGATGGGGCCTGTTGGGTGTTTGACGATTTATATGTCAAATCCAAGATGGCCGGTGGCAGTTATCTTTTTCAATGGAGTGCAGAAAAATTTGATAATTCCCATCTCGACATCATTCCAAAGTTACATATAAAATTTGAAAAAGATAGGGTGAAATGTGCGGGATGTAGGGTCTGCTAATGGACTTGTTGACAATTTACATGTGTATGTCAAATCCAAGATGGCCACTGCTGGCCATGTTTTTCAACAAAATTAAGAACAATTTGATAGCTCCCATCTAGATATCACACCAAAGCTACATGTGAAATTTGAAAAAGATTGGGTGGGAGATGTGGCCAGCAGGGTGCGCTAATAGAATTGTTGACAATTCATATGAAAATCCAAGATGGCTGTTGGCAGCCATGTTTTTCAACAAAATTCAGAAATATTCGATAGCTCCCATCTAGATATCACACCATACCTACATCTGAAATTTGAAAAATATTGGGTGAGAGATGCGGCCTGTAGGGTGTGAAAATGGAATTGTTGACAATTTATATGCCAAATCTGAGGTGGCCACTGGCGGCCATGTTTTTTAACAAAATTCGGAAAAATTTGATAGCTCCCATCTAGACATTGCCCCAAAGCTAAATATGAAATTTGGGACTGATTGGGTGAGAGCTGCAACCTGTGGGGTGTGCTAAAGGAATTGTTGGACAATTTGTATCAAAATCAAAGATGGCTACTGGCGGCCATGTTTTTCAACAAATTTTTTTTAAAAATCCATAGCACCCAGCTGGACATTGCCCCCATGCCACATATGAAATCTGGCACTGATCGAGTGAGAGGTATGGCCTGTAGGGTGTGCTAAAGGAATTGTGGATGGACAGACATATGGATGTCAAGTTGAGCTAAAAATGTTCAAAGTGCTGATGACATTTTCAATTTCATTCCTTTCACTGTGCACAGTAGTTTTTTTAAAATAAATATTGCCATGTGCTCGCCATAATATTCTTCCTCTTTGTTAACTGATTCAGAGCCGAGACCACATGGAAGTTCTATTGAAAGGCATTCTAAAGGTATTTGGGCTTTCATTCTCATACAGACATTTTGTATACTTTGGACAAACAGGTTATTGTTCACAAAATTTGCCTTTACTGTTTGGCGATAGGCACTCTACAATAAATCATTGATGAATGCTTTGCTTCAATAATTCAAAATAAGTTAGATGAACAAACAAGTCTTAACATTAATGTAACCATTAATATGGACATGTGAGATATTAAAAGAAAAAGAAAGATTTTCAAATTTTCAATTTACATTAACCCATGTAAACAACAACATGGAGTGATATAATTTTGCTTGGAGGAAATTTAGCTGTCGACAAGCAGATGGCAAAATGAACAACACACACTAATAGAGAGGAACAGTTATAATTGAAGCCTTCGGTCTACAAGGACTATGGGATTAACTCTGAACCTGAGTATGTTTTGGGAATTTTTTCATGGAATTCAGTCATGGCTGCTGGGAGTCATTACTGAATTTGATGGCAAAATTCAAACAAATGAAGTCCAGGAAACATTAAGGGAACAATTTATTCAATTTACAGGGCTACGCTCAGATGCAGAATTATCCCTATTTTGATGACAATAGTATGTAACTAGATCGTGATCCAGTCAAAGTATCTTCCTGCTTTTCACCCCAAAGCACTGCAGAATCTGACCTGTCAGGGAGAAAAATGCGGGAACAAAGAATCTGAGATGTTATTTTCATTTGTTTATCGTGATTCGGCATTGATTTTATTTTATTTAAAAAATCTTAATCCACTGATATGTATACTACGGTTGACGTGACTTTCCATGCATTTCCACAAATGCAATAATATTAGATACCAAACACTATTTACAGGAGTTATGATAAATGAAAGTGTCAATGACACTGTAGCTTAACTTGTCTGTGTGTTGTGTTTGATGAAAAGGATAATGTTCAATGTTTATGAAAAGATTATGAAATAAGACAAGAATTGTGATAATTGGGAATATGTTAATTTCTGTTCCCTGTATGCTATGTTTTCAATAAAAAATAATATGAGGTGTACACTGTACTAAAGAGCTGAGGGGTGGGTTAATATGACCTCACAGTTAATGTATGTGGCCCTCACAGTTAACGAATGTCAACAAAAGTTAACAAGTTACAGTGAAATTATTCCAAAACGAGTCATCCTATCAAGTTACATTGAAATCTCTCCATAAATATGGCCTGTAGACTGTGCTAAAGGTTTTCGGGCTTCAGGCCTGTATAGCCCAGACGGTAAACTGATTGCAACTAAAAGGGGACGTCCTCATCTCGACATTATACTGAGTCATTCTACTAAGTTACAATGAAATCCCTTCACAAATACGACCTGTAGTCTGTACTAAATTTTTTCGGGTTTTGGGCTCGGGAAGCCATCATGGTTGAATGATCGCGACCAAAAGGGGGCGTTGTCATCTGGGCATAATCTGGAGTGATCCTACGAAGTTACAATGAAATCCCTTCATATATATGACCTGTAGACTGTGCTCAAGGTTTTCGGGCTTCTGGCTCCTGAAGCCGTCACAGTTGACCAATCACGACCAAAAGGGGATGTCATCATCAAGGCATTATATGGAGTGAACCTAACAAGTTACAATGAAATCCTTCCATAAACACGACCTATAGACTATGCTAAAGGTTCTGGGCTTGGGCAGCCGTCAAGGCCGAATGATCGCGACCAAAAGGGGACGTTCTCATTTAGACATTATTTGGAGTCATCCTACTAAGTTACAATGAAATCCCTTCATAAATATGACCTGTAGACCGTGCTCAAGATTTTCGGGCTTCGGGCCCTTGTAGCCGTCACAATTGCCCAATTGCGTCCAAAAGGGGATGTTCTCATCTAGACATTATATGGAGTCAACCTAACAAGTTACAATGAAATCCCATCATAAATATGACCTGTAGACTGTGCTAAAGGTTTTCGGGCTTTGGGCTCGGGCAGCCATCATGGTTGAATGATCGCAACCAAAGGGGACATTCTCATCTGGGCATCATCTGGAGTGATCCTACGAAGTTACAATGAAATCCCTTCATAAATATGACATGTAGACTATGCTAAAGGTTTTTGGGCTCGGGCAGCCATCAAGGCTGAACGACTGCAACCAAAAGAGGACGTTCTCATCTAGACATTATTTGGAGTCATCCTACCAAGGTACAATGAAATCCCTTCATAAATATGACCTGTAGACTGTGCTAAAGGTTTTCGAGCTTCGGTTTCGGGCAGTCGTCACGGTTGACAGATCGCAACAAAATGGGGTAGTTCTCATCTAGACATCATACGGAATCATCCTACAAAGTTACAATGAAATCCCTCCATATTAAATATGACCTGCAGACTGTGCTAAAAGTTTTTGGGTTTCAGGCTTGGGCAGCCATCACAGTTGACAGATCATGACCAAAAGGGGACGTTCTCATCTAGGCATTATACAGAGGCATCCTACCAAGTTACAATGAAATCCCTTCATAAATACGACCTGTAGACTGTGCTAATGGTTTTCATGTTTTGGGCTTGGGTAGCCATACCGGTTGACCCATCACGACCAAAAGGAGACATTCTCATCTAGACATGTCCCCAAACCTGCATATGAAATTTTGTGACGATCAGACAAGAACTACAGGGTGTAGCATGTGCTAAAGGAAAATGTGAACAGACTCACAGACTTCCGCACGCGTGATTGCAATAGCTTATTTTGACTTTGTCAAGTTAAGCTAAAAATTTAATTAATGAAGCACTGGGTGCAACCCAGTGCTTCATTAATTAAAATTTTCCTGCTGACATTTTTATTACCTGATAAACACATACGTGGACATCACTGGCCAGGCGTGTATTACAACCTGTCCTTGGCAACTGCACTGTGAGTATGTCATGCCCGATCACTATCTGATCGAGAAAATACATACCACTTTTGTATTCACTAATCACATTATAGTGCTTGCCAGCAGTTAACCCTTTACCCAACGTAACGGCCAAAACCGGCCAGCGCTATTCTCAAAAATCGCCAATTAATTTTCATTATTTTTTTCATTTTTTGTCTCAAAAACATAGGTTATGACCCCTCATTGGAACGAGCTCATCGAGCTCGTTCCAATGAGGGGTCATAACCTATGTTTTTGAGACAAAAAATGAAAAAAATTAGTTATTCAAGAATTTTTTTTGCAAGTGTCGTCTGCTTTTCATGTTAGGTAAAGGGTTAAAATATAACTGAACCATGGGTTAAAATATAACTGAACCACCCTACAAATGAAGCCTGGATTCACATGGCAGTTTTTATGCAAAAAGAACAGTCCAGAACAGGTTTTACTCTTCAAGATATTACTGAGAAGAGGTCTACTCCCAATTGTAGGAGGATATTTTGTTAACAAGGACCAAAAATATAATGCCACTTGGTTATAGGGTATTTTTGTTTTTGGGAGGAAAATCTGCTTGCAGCAGGTAAAGAGTTAAAAGGTTGAAACAGAAGTGAATTAGCTAACCCTCCAGAAAACGACAACATTTTTCAGAACCAACAAGGTTGACCACTTAACCTGTTATTGATTATATTATGGTAATGACCAATCATAAAAACTGTACCACGGGTCACAATGCATAATAACATGTTTTAAAGGCATGAAGCAATAAAATTTCCATACCACTTTATCGATAAATGTAGGTGGAAAGAATAGTTAAGGGTATCTGCATATTCAAAATGAAGTCTGCAATAAGGTGTGCAGTGATGCATTGTGTGATACTAATATCTTCAAAAACTGTCAAATGAACTGATAACCAGTCATTAACTGGTTGAAGAAAATAGTTAAGTGTTTTTACTTTTTCCTTTCAAAACATACCTTATACACCGTCATCACAATGAAAAGACATAAGCTAAATTTTAAAGCTAAAAATTCAATGTTTGTATGTGAAGTACTGATGGAATTTGCGAATTTCTTTTGTTGACCCTCTGCACACCGATGTAGAAATAATAAAATTTCAACTTGCACTTTTCCCCCATAATGCAACAGTGAATTCAGACAATTCAATCTTGTTTGAGCTTTGTCAAACAAGATGGAATTAATTAAATTCTAGTTGCATTATGGCAAAACATTGCTACTTGAAATTTCGCTGTTTTGGCATCAGAGTGCAGGATCTTTTATTTTTAATTTTTTTTATCGGGGTTTAACACTATCGACAGCCAGGGTTACCTTGAGTCCGACAGTTTTATGGGTGGAGGATAGTGTTGAAACGATTAGTCGGACGTCGTCTAGTAGGGTTCTGCCGATAATCGATTAGCAATTTCCAAGTCGACTAGTCGCCGTTTTCCACAGATACATATATTTTGTAGATTACCGTAAATGTCTGTGTATAAGTCGCACCCCAAACTCACACTTGGAATTCCTCCCTTTTGCCTAAAGCCCATGTATAAGTCGCACCCCCATTTTTAAATATATGCAGTGAAAAAGAATTAGTTGCAAGTTACGTTTTGTCAATTTGGGGCAGTTTGGGATGCAACGGAAATAGGTAAGTTTTCACGAGTTACCACGTGGTAAATAAGATAAAGGAAAATAATCATCAAAGATTTAAAAAATACTCGCATTTATTTGTTTTTCGTTGTTTGTTTATCACCCCAATGTCTTCATCCCTGTGAAGAAAATCCAACACTCGTTTGTGACTGAAACTTCATAGTTTCAGAATCAGAGCACCATTTGTGCCGTAAGCTGCGCAGTTGTCGTGATTAAGTTGGTTTTTCCGGAACGTTCCGGAAAAACCAATAAAAATACAACAAATGCGCAGGTTACAGCGCAAACTGTTTTCAAATTGTTGTCCCACTTAAGCATTGTTGGTGCTATTGAAACTAACTTTACCTGGTGCACGTGTGCGTAATTTATAACTGGACATTACACATCAGTGAATTGGGGTTCATGGAATAAATAAATACTTCTCTCCAGGTACTGCTTGCATACATTTAATGTGTTATTATTTATTTTTTCGTTGTTATTTTGATGATTTTGTATTTTTTATGGTTTCATCCATATTGGCCCCACAAACCTGTTGATTTCCGGTACACGCACTGAAACACATGGGCTGATTGAACAACGACGACTAAATAAAATACTTCTTTATTATTATTTATGGATAAAAGTAACAGAAAACACACATAATATTTTATTAGCAATTTATTTTCTGAAGAATTTAAACTGAAATAAAATGAAAATAATTTTGGTGAATCTGCACTCAGTCAAAACCACACGATTGTACTGTCTGTTATACAATTGACAAACGGTAGGAACAAGGTTTGTCCGAAGAAGTCAGTCCCCTGAAAATTCTCTGAAACAAGTCGTACCCATTTATAAGACACACCCCCAATTTTGACATAACATTTCAGGTAAAAAAGTGTGACTTATACACAGACATATACGGTAAACTCAGTGGTCGGCCACTGACAGCAAATGCCGATGGAGTCAAGAGCAGCTGCAGACAGACGACTATGGATGAGAATTAAACTTGAAAAAAATGCACTTTGCTGACGCCATGAATTGAAACAATTACCTAAAAATCGGTAACATGCTTTAAGAAGCATGGAATCTGTCGGTAACGAAATTTAGGCACCATTCATGAGCAGTTATGCTTGGTAGCGATGCATTTTGTCACTTTCACTTTGCAAGTCAATCAGTTATCATTGTTGCACATCAAGGGAGCTAATTTAGAGCGACATCTGGGAGAACACGGTCAAGGACGCTCCATGACATTGTTAAAACGGTTTCAAAACAACACACGTGAATACCCTTCGCACGGAAACAATTCACACTGTGAATCCCACTGCCAAATATTCGGTCCTTGTCACTTGAAAATAATCGACTGGTCACACAGAAATGAATTCCCAACTACAGTGAATTGGTAATTTTGTGGAGCAAATTGGGGAAAAAAGTAACTATTTTCAATTGGGAAAAGAGTCACTTTTTTCCCCAATTTGCTCCCCCCCCCCCCCCCCCCCCCCTGTTCTAACCTTATATTAGGTGCCGACTAGTCGACTACTCTAATAACGATCGACTAGTCGACTACGAAATACCCTAGTCATTTCAACACTAGTGGAGGAAGCCAGAGCACCCGACAAGAACCACCGAGCAATGGTCAACCTTCCCAACATACTAACTCTGCACAGTATGCCTTAGTACACAGCATCACAGTGCTCCCATGTGGGCAATTGGGATTAAGTGCCCTGCCCAAAGACACAATGCAGTAGGAATCGAATCGTGGACCTTTTGGTTAGGAGTCCAATAATGTAACTCTAGCCACTGTGCTCCCTGTAGAGGAATAAGAATTAATAAGTGTTCAGTATTAAAATGAAAGTGTCAATGACACTGTAGCTCAACTTGACAAACTTGAACATGGTTAGTTACAAATGAAATGGCAAAATTGAAGATCACTGGTACCAATGTTATTTGATGAAATTTCAACATAACAGCATTGTGTGTGCACGTCAAGAGTAATCCATGCATTTTTAAATGTAAACTGTAAGACTGGCTAAAGAAAGAATGTTGATACACAAATGCAAAATGTTTAGAGGTTATTGTAAATGGCAACTTTTTTTCACGGAAATGAATGCTTATCAATAGCTCTTATCTGAAGTTCTTGCCTAATGAGCACACCAAGTTCAAAAACAGTCCTATGATAAATGTTTTTATCATACCAGGCAAGGTCAAAGAATGTTCATGCACAAATGCAATAAATTCAAAGATTGTTCCTAACAGCAACAGTTTTTGTTTGAAATGAAAAGAAAATCTCCCATCTAGAGGTAACCCCAAACAAGCATACCAGGTTTCAAAGCAATCCGATCATAAATGTGCCCTGTAGGGTGTGCCAAAGGGAAATATTGAGGTCTGACTAAACTAAGTTCTACGAACGTTGGCCGTGGCAACATTTTTTGACGGAAATTGAAGAAAATCGATAGCTCCCATCTAGAGGTCACCCCAAACAAGCATACCAAGTTTCAAAATGATCTGATCATAAATGCAGCCTGTGAGGTGTGCCAAAGGAAATTGTGGACGTACGTACTAATGTACGTACGTACATACGCCGATGGACAAGAAGTGATGGCAATAGCTCAGCTTGACTTTTTCATAAAAAATGAGATCAGAAACAAAAAATGGAAATTAATATCCTACCTGTGCTTCTCCTAATCCTAAATCTATTGTATCTAAAGACTTTTTCAATATAGATGTTTTTTCTTCCATTAAATTTGTTTCACCATTTTCCTTTTTTATAGATTTCATTGAAGTCAATAAACTATTCAAAATCTGATGGTGCTCATTTTTAAGTGTGTCCAGTCCTTGAATAACTGTCTTGGTATTTGTTAGAATGTCGTCCTGTGTCATTGCTGTCATTTTTCCGATATCTTCAATTCGTTTACTACAAAATAAGAAGAGAAAGATGGTAAGACTTTAAAAACAATGAAAAAGTCATTTTTCGGTATACCTGTAATTCCGTTGAATCTTGAGAATTGAACAGCAACTCTGCCAGTGAAAAAGATTCAGTTAACTATCATACCTTTGCCTAATAAAAACCTAGCAGTCATATCTGGCCAGTGTTATTCACAAAAAATGACATTCAAATTTCATTATTTTTTCCTCCAAACTATTGCTCTTGCCCTAATTGAAAAAGCTTGTCAAGCGGAGATTTTGCTCCGTCAAACAGAATATAATAGAAAAATGCTCATATGGGTTGTTGTTGTTGTTTAAACAATGATAAAACTTTTATTTAAAAAAAAACTTTTGCTTCCAAAATTACCTCCCGACCAGTGGCGTAGATAAAGGGGAGGGATACAGAGGCCCCCACCCCCCACCAGAAGTTTTGTCGGAAATTTTTTGGGACCATTTTTAGGCGAATTTATGCCTAATAACATGCTGGCTTTGGGGATAAAAACATGCCATTTTGGGTAAATTTTGGGTAAAAAAGACCAATTTTCAGTACATTTGCAGTAAACAACAGATTCTTTCTGTTTGTTTGGGTTTTTGTTGTTGTTACTCTGTCGGAAAATTTTGGGCTTGCCCCTCCGCCTGCGAAAAGCTATCTACGCCACTGCTCCCGACCCCTCTTTCAATAAGCGATCATAAGCTTGGTTTTGGAATCAAAAATTGATACTGTCTCAGTTATTTATGAAAAAATATTGTATCATCTCCTTGTCATGCTTGGTAAAGGGTTCAAGGACAGATATAGGCTTCTCACAATGAATCGGGACATCAAAAATAAATTGCTTGCAGCATTGGTGATAGCTAGCTTAGTTTGCTGGTTGTCACATTTTGTTCAACAATAAATATTTACTTACATTTTATAATGAGTGTCTACAGGTGCTTGCCAACAGACAGTAACAAAACAATTCCCAATGGCTACTATCTGATATAAAGCATTATCCTTACATCAACACTTCTTAACTCTTTAACTAACACAACTGCTGATGACACGTGCAAAAACATTTGAATAACTGAAAATTTGTCTACCTTAGTAAACAAGCACTAATCCACTT
The DNA here is from genome assembly GCA_031216915.1 of Pictodentalium vernedei. NCBI lineage: Eukaryota > Metazoa > Mollusca > Scaphopoda > Dentaliida > Dentaliidae > Pictodentalium > Pictodentalium vernedei. Next base: position 372,344,728 of record CM062292.1, read on the forward strand.
TACGAAGACTTTGAATGCTGTTGAATACTTTGGAACAGAGAATATGCATATGCTATATATTAAACCATGATAATGTAGTCCGAGCTAGATGTAAACTTTTTGTATTAGTCGATACAGATAAGGAGAAAAAAAATGTAGAAGATAGTTTGTGGAAATCTGGTGTAAGTTATTTATTTATTTATTGGTGTTTAAGGTCACATATTTTTGCACAATGGCTAATCATGACCACAACATGACTATCAACTCAAGACCGGGGTGAGCGTTAATAAGCCATGTTGCCCATTTTAGAGCGAGTTTGCGCCTCCCAAGCACTGGTGACTGGGTTCTATTTTACCAGTAAAACAGAGCCTGTTTACCACAGTGAACAGGCACTGCTTCACTTCCCGAGGTTCCCACGGGGACTGGCATAAGTTACATTCTGTGTATTTCCCACTGACTGAATCCACCAAAACAAAACATTTCCATACTTGCTGTAAGTGATTGGTTAACCCTTTATCGAACCAACACAATATCAAAATTTATTACTTTAAATCATGTATTTTTTCTTCAAATTTTCCCACAAATGTTGACAAAACTCATATCACGTGACCGCTTCGATGAGCTCGTTTCAATGAGGGGGTATGTCACATGATGTGAGTTTGTTGAAATTTTTTATTTAAAGATAATTGTTTTCCAATGATTCATTCTGTAAATTACATGGCTGGATGCGGATGGTTAATCATTTCAAGTACTTGTGCACCACCTCCATTTTCAGCTCACCAATAATGGTCAACCTCTATTGCTTGAAGCCTCTGCTGCTACTGAACCCTTTGCCTAATGCACACGATATCAAAATTTATTAATTTAATTATATTTTTTTAAAATTGTTTTATACCATTTCAACAAAACAATTATCATGTGACCCCTCACAGGAATGAGCTCAACAGGCTCATTCCAATGAGGTGTCCCATGATATGGTTTTGTTGAAATGTTCAGATATTATTATCCCCGCGATATTGTCATGATCTCCGTCCGTACTTCCGGTTTTGTAATTCGAAACGCTGTAACTTTCTACAGTTGTTCGATAGGGTCTGTGCAACCCAAAAATACAACTTTTAAATTTTTGTGCCACCAGGTGGCTTCTGTGGAGCCACTTAAAAAATGCGTTATTTTTTCACTTTTTTGCTGAATAGTCCCAACCTATGTAATTCGGAGTTCTAAAATTACACTAGGGTGTTGCTAAATGATCTGTAGATATGTAGGAAGGTTTCGGATTTTTCGGGTGCCACGTGGCTGTGCCACCGTAGCCACTTTTGTGTTTTCTTAGACCGTTTCCGGCAAAAGGCTCGTAGGATATGTAATTCGAAATGCTAAATCCCTGCTCAGATGTTGCAGTAGGGTCTATAGATGCGCACAAAGGTTTCAGATTTTTCGGGTGCCACGTGGCTGTGCCATCGTTGCCACTTTTGTGTTTTCTTAGACCGTTTCCGGCGAAAGGCTCCTAGAGTATGTAATTCGAAATGCCAAAACCATGCTCAAATGTTGCAGTAGGGTCTGTAGATGCGCACGAAGGTTTCGGATTTTTCAGCTGCCACGTGGCTGCGCCACCATTGCCACTTTCGTGTTTTCTTAGACCGTTTCTGACGAAAGGCTCCTAGGGTATGTAATTCAAAATGCTAAAACCATGCTCAAATGTTGCAGTAGGGTCTGTAGATGCGCACGAAGGTTTCAGATTTTTCAGGTGCCACGTGGCTGTGCCACCGTTGCCACTTTGGTGTTTTCTTAGACCATTTCCGGCAAAAGGCTCCTAGGGTATGTAATTCGAAACGCTAAAACCATGCTCAAATGTTGCAGTGGGGTCTGTAGATGCGCACAAAGGTTTCGGATTTTTCAGGTGCCACGTGGCTGTGCCACCGTTGCCACTTTTGTGTTTTCTTAGACCATTTCCGACGAAAGGCTCCTAGGGTATGTAATTCGAAATGCTAAAACCATGCTCAAATGTTGCAGTGGGGTCTGTAGATGCGCACGAAGGTTTCAGATTTTTCAGCTGCCATGTGGCTGCGCCGCCATTGCCACTTTCGTGTTTTCTTAGACTGTTTCCGTCGAAAGGCTCCTAGGGTATGTAATTCGAAATGCTAAAACCATGCTCAAATGTTGCAGAGGGGTCTGTAGATGCGCACGAAGGTTTCCGATTTTTCAGGTGCCACGTGGCTGTGCCACCGTTGCCACTTTTGTGTTTTCTTAGACCGTTTCCGGCGAAAGGCTCCTAGGAAATGTAATTCGAAACACTAAAACCATGCTCAAATGTTGCAGTGGGGTCTGTAGATGCGCACGAAGGCTTCAGATTTTTCAGTTGCCACGTGGCTGCGCCACCATTGCCACTTTCGTGTTTTCTTAGACCGTTTCCGGTGAAAGGCTCCTAGGGTATGTAATTCGAAATGCTAAAACCATGCTCAAATGTTGCAGTAGGGTCTCTAGATGTGCACGAAGGTTTCGGATTTTTCAGGTGCCACGTGGCTGTGCCACCATTGCCACTTTTGTGTTTTCTTAGACCGTTTCCGGCGAAAGGCTCCTAGGGTAAGTAATTCGAAATGCTAAAACCATGCTCAAATGTTGCAGTGGGGTCTGTAGATGTGCACGAAGGTTTCGGATTTTTCAGCTGCCACGTGGCTGCGCCACCATTGCCACTTTAATGTTTTCTTAGACCGTTTCAGGCGAAAAGCTCCTAGGGTATGTAATTCGAAATGCTATAACCATGCTCAAATGTTGCAGTAGGGTCTGTAGATGTGCACAAAGGTTTCCGATTTTTCAGGTGCCACGTGGCTGTGCCACCATTGCCACTTTTGTGTTTTCTTAGCCGTTTGCAGCAAAATGCTCCTAGGGTATGTAATTCGAAATGCTAAAACCATGCTCAAATGTTGCAGTAGGGTCTGTAGATGCGCACAAAGGTTTCAGATTTTTCAGGTGCCACGTGGCTGTGCCACCGTTGCCACTTTTGTGTTTTCTTAGACCGTTTCCGACGAAAGGCTCCTAGGGTATGTAATTCGAAATGCTAAAACCATGCTCAAATGTTGCAGTGGGGTCTGTAGATGCGCACGAAGATTTCAGATTTTTCAGCTGCCATGTGGCTGCGCCGCCATTGCCACTTTCGTGTTTTCTTAGACTGCTTCCGTCGAAAGGCTCCTAGGGTATGTAATTCGAAACACTAAAACCATGCTCAAATGTTGCAGTGGGGTCTGTAGATGCGCACGAAGGTTTCCGATTTTTCAGGTGCCACGTGGCTGTGCCACCATTGCCACTTTTGTGTTTTCTTAGACCGTTTCCGGCGAAAGGCTCCTAGGGTATGTAATTTGAAACACTAAAACCATGCTCAAATGTTGCAGTGGGGTCTGTAGATGCGCACGAAGGCTTCGGATTTTTCAGCTGCCACGTGGCTGCGCCACCATTGCCACTTTCGTGTTTTCTTAGACCGTTTCCGGTGAAAGGCTCCTAGGGTATGTAATTCAAAACGCTAAAACCATGCTCAAATGTTGCAGTAGGGTCTCTAGATGTGCACGAAGGTTTCGGATTTTTCAGGTGCCACGTGGCTGTGCCACCATTGCCACTTTTGTGTTTTCTTAGACCATTTCCGATGAAAGGCTCCTAGGGTATGTAATTCGAAATGCTAAAACCATGCTCAAATGTTGCAGTGGGGTCTGTAGATGCGCACGAAGGTTTCAGATTTTTCAGCTGCCATGTGGCTGCGCCGCCATTGCCACTTTCGTGTTTTCTTAGACTGTTTCCGTCGAAAGGCTCCTAGGGTATGTAATTCGAAATGCTAAAACCATGCTCAAATGTTGCAGTAGGGTCTGTAGATGCGCACAAAGGTTTCGGATTTTTCAGGTGCCACGTGGCTGTGCCACCGTTGCCACTTTTGTGTTTTCTTAGACCATTTCCGACGAAAGGCTCCTAGGGTATGTAATTCGAAATGCTAAAACCATGCTCAAATGTTGCAGTGGGGTCTGTAGATGCGCACGAAGGTTTCAGATTTTTCAGCTGCCATGTGGCTGCGCCGCCATTGCCACTTTCGTGTTTTCTTAGACTGTTTCCGTCGAAAGGCTCCTAGGGTATGTAATTCGAAATGCTAAAACCATGCTCAAATGTTGCAGAGGGGTCTGTAGATGCGCACGAAGGTTTCCGATTTTTCAGGTGCCACGTGGCTGTGCCACCGTTGCCACTTTTGTGTTTTCTTAGACCGTTTCCGGCGAAAGGCTCCTAGGAAATGTAATTCGAAACACTAAAACCATGCTCAAATGTTGCAGTGGGGTCTGTAGATGCGCACGAAGGCTTCAGATTTTTCAGTTGCCACGTGGCTGCGCCACCATTGCCACTTTCGTGTTTTCTTAGACCGTTTCCGGTGAAAGGCTCCTAGGGTATGTAATTCGAAATGCTAAAACCATGCTCAAATGTTGCAGTAGGGTCTCTAGATGTGCACGAAGGTTTCGGATTTTTCAGGTGCCACGTGGCTGTGCCACCATTGCCACTTTTGTGTTTTCTTAGACCGTTTCCGGCGAAAGGCTCCTAGGGTAAGTAATTCGAAATGCTAAAACCATGCTCAAATGTTGCAGTGGGGTCTGTAGATGTGCACGAAGGTTTCGGATTTTTCAGCTGCCACGTGGCTGCGCCACCATTGCCACTTTAATGTTTTCTTAGACCGTTTCAGGCGAAAAGCTCCTAGGGTATGTAATTCGAAATGCTATAACCATGCTCAAATGTTGCAGTAGGGTCTGTAGATGTGCACAAAGGTTTCCGATTTTTCAGGTGCCACGTGGCTGTGCCACCATTGCCACTTTTGTGTTTTCTTAGCCGTTTGCGGCAAAATGCTCCTAGGGTATGTAATTCGAAATGCTAAAACCATGCTCAAATGTTGCAGTAGGGTCTGTAGATGCGCACAAAGGTTTCAGATTTTTCAGGTGCCACGTGGCTGTGCCACCGTTGCCACTTTTGTGTTTTCTTAGACCGTTTCCGACGAAAGGCTCCTAGGGTATGTAATTCGAAATGCTAAAACCATGCTCAAATGTTGCAGTGGGGTCTGTAGATGCGCACGAAGATTTCAGATTTTTCAGCTGCCATGTGGCTGCGCCGCCATTGCCACTTTCGTGTTTTCTTAGACTGTTTCCGTCGAAAGGCTCCTAGGGTATGTAATTCGAAACACTAAAACCATGCTCAAATGTTGCAGTGGGGTCTGTAGATGCGCACAAAGGTTTCCGATTTTTCAGGTGCCACGTGGCTGTGCCACCATTGCCACTTTTGTGTTTTCTTAGACCGTTTCCGGCGAAAGGCTCCCAGGGTATGTAATTTGAAACACTAAAACCATGCTCAAATGTTGCAGTGGGGTCTGTAGATGCGCACGAAGGCTTCGGATTTTTCAGCTGCCACGTGGCTGCGCCACCATTGCCACTTTCGTGTTTTCTTAGACCGTTTCCGGTGAAAGGCTCCTAGGGTATGTAATTCAAAACGCTAAAACCATGCTCAAATGTTGCAGTAGGGTCTCTAGTTGTGCACGAAGGTTTCGGATTTTTCAGGTGTCACGTGGCTGTGCCACCGTTGCCACTTTTGTGTTTTCTTAGACCGTTTCCGGCGAAAGGCTCCTAGGGTATGTAATTCAAAACGCTAAAACCATGCTCAAATGTTGCAGTGGGGTCTGTAGATGTGCACGAAGGTTTCCGATTTTTCAGGTGCCACGTGGCTGTGCCACCTTTGCCACTTTTGTGTTTTCTTAGACCGTTTCCGGCGAAAGGCTCCTAGGGTATGTAATTCGAAACACTAAAACCATGCTCAAATGTTGCAGTGGGGTCTGTAGATGCGCACGAAGGCTTCGGATTTTTCAGCTGCCACGTGGCTGCGCCACCATTGCTACTTTCGTGTTTTCTTAGACCGTTTCCGGTGAAAGGCTCCTAGGGTATGTAATTCAAAACGCTAAAACCATGCTCAAATGTTGCAGTAGGGTCTCTAGATGTGCACGAAGGTTTCAGATTTTTTAGGTGCCACGTGGCTGTGCCACCGTTGCCACTTTTGTGTTTTCTTAGACCGTTTCCAGCGAAAGGCTCCTAGGGTGTGTAATTCGAAACGCTAAAACCATGCTCAAATGTTTCAGTGGGGTCTGTAGATGTGCACGAAGGTTTCAGATTTTTCGGCTGTGCTGTTGCCACTTTCACGTTTTCTTAGACCGTTTCCGGCGAAAGGCTCCTAGGGTATGTAATTCGAAATCCTAAAACCATGCTCAAATGTTGCAGTAGGGTCTGTAGATGCGCACGAAGGTTTTGGATTTTTGGGGTGCCACGTGGCTGTGCTACCGTTGCCTCTTTCATGTTCTCTTAGACCATTTCTGGCGAAAGGCTCCTACAGTATGTATTTCAAAATGGTAAAACCATGCTCAAATGTTGCAGTGGGGTCTGTAGATGTGCACAAAGATTTCGGATTTTTCAGGTGCCACGTGGCTGTGCCACCATTGCCACTTTCGTGTTTTCTTAGACCGTTTCCGGCGAAAAGCTCCTAGAGTTTGTAATTCGAAACGCTAAAACCATGCTGAGATGTTGCAGTAGAGTCTGTAAATGCGTAGGAAGGTTTTGGATTTTTGGGTGCTAAGTGGCCGTGTCACCGTTGCCACTTTTGTGTTTTCTTAGACCGTTTCCGGTCTGTAGATGCGTACAAAGGTTTCAGATTTTTCAGATGCCACGTGGCGGTGCCATCATTTTTCTTTCGTGTTTTCTTAGATCATTTCCGGCGAAAAGCTCCCAGAGTATGTAATTTGAAATGCTAAAACTATGCTCAAAAGTTGCAGTAGGGTCTGTAGATGTGCACAAAGGTTTTGGATTTTTGGGGTGCCACCGTTGCCACTTTCATGTTTTCTTAGACCGTTTCCGGCGAAAGGCTCCCAGGATACATGTATGTAATTCGAAACGCTAAAACCATGCCCAAATGTTGCAGTGGAGTCTGTAGGTGCGCACAAAGCTGTGTCACCTGTGCCACTCAATATGATTTTAGTGTGTCATATAATACATTTCATCTTTGTATCAAGCATTCATACAAAGTCAAGGATGCAAATGCGGGGATACACTATAGTGTGCTTTGCACACAAGTGACACCATCTAGTTTATTTATTTATTGGTGTTTAAGGTCACATACTTCTGCACAATGGCTAATAATGACCACAACAGTTTTACGGGTGGAGGAAGCCGGAGTACGAGGAGAGAACCACTGAGCAACTGTCAGCTCCACAACATACTAACTCCAAACAAACAGGGTTAGCATTGGTTGAAAACAAGCGCACCATCGACGTGCAGTACGCCTTAGTACACAACACCACCGTGCCCCCACGTGGGCAAGGGGGGGGGGGGAGGGGGAGGGGAGGGGGTGAAGTGTCTTCACCAAGGACACAATGCGGTTGCCACAAGTGGCAGGGTTCCCCCAGAATATTGAAAACAAAATTCAAGGACTTTCAAGGACCTTTTTGAAGAAAATTCAAGGATATTCAAGGACCGTCTCGAGGCTGAAACGTCCTAAGGCCGAAACGTCCCAATGGCAATACCCCCTTTACAATAAGTAGTCAATTGTACCTCGGTTCACAAGTTGTGAACCGAGGTAAAATTTACTACTTATTGTTTGTCAAGCAAACAGGTGCGCATGTTTTCATCATTGTGGCAACTGTTTCATCTGCTATGAAAGCCCTCATTTCAGTCGCATATGTATCCACCCAAGATCGGGCAAGTGCGAATGGTTTCATGTTTGGGTTTTTTGCAAAGTATTGCTTGGCATATAAATTTGTTTGCGAAGTGCACAGTTCAATAAAATCATTGTCAAAAAATTTACTGAAAAAAAAAACTCACGCTCATTGCCATCCACAGAAAACTGAATGTCCGAGGGCTCGTCAAATGTTTTTAACCATGGGTGGTGGAACGAATCCCCCAAATTCAATGTTTTGTCAACATGAACACACATGCTTGATTGATCAGCTGATTCGCCGGCATTTACATTTTCTTCCAAATTGCTTTAACACGACTCGAATTCGTCTGACAAGTCTTCTTTGATATTTCTTAGGAAAGAATATCCAGGAAAACCGTCCTCATACGAATCAGAATCCTCAATAATGTCATAGAAAGTTGATAAATTATTTTCAATTGATGACGCCATTTTCCAAACAAAGTCGAACTGGGACGTTTTGTCCCCCTCTCGGACAAAGTATTGGAACACGTGCGTTACTTTATATGGAAACTCATGACGATTCCGGTGGAAATCAAAAGGTTTTCATTGGTTGTTAAACATAATTCGACCAGGGAAGCCCCCCTCTGTACTAATAAACATGAGCCGACTCAGTGCTAAGAGTTAATTAATATTAATAACACCTACTTGTTTGGATTTGTCAACAAATTTATTCGTTCCTTTTCGAACCGCTATTATGCTTGTGATAAATCGGCGATCAAATTCAAGGACATTCAAGGACCTTTTACTGATATACGTCGTTTTCAAGGACTTTTAAGGCCTTGAAAATAGTGTTTCAAATTCAAGGACATTCCAGGTTTTCAAGGACCCGCGGCTACCCTGAGTGGGATTCGAACCGAGGACCTCTCGGCTTGCAACCTGCACCTCTATCTACTGAGCCACAGCACCCCCTGAAATTTTAGAAAAATAATATTTTTCCAATGGCTCATTTTGTAAATTACGCAGGTTGATGTGGCCGATTTGTTGGGTTAAAGGGTTAACCATTGGCAAAAATCATAGTAGGAAAAAACTCATAACCATTCCACTACAAGGTAAACAATTAATCATTTCAACAACTGTTACTGAAAAATCAAACAAACTGATCAATGACATTATTTGCTTCTACCCAGCAGTAAAGTGGTAAAAATATCCACAAAGTGAGTGTAATTGTATAAAGAACTTGCATGTACATTACACCTTGACATTAAGCCATTATTCAGATGTGGAATCATTGTATATGCTAGGTGAAATATAACCAAGACATCTGTATTGGCTCAATTGATTATGAAAGCTTAGCATTTCTCAGTAAAATTTGATTAAATGTACACAAAACTCTACAGAATCCACCTCAGCATGGAGTTTGTGATTTTTCTGGGATGCTATTTAACTGGTAGAGTGCCGGAAGCCCATTTTTGGGCTTTATCCTGATGTGCAGGTACCAAAGTTTAAAGGCTTCATATCCTGTGGATGGGCTTCAGTCAATTCTTGATGTGATATTATTTAGTTTGGGTGGATTTTCCCTGCCTACAGGCACTCTCCCATAAATTGTAACAAGGCAATAACATGTGAACAAATTTTGACAACCAAAAAAACTCTACCAGTTAACCCTTTACCTAACGAATCGGCCGCATCCGCCCGCGTAATATGCAAATTCAGCAGTGGAAAAAATATCATTTTTCAAAAAAATTCCAACAAAACCATATCATGTGACCCCTCGTTGGAACGAGCTCTTCGAGCTCGTTCCAACGAGGGGTCACATGATATGGTTTTGTTGAAATATTTTGAAAACTTTGAAAAAATTATATTTAAAATAATAAATTTTGATATCATCTGCATTGGGTAAAGGGTTAACAGGCACCATTACATATCTACTTAAAAGGTTAGTGCAACCTACCTCCATACAACACACTAAAGATCTATAAGTGTACAGAATATGTTTTTCAATGGAAACTACTTACATTTATTTATTAATTGGTGTTTAAGGTCACATACCTCTGCACAAGGGCTAATCATGACCACAACATGGAGATAATGTCAAGTCCAGCCAATCATTTATACCTATGTTGCTGATTTTAGAGGACTTCCACCCCAAGCATTGGTGACTGGGTCTTATTTTACCAGTAAACAGAGCTTGTTTACCACAGTAAACAAGCACTGCTTCACTTCCCGGGGTTCCCACGGGGAGTCTACTACTTACATACTTACTTACATTTGCCCTTATGAAAGACAGTAAAAATAAATAACCACAACAGCCTGACAGATGGACATAATCCATATCTTTACTTCACAATAAAGTTGAGAATCTAACCTGTGAGTTTGCAGTTTACGGTGAACTCTTACATAGCAGACTACCCAGGGTCCATGAATTGCAAATTAAATTGTTCGGTTCTCACATTTCTTTGAAATTGGGAAGTAACAAGAGGCTCCATGGGGCTGAGGTGGTCACCTGACCATAGTTGTATGAAAAAGGATTTAATTAGCAGCTATGGCTTGTTAACACTACAGAGGAATGAAGTTATTTAATCATTTATAATTCTGTTGTCCTTGCCAGTTGATTTTGGTATGCTACCACAGAAATAATGCCAAGATTTTCAGTAATGCAAAACTAGGGAGTCCAAATATCAACCTAGAGACTTGACTTGAACAAACTTGAAGGATGTTGTATACCAAATATCAAAGGATTCAGACTGGTGGTTCGGGGGAAGATGAGAATATTACCAAGTCTGCACTATGTTAAAATTTGCCCCCCCCCCCCACCCCACACCTCAGCAAACACAAATATCGACCCAGGGATTTTATTTGAACAAGTTGAATCTGAACCCTCTGAGGGGGCTGTATACCAAATATCAAAAGATTCTGACTGGTGGATCTAAGAAGATTTTTCCTTACATTCCGACAAGTTCAAATTCGGGCTCCCTCAGAGAGCCCAATTATCAAACGAGGGAGTTGAATTGAACAAACTGAATCCAACCCCTGTAAAGATTCTGTATGATATATATTACATGATTCTGACTGGCATTTCTGGAGAAGTTGTTTTAAAGATTATTCCTCATGTTGGATGAAATTAAAATTAAGGTTCCAATAGGGAGCCCAAATATTAACCCAGGGACTTGGTTTGAACAAAATGAGAACTAGCCTCCCGAAGTATGCTGTATAACAAATATCAAAAGATTCTGACGGGTGGATATGAAGAAGAATTTTAAAGATTATCCCTCACATTGCACCTGCACTGAGTTATAATTCGGACCCCCATGGGAAGCCCAAATATTAAATGTAATGAGAATGGAGTTCTGTGAAGGATGAACAAAAAACCTTCAGAAGTCTGATGACAGCTAAAAGCAAATGATCTGCACAAACTGTGGCAAACAAATTAGCCAACAGCTGTATACATGTACGTAAATCTAAAAATAAAACACTGTGGACAACAAAAGCAGGAGGAAATTTTAAAAAGTATACTCAGAACAAAAAAAGTATAATACCCCATGTGGAGATTTGAATGAGTATTCATGAACAGCATGGGTACAAGATTATGTGGCTAAATCCCCCCACCCCCACAATCACCTAACGAGAAATTAAATATGTCCTTTGTAACTGATATACAATAAGGAAAGATTTTGAGCCCTAACCCCCACCCCTCCAAGGTACTCCATTAAAGCTGTTGGCCATTGTTCATTTTGGCTGGAGTTTCAGTCAAATGTAAACATGAAAGGGGGGAGCGGTGGTTCAGTAGGTAGAGGTGCAGGCTACAAACCGAGAGGTCCTTGGTTTGAATCCCACCGTGGCAACTGTGTCATGTCATTTTATTCTTTTTTAAAACCATACCATACACCCAGCATTTGGGAATTTTAAACTAGACTAAAATACAGGGATGAGAATAGCAAGTAACAAAATTTGCTGAAATTTGTGAAAATTTCCACATTTTTAGGATAAATTTGTGAAAATCGGGTTTCTTAAAAACATCTAAGAACACAGAGTGAACCTGTTGGTTGAAAGATATTTAATTTTTGTAAACTTGCATGAAAATGGTCTTTTAAGAACATTTTCATGCAAATTTATAGAAATAAAATTTCAGCATCTGAGGCATGAATTCGCTGAATGAAAAATCTCATCCCTGAAAATAAATATGATCTGGGGTGGAGTGGGGGGGGGGGGGGGGGGGGGGATTTACATGCTATTTTTACATGTTATGTGGATGCTTTTTATGAAAATTAATTTTAATTTATCAGGTAATAAAAACTGTCATTGGCAATTGTTAATTCCTTAAAACAAAATAGTATTTAAAAACAAGCACATGAGTATTATGTTAGCCACTGGGCTATTAGTTAACTACGATAAGGGCCGAAGTTCTAAAGGGCACGATGCCATTAACAAATATTCTTTTATCAGGTTTTGAATAAAAGAATATTAAAAGTGGCAGTTTCTATTGTCAATAGAATTCACGTAAGCTGATAATAAAATGACACATATTTACATGTATGAACAAACACACAATTATTTCAATGACAAACTACTTAACACCTTATTGTTTGCTAATTAAAATTGATACAGCATCTGTCTCGGAGTCTTTTCTTAATGTTCAAAGTCTCTCCATATTTCCTCCAAAGCTTTGCTGAATTTTTTGTTTTTTGTATTTATATGGTTTTTATGGAGTAGTTCCTCGAGCAGAAAGGACTTTGCATAACACAGCTTGCGTCCAGTGAAATGTACAATTACAAAGTTCAATGTTTGAAAAAAATTCTCACTCTCTCACTGCCAGACAGGCTCCTCTTTCAAAGTCTGTCTATACAACACTGTACTTTAACCGCAAACCCACTGCCCATTTTGTCTAACAAACACAGAAAAACAGCCTTATAGTAACATTTTCGCCTCATCAACATAAAAATGAACACAGAAAGCACCTGTTTCATTTGACCTGTTCCAGAAAGTGTGAATAGTATTCAGTTGAAAAAAAGGTGTTCCCACAATGTGGAAGGTACCTCCTAGAATGTATCGCCATAAGCCTACTCATCCCATGTTTACGCAAACATCAAACAGGGAAAAAACTTGCACTTCTACTTGGAAAAAGAAAAATACCCAAAAATGACAAATCAATTCACTCGACTCAAAGTTAATAAAAGTATAGATGAAAGTGTCAATGACACTGTAGCTCAACTTGTTAAGACATGTACATGTATAGTATGTGACACAGCAATGACAAACATCTAGGTAATGACCTGATAACAAAGGTACATATAAAGTATTGTAACGGTCTGTTCGTAAATACTGACCGTAGCCTGTAACAAATGTATAGGTAAAGTATTGTAAAGGTGGGTGACAGTCAGATGCTAAACTCGAAAAGAAATCTTGGAGTCCCAGAGTGGGTCTGACTGAACCCCAAAATATTTGTTCTCATAGCACAGTGATAACAAAGGCACCCTAAAACACACTTGTTCCTGTCCCAAGGTGAAAACAAAGGTACCCAAGAAGTTTTGTGAAGATCAGTTCATAAATACGAGCTGTATAGAAGTTGTGACAAAAAACTGATTGGACCTAATTTTGGTACAAAATGGCCACTGGCAGCCATCTTGAATTTTGGACGGCACCCTGAAACACTCATTCTCATCCCACGGTGATAACAAAGGTACCCAAGAAGTTTCACAAAGATCAGTTCATAAATACGGCCTCTAGTCTGAGCCATATAGAAGTTGTGTACAAAAAACTGATTAGACCTAATTTCGGTACAAAATGGCCACTGGCAGCCATCTTGAATTTTGGACCGCACCCTGAAACACTCGTTCTCGTCCCAAGGTGAAAACAAAGGTACCCAAGACGTTTCCGGAAGATCGATTCATAAATACAGACTCTAGCCCGAGCCATATTGACATGTGTACTTACTGTGTGTAAGTAGCACTGAAAAAATCAAAGTTCATCTAATTTGCATAATTTCTGCACAAGAAAAAAACACGTATTATATGTGATGTATCCCATGGTACCAAACATTCACCCACAAAATTATTCAAATCAGCGCTTTCGTTTGGAAGTTCTGTGCAAAAATCTGATTGCACCTAATTTTGTACAAAATGGCTGCCAGTGGCCAACTTGAATTTCGGATCAAACCCCAAAACACTCGTTCTCGTCCCACGGTCATAACAAAGGTACCCATGAAGTTTCGTAAAGATCGGTTCATAAATACGGCCTCTAGCCCGAGCCGTATTGAATTGTTGACGGACAGACGGACGACTTCGCCAAAGTTGAGCTAAAAATGTTCATTTCCTGTTTATTTCCACTGGAGGACAGTTTAGGATTCTATTAGCGGTCGGTTTGTATCAAAATGTAGCGGCCGATTTGGGTTATATTGCAGCGGACAGTTTGGCCAGAGGACGATTTGGGTGTATTCCTTTTATATTAATCATTATTAATATTTTTAGTTGTTTTTATTTTTCTCCACTATGGTGTTTACGACTGGCAATCAGAGTCCAGGTGTTCCAGTTCTTGACAGACATCAGCTGTGTGCTTCGTGGGATGTCTGAATGGCCAGATCTGTCGCTGGTATTTCATAACTGCTTCAAAGATACACTGAACATGGCTTTTGACATGTCAAAAATACCCACCTGTTCTTTCTACGTTACTAGGTGGCAGTGATGTTCGCAGACAACAACCGTTCGGTGATAGAGTGAAAAGGAAGATACATATACATGTATAACAATTTTTCACTCAGAAACAAATCTTAACAAATTGGGAATGGGTGAATATAATCGGAGATATTTTACTTGTAGCGTTCTACTTTACTCCAACTGACATTCTTAGCAAATTATGACATACATGTATATTGTATTCAAATGCATGTCGGGTCACTGTTGTTCAAGCTGAGGTCGTGGTCCCTGGAGCTGAAGGGAAAAATTGGGAAAACAGTGAAAAGGAGTGCCAAATGTGTAATTTTGGCGTGGTGGAGACCCTGGAACACTTTCTATTGGAATGCCCAAAATACCAGTCTAAAAGAATAAGATTCAATGGGAGTATAATGGGACGTGCGAGGGGAGAATGAAGGACATGTGGTTAGTGGGTGATTCAATTTCAAAGGAGAGGGTTAATATGCTAAATGTAGAGATTGGGAAGAATGGGGCAGGGGATTAATCAAGCAGTTCATCTCCGAGTGTTGGGGGAGAGAAGAAGCGTGGGAGTAGGGAGGTAGTTGGGAACACAGAGGGAACCAAGGCCTTCTCACCCGAGAACCGCGACAAATCAGCGGCTGCCCAAATTGTTATTATTGTCAGAAAGTGTCGTATATCAGTTTGATGTATTTTATCATCAGCACTGAAAAAACGGTGTGTTTTGGTGTTGTTCAAAAAAAATATATTCTTTTGAATATGTAATAATTTGAAACTGTGACAAAAGTTGAACATTCATTCAAAATCTGAACATTCTCTTAATATCTTCATCGTATGCCCACATTATTTTTGATGAGAATGCCGGCCATTAACTTTGTTCGGTTGCCAATTGGGGTAGATGAAAAATCGCATGAACTTTCAGAAAAGAAATTCATTGATAATTTTATATGGCAACCAATGTCATTGGCCCAAATAGGTGAATAATTGTTCTTTCTTGTGTACTTTATGTTGATGTATCACTTGTGTTGTCAGTTTAATTTATGAATGAGCACAGCATGAAAAACATTTAATCCTTTCCACCTGCGGCCTCGTCTAATCACGGGAACTACAAGAATAATTGTCACTCAGACTCTGAGGAAGATCTCGGGAAGTCCACGGCAAAATTGTTGCTGAACGGGCGTTTTGGTGGTAATCCTCCTTCCACATACTGTAGTACAGGTTTCATCCATCAATCTCAACTTGACAAAGAGAAGTGATGGGATGACCAGATTAATGCACTGCATTAACAAAAGGTTTATTATAAGACACGTAATTAATAAAATTAAAAAATTCCCACCCAGTCCATCGAACACACTGTGTAAATAGTATATATTCGATCAACACGTTCCGAAGCCATGTTCTACTATAGTGTTACGAATAGGATGACACATTGTCTTTCCAGTGGAGAGGAAATGACGGCAATACAATGGTGGTACAGTGGAACCCTGTTAATTGAATAGCCACTTTGTCAATGAAAATTATTCAATTAACAGCAGTATTCAATTAGCAGGGATTGTGTCACTTTCCTGTATTCTGGAGATAAACTTAGCATTAATTCTATTATATCTTCTTTGACAGAGCTCCATGAGCTCTGTCAAACAAGATATAATAGATTAAATGTCTGTATTTGACAGAGGTCCATGAGCTCTGTCAAACAACATATAATAGATTAAATGTCTGTATTGGATGTACTGAAGCCAAATAGGTCTATAAGGAAAGGAAAACTGAGGAGAGTCAGAGTAATTGCTCAACAGGTTATAAGATTTTTTATTCAATTAACAGGAATTTACTCTATAACCTATATTCAATTAACAGGTCAAATTTGTACTGGAGGTATGGTAAATGGTTTTGTGTTGGAAAATTATATTCAATTAACAGGGTTATTCAGTTAACCCTTTACCCAACGCAGACTATATCAAAATTTATTATTTTATATATTTTTTTTTTATATTTTTCAAAACATTTAAACAAAACCATATCATGTGACCACTCGTTGAAACGAGCTCGACTAGCTCGTTCCAACGAGGGGTCACATGGTATGGTTTTGTTGAAATGTTTTGAAAAATAATGTTTTTTCAACTGCTGAATTTGCATATTACGCGGGCGGATGGGGCCGATTCGTTGGGTAAAGGGTTAAGAGGTATCCAATTAAGTGGGCTCCGCTGTATTTGTACGAGAAAACTTCCAGTCATATCATAAACTTGGTTATTACCAACGAAAGAAAAATGGGGAAATTGTTCGGTGGTTTTCCATCTAGTTTTGACCAGAACTGTAGGCAATAAAACTTAGTATGAATCTGACTCAGTCCTTAGGGTTAAAAAATTCTCAAGACTCAACTTGTATCAATTCAGAAATTCAGTTTAAAAGTGGAATAGAAATTAACTTAGTACATCAATACAATCTGATACAACTGAAAATAGAATCTTGCCATAATATTCTCACCAGTAAAACATGAATGGATTTTCATTCCTTGCTCAAACTTAGAAATAAATAGTTGTTAATACAAGACACCTAGATCTGAAGCTGGAACTTTGCATGTACAGTTCATCAGTATCTGATGCTGACTAACTTACCTACAACTTAATATGCCCCTCCCAATCTGTTTCACCTCAACATTTATCTAATTTCAATAAATACAATGTAAGTTAAACTACAGTACTTCTCAAAGTAAGTTGATTGTTATATAAAAAAAACAAAACAGTTCCTTATTTTCTTCTTTATTGATGGCATCTAGACATTGAAAAAATAAATTCTGAACACAAATCTTCTCAACTAATTGAGTGTGGAACCAATTTTGGTGGTCAAAATGTATTCAATATTTGTTTTGTTACAATTTATAGACATCAATAGATACTCCAAATAAATTGCTTTAAAAAAATATCTAACATTAATTATCTCCTATCTAAATGTAATGGTCAAATATGCACATGGCTAATATCATAAGAATTGCCATTCAAATTTTTTTTTTTTTTAATTTTTGCCTCCAAAGTATAGCTAAGGCCCCAAAAACTAGATCTTCTGTTTCTCATGTAATTTCTTATAAAATTGCATGCGGGCAGGGAAGTTTTTCATTTTATTTTTTATTTTTGTTATTATTTCTTTAGCATCAAAAGTTCATGTTCTTGGTTTGTTTTATGTTTTAAGACTCTCATAATACAGAATAGCATGGGTGGTGTTGTATTTCGTCTTGTTGCACTCAAGGGACAAATTTATCAATTCTTTTAACTTTGGTAAAATATCAGATATAGCATTTCATTTTTATTTTTTTAAGTTTGCATTGGTTATAAAAATAGAGCTTGCAGCAGTAAAAATGTCTGTGCAGAAGGGCTTGAGAAACAGATTTTTAACTTTTTTAGGCCTAATGATCCTTCTTTAGAATAGGCTTGACAAGCTCTATCCAATAAAGGTGACATGCTATGTTTTGGTAGCCAAGAAAAGGACTATTGTAAATTGTTTTTTTTCTTTTCTTTAACCCTTTTTACCTAACATGAAAAGCAGACGACACTTAAAAAAAAATCTTGAATAACTATTTCTTTTCATTTTTTGTCTCAAAAACATAGGTTATGACCCCCTCATTGGAACGAGCGCGATGAGCTCGTTCCAATGTGGGATCATAACCTATGTTTTTGAACATCATAATATTTTTTAAAATAGCGACGATATTTCAAAATTCAAATATCATCCAGCTCTACTCTGCACACTAATATCTAAATTTCAATTTTTTTCCCATAATACAAGTAGAAATTTAATCAATTTCATTTTGTTTGACAGTGCTCTTTGAGAAAGCAATTTTTGACAGAACTATTCATTGTAACAGTTGCATGCCATGATGATTGACCTTGTGGCAATCGACTCAAAAATTGATAGAATTTTCTCTTTTGAAATATGGAATTACTTTCTGCAAGTTTGGTTGAGCTGTGATAAATAGAAGTCTCGTTATTTCCTGGAAAACCAAAAGTGCTATTTTTAACAAGAGTGACCTTGACCTTTGGTAAACAAACCTGGAAAACAATAGGATTTCTTCATCAATGAGGGAGAGGGTATGAACTCTATGTGTAGTAGACCCCTATTATGTGGAAAAATGTTGCTGCCAGGAAACCAATTTCTGACCAAGTTCTATTTATAATCCTGCAACCGACAGTGGAAGACAGCAAGATCGATAGGATTCTTACCCCTTCTAGTATAGGGGCACCCTTATCTGTAAAACTGGTTAACATGTGACAAAAAAATAAAAGATACTGGCCAGAAACAAAATTTTGTTGAAAAAGTTCTATTCATAGTAACAGTCCCATGTGTCCTGGCAGCTACCAGTTTTGAAAAGGTTCTTCCCCTTTACATATCTATATATGTAACCTTTTAATCACTGTACCAGGAATTTTGAATGGAGCCAAATATGGGCCTCATTTATCATCCAGTTTTTAATAATTGTTCAATGCAGCTTTATTTATGTGCGTTTAAAGTCACATATCTGCGAAGTGCTTTAGTTTTTAAACCTTCATCAAATGAGCCAATGCCCAAATTTGTTACTGTAATTATTTGTTTTCAAATTTTTTCAAAAGATTTCAACAAATTCATAACAAGCGGCAGCCTCATTGGAACAAGGTCCATGAGCTCGTTCCAGTGAGGGGGCATAAGATATGGTTTTGTTGAACTCTTTTTAAAAATGTATTTTTTTCAACACTCCACTATGTAAATTACGTGGGGTAATGGGTTGATGGTCTTTAAAAACCTGCATGTTTCATCATGTATTAGATACCCATGTGGCAGTCTTTGGCTTGTTTTCAAACTGAATTGTTCCGAGACAAATATTCAATTATTGGTGTTGAAGGTCACTAACAGTGTGCCTAGAATAAAAGTATAAAGTCTAGCCAATTGTTTACACATATGCTGCCATCTTCAGAGAAATTTCACCACAGGTTCCTATTTTACCAGTAAAGCAGAATGTGCTTACAAGAGTAAACAAGCCAAGACCAATACCGGGTCTGGACCTGCGTCGCTGCATGCAATTGAATCAGCAAACAGGAAGTGGCTGCACAGCAGATCTGAAAATTGCATACACGATAAACTGATCATTATCAGGCTCCAGATGAAATATAAAATCAGTCCCTTGCATAGGAGCCGAGAAAACCTTGATGGAAAATTTCAATGTTCAGTGGGTACAGTAAAATTTCAAAGTATCGGCAAACAGGAAGTGGCTGCACGGCAGATCTGAAAATTGCTTACACGATACAACTCATCATTATGAAGCAACAGACCAAATATAAAATCATTCCCTTTCATAGAAGCCAAGAAAACTTTGATGGAAAAAGTGTTTTGGACAGACTGACGTACTGACGGACGGAGTCGAGCGGTAACTAGACCTGCTCTGCCGCTGGCAACGCAGGTAACAAGCACTGCTCCACTTCTCACGGTACCCATGAGATAGGGAGGGGAACAACTGAGACAAATACTTCAAGTTAAGGAATAACTAAATAGGATGATTCAAATCAACTGAAGCACCAAGAAGTTAGAACAAGTGTGAGGGAAACATCCAGAATATAATCAATTCTTTGATGGTTAGTCTAAAATAGAAGTCAGCAGAAAATCAATGCAATAAAACCACAGTTCATTTTCCTGCAAGGGTAGTTTTCCTGCCTTTGTAAAAAGTTCAATAAGTGAAAGACGAACATTATCATATATCAGCATTCATTACAAGGTTTTCCTATTATTTACACTTGTTGCTAAGAAACTACATGCAATAAATTTACATGTTTGTGTGTTGTATCTGCAAAATGGACAGAATTATTGTCACATCTTGTGTAAAACAGTGGAAGCTTATTACTTAAATTCTAAAAGTCTCATATTATTTATTTATTTATTTATTTATTTATTTATTTATTTATTGGTGTTTAAGGTCACATACTTCTGCAAAATGGCTAATCATGGCCACAACATGGAAATAAAGCCAAGTTTAGTCAATTGTACCTTTGTTGCCTATTTTAGAGGACTTCTACCCCAAGCACTGGTGACTGGATCCTACTTCACCAGTAAAACAGAGCTGGTTTACCAGAGTAAACAAGCACTGCTTCACTTCCCGGGGTTCCCATGGGGAAAAGTCTCAGATTATCTTTTACAAAAATAGGCCGATTAAATCGTCAGATGTGTACCCATACGCGCAACTAGTAGAAAGCTGTCATTATCTCAGGACCAATTTTGTGGACAGGTAAAATCCATGTGAGGGCATTTTGTCACCACACCCTCTTTGTTATCTGAAAGTATTTATGAAAATATCATAACCAAGGCCTAAAAAAATAAAAAATCTGTTTCTCAGGCCCTCCCGCATGGTCCTTTTGGCTGCCGCATGCTCTCTTTTTATAACCAATTTAAACTTAAAAAAAATTAAAATTAAATGGTTTATGTCTGATATTTTACCCAAGTTAAAAAAACATTGCTGAATTTGTCCCTTGAGTGCAAGAAGGCTTTGCAATGCTTTAGCATTGCAAAGCCTTCTTGCACTCAAGGGATGAAATACACCACCACCCATGCTATTCTGTAGATTATGAGGCCTAAAACTTGAACCAAGAACATGAACTTTTGAAGGCTAAGAAGTAATTACTGAAATAAAAAATAAAATAAAAAAACGCTCGCCCACATGCAATTTCACAAATTATGGCCTGAGAAACAGAAGATCTACTTTGTGTGGCCCAAAAAGACATTTTCTTTAATTAACAAGTACTAACAAAAATCGTGACATCGACACCGTAGCTGTGACAGGTGGTGCAATTTCACAAAATTCTAAGTCCATCAAGGGCCATAACTCCAAGAAAAATACATGCATTGAACAGTGGCTAGACATCAATAAGATAAACTTACATGCCAAATATAAAGTCATTCCTTCAAGTATTTCAAAAGTTATTGAGTTTTGAAACTCGTTGGTCACAGACAGACCGACCGACATTCTAAGTTCATCAAGGGCCATAACTCCAAGAAAAATATTTGGAACAACACATGCATTGAACAGTGGCTAGACGTCAATAAGATACACTTACATGCCAAATATAAAGTCATTCCATCAAGTATTTCAAAAGTTATCGAGTTTTGAAACTCGTTGGTCAGACAGACCGACCGACCGACCGACAGACAGACCGACATTGCCACTTATAGAGCTGCTAGTCGCAGCTAAAAAGGGTACAATTGCCAAACAGATGGATAGACAGATAGATGAATGGATGGTCAATCAAGGGCCCATCAATGGAAAATAACATCTAGATGCTGACATTATGTGTTCCAAACCGGATGACTTTTTTTCCATCATTATATTCCACAGGAGAAATTTTTAATTGGGTAGAAGTGTACATGTAAGTATATCAGGAAAGAAAACAAGATATCCATGTTTGTATGGTTTTATTGAGGCAGTAAAAAGTTCCTTTGTGCTTTGGGATACCAAAATGGGGTTATTTTCTGGCCATTTTTTATTGCTATGTTGGGTAAAGGGTTAAATGATAATATCACCTCTTGAGTGCAGTAAGAGGCCATCTGAAAACCTAGCTCATTGCAAATGGCACTTAGTTGCACTCGGGTGGTGATATATTTCAGATTTAAACCAAATATCTGGAAATGAACTCACCAGAGAAATTTTCAGCAGGGAATTTGTCCAATTCATGACGGGTTACTTCTGATGGGAAATGTTATCCATATTGCTTTGTGTTCACTAAAGTATGTTTCATAGACACCAGTTTGAAGGTTCTCTTAATGTGAGATGTTGGTGTAAAGACGATCAATTGTTGTTATATAGTCTGTGATGTAGGTATGAATCCCCCCGAGACAAATTGTAAGCAGAACATATTTTCTGTCTTGTGTCTCTCTGGATTTCCAAATTATCGGACTGATATTTTTTGAGTTATCAATTTGAAGGATAAAGGGTTAACCCTTAAGTCCTCAGATTAATTTTAAAGTATTTATGGCCTTTTTCTGCTTACATAGTTATTGATGACTTGGCAGTGGTTCTACATCACTGCTGGCTGCCTATACAGGCAGCCAGCAGTGATGTAGAACCACTGCCAGGGAAAATTCAGTCTACACACAAGAGAAATAAAAAAGATTACACAAGCGAACACCTGCTTCAATGCAATATAAAAGTGGCGGTTTGGGGCTATATGGGGGCTTAAGGGTTAATATCTCAGGATCAAATTATCAGATTTCAACCAAAAACTATACAGCATGGCACATCAGTAACCTGAAGATATATATGAAGTAACATGACAATTGGATTGATATTTTTTGAGTTATCTCATGCCAAAGGGATTGGAAGAATTCTCAATTTGAAGGATAGAGTTGATATCTCAGGATCAAATTATCAGATTTACACCAAAAACTATACAGCTCGGCACATCAGTAACCTGAACACAAATATAAAGTAACTTGACAATCCAAGCAATATTTTTCAAGTTTTTGAATGCCAAAAAGGATATGGACGCCAGAGGGACAGACAGACATACGGATGGACAGACAAAGGTTGGACGAACAACGGAGGGCCACCCCGGATGCCGACATTATGTGTACCATACATGGTATGGGTACACATAAAAATTACTACCTTGTATACAGGTACACAACTGCAAATGACATAAAAGTGTTTCTACATCATTGTTGGCTGCCTGTGTAAAAACACTGCCAAAACAAATACAGCTTACCGGTTGAGTTCTCACACAAGAATGTTCTCACTGACAACCTTTTTAAAAGCAATATAAAGGTGGCATTTTCTGCCTGTATGGGGAACTAAGGGTTAAACCCTTTTGGGAAGAAGTTATTTTTTTTTTATTAATTTATTATTACTTGGGGTTTAATAACACTTTTGACAGCCAGGTTTGTCTCATGTTGGGCAGATTTGCAGGTGGAGGAAGCTGAAGGGTCCAGAGAGAACCACCAAGCAACTGTCATACTATCCAATAGTGCTGTAGGTTTACCGAAATTTCGGTTCGGTTTTCGGTTTTTACTGTACGGTTTTCGGTTTTTTGTATAAAATGCCCCTATCATTGTTACATAGTCTATGACAGCGTTAAATTTGACAGTTCAGTGTTGATCGCAGACTGCCAACATGGAAGAGAAAACAATACTAATGTGTTCTGTCGTTGACATCTTCCTTCCACGTCTGTTTTTGTTCTATTCATAAGTTGAACTTACCAATTTACTCAACTTAACTCAGTGACAGGAGAAATTGAAATATAAATACCGTATTTTGTCTAAATTTTCAGACACATTTTGTTTTCAGACACCATTTTTTGATCAAAAAATAATTTTTTTCAAGCCTCTCAGAGGTCGTTCCGGACTGGTGTGGTGGGAAAATCCCAGTGAAACATACCGGTAAATCCAAAATGACCATGATTTTCTTTTCAGTTGAATATTTCATCTTTCTTTGTTTTATGTTAAAAACATGTCTTGTATGCACAGTATTTTGTACAATGGAAATAGAATTATTAAAACAACATTATTTGCAAACTTGTTCTTTATTTATTGACAGGTAAGTATTGTTTTCCTTCTCAAACTGACATGTCTGACGAACTGACCAATCAAATTTTTGTTTTCAAAACGTGCTTTCATTAGACTCCTTCAAGATTTGGAAAGAGAAAAACCCACAAATGTTATGTTGAACTGACCTTAAAGGCCGACAATAATGAAAGGGTCCCAAAAATAAATCCATAATATTAATGCAGTATAAACCATGCAGCAGCATTGGAACAGTGTAATTATTGCTTCGAATAAACATATTCAGTGCACTGAACACCACCAAAATTTTCCAACATTAAAAATAGAACAAACGACAATGAGGTCAACACGTGCTGCTTCAGGGTTTCAGAAAAATTAACACCCAAACACTGTCAAAGCATACCGGTTTTCGAGATTATTTTTCGATAAACATCAGCAGTGTATGTGGGGACTGGGGAGGGCACGCTTCCAAAAACAAAAATAGGAAATAGTGGAGGAACCGTGGAGTTAATTTACCCAGTCATCATTTTTTTAAAATTAATTTTGTATTTGCTTTTATAAAATGTGGCATTTTGCCTTGCACAACTGGGGTGGGGGGGGGGGGGATATTTCTTTTTTCTAAATCATGTTAATGGTAAGAATTTTAATGGAACGCACAAAATCGGGTCCAGTCAGTCGGCTCCAATAACATGCTTATTTGTCGGTATTCCGTGACGCCAGAATCAACATCAATGGGAATAAATCCCCTTGCCAAACCATCCAAGTTGAATGTCAACAACTTGGTGACGTCTGTGACGGACTCAGCTACTTACTGACCAGTCCAACTTACCCTAGTTACAGACACAATCACGCAAGACTGAAGACTGACATCAACAGAAAGTGTAAGATATGAAGGTAGAAGTTAAGTAGTATTATAGTACATGTATTTACCATGAAATATACAAATAGTAAATACCCAAATCAATTTACCAAACAACAGTAAAAGTATGTCCAATTGTCCATTATTTTCCCTTATTGTCAATCAGGGGCTGTCGCTTGAATATCTGAAGTCAAACTGTCCTTTGCACCAATTCCAGTATCATTAGGATCCGAAAAGTGCACAATTTACACGGATAAACAGAGTACTGGGGGAAAAACCGAAACCGAACCGAAACCGAGGTTTTCCTCAACGAAAAAACTGAAACTGAACTGGATTTTGAAAAACCTACAGCTCTACTATCCAAATGTACTAACTCTGCAAAAGCAGGGTTAGCATTGGCTGAAGGCAAGTGCACCATCAACCAATCTTGATTAAGTACCTTGCCCAATAACACAACACAGATACCACTGCTCAGGACTGAACCCTGTACCTTTCAGTTTGAAGTTCAATCCTCTAACCACTGAGCCACCGTAAACTCTTTAACAATAATTGAAGCTTCTTGAGAAACTATGTTACCTCAAAACAGGTGCTCCACTGTTCATTCATGAAACAAGTGTGAAATTGTTAACCCTTTACCCAACGCAGACGATTTCGAAATTTATTATTTTAAATATCACTTTTTAATTTTTTTCAAAATTTTTTAACAAAACCATATCATGTGACCCCTCTTTGGAACGAGCTAATCAGGGGTCACATGATATGGTTTTGTTGAAATTTTTCGAAAAATAATACTTTTTCAGCTGCAGAATTTGCATATTATGCGGGCGGATGCGGGTGATTCGGTGGGTAAAGGGTTAACTTATTCTGGTAGTGGTTTAAGCAAGCTTACGGGTGTTTAAGGTCACTTTCAGCACCTCTGGCCACACAAGTATAAGTGTTCTGTTAATTATTCATAATTATGTTACCAACATCAAAGTGTTCACATCCCAATCCTGGATTACATGATGGTAGCAATACCATACAAGAATCGCTAAATCTACATTAGTAAACAAGCACGACACCACTTTCCATGGAAACCCTGGCAGTGATTCCAATTCAAATCTTGACTGCCATTAGAGGCAAACAAAAGCATGACTAAGAATCACTGCCATGGTACTTCTGTTACAGGTCCTGGTCTACCAGAAATCCTGGAAACTTCCAGACCAATAAACCTTTCATCTACTGAATTGGTGTCATCATTACACAAAGTGGGTCAATACTTAACCATCTGGCATGCGGACAAACCACTCAAATCCCAGCTGTGTTACTTTGTAATGAACAATACAGTGGAATTCTGTTAATTGAATAGCAACTTTGCCAGTGAGAATTATTCAATTAACAGAAGTATTCAATTAAGAGGGATTGTGTCACTTTCATGTATTCTAGAGATAAACTTGGCATTTATTCTATTATATCTTGTTTGACAGGGCTCCATGAGCTCTGTCAAACAAGATATAATAGATTAAATGCTTATATTGGATTTACTGAGGCCAAATAGGTCTATAATCAAAGGAAAATGGGGGAGGGTCAGGGTAATTTCTTGACAGGTTACAAGATTTTTTATTCAATTAACAGGAGTTTACTCTATAACCTATATTCAATTAACAGGTCAAATTTGTACTGGAGGTATGGTAAATGGTTTTGTGTTGGGAAATTATAATCAATTAACAGGGATATACAATTAAGAGATATGCAATTAGGTGGACTCCACTGTACTATTCAACAGCAAAAGTCTATCCAACAACCAAAGTCATAACATTCTGAACGGTTTATACTTTCACTGGAAGAGAAAGCTGATGACCCACAGAAAACCACTAGACAAGTAAGTACAATGGAACTTCATGATCTTTCAACTAACTGGATGCTATTCAGGTGCAGAGGGGAAACACAACCAAGAAAATTTATGGACTCCCAATGGATTATTATTTATTGATGTTTCTAGTAACTTTCAGAATATGTGACTACATGTACATTGTTAATACAACACAAGTTTAAATCAAGTTCAGACAACAGTTTATATCTGTGCTGCCAACTTGGTGGACTTTCGCCCTTGGCATTGGTTACAAAGTCATATTTTACAAGTAAAACCAGTCCAACAAAGGCCACAACTGCTCGTCTACAAGCATACTAGTACTAAAGGACAACCAAATTTGATTTTCAATGCCTGAAGTGCAAGGCAAAATGTTTGTACTGAAGCGTTTTTCAAGCCCAACAAGTGCCACAATACAGGAAATAATCTGCGATGCATGGAGATCCTCTCCCTCATGCTGGTCTAATGGGAGACTAAAGGACAATGAAATCCGATTAAACACACCCGACTTGCAAGGCAAAATATTTCTATGGACAAATGGATTGACAGACAGTGAGCTTCACAAGATACACCAGAATCTTCCTTTGGATGTAAGAGAATAAAAAAGAAGTACTGCTTCACTTCTCGGGTTTTCCATGAGGGTATTTTACCAGTAAAAATAGTGAAGTACCGCTAATCGCAATCGGCAATCGGAACCGGTCGGTTATGGGGCATCGGCTGATTATGACAACTGGCAGTTAAAAAACGGCCATTTCCGGTTATTCTATACTTAACACTGACTATTAAAAACCCCTCTGATTTCTGGCCATTTCATTAAAGTTTCCCCATCAAAAACGTTTGTTGTGCATAGCAGAAAATTTAGGGATTTGCAGAGCACAGATATTCCGGAATTTACCAACTGCAATCGGTACGAGATCGCCACCATTTCCCGAAGATTGTAGAGTTAATGTTCATAGAGTTCATGTAAACATTGGAGAAACACATCAAGGGAGGTAACAAGGTGAAAAAAGAACACTGAATAATACATTCTGAAATATGTGTAATCCATGTGTCATACGACTTCACAACACATATTAACACCAAAATTATTATTCAATTAAGACGCAGAGTATGTGTGCTCAGTATATTCCTGGTTAATACAGCCAAGTGTATTGTTTACTTACACAAAACCGTATTAACACTATTTACCGGAATAAAACACAATCTTCACGAGAACAATATCCTGTGATTGTATCGTTAATAACAATCTTTTCCCCACACCCCAACCAAAATGCAAATATTATTTTGGCTAATATTGCCCAGCACTAAATATGCATACTCTGAAAACTTATGTGGTATTACACTTTCGTAATTGATGATTTATCAACGAAATTCTGTAGTATAACAGGCACCAACAGATATTCTTCAGTGTTCTACTTCAACCATCGGAATCGGCATAATTGGCAGAGAAATAACCGGTAAT
Source organism: Pictodentalium vernedei (assembly GCA_031216915.1). NCBI lineage: Eukaryota > Metazoa > Mollusca > Scaphopoda > Dentaliida > Dentaliidae > Pictodentalium > Pictodentalium vernedei. Next base: position 372,372,708 of record CM062292.1, read on the forward strand.
CGGTTGATAGCAAGTTTGATAATCGGTTCATCACTAAGTAAAAACAGAACTTGGGTACCCATATTAAGCAAACACTTATCTACTTCTGTCACACTTGCCTGCTGCTCCTCCAGTTGCTACTGGACAGTTAATTGGGGTATCCAACTTTGGGAGGCCAGAAAACAAATATTCCATGTGGTAATCTATACCTGATCAAAACAAACTTATTACTAGCAATAAAGATAAATTACTGAACAAATTAACCCCTTACCTAACAAATCGGTCACATCCGTCTGCACAATAGACAAATTCAGCAATTGAAAAATTATTTTTCACAATTTTCAACAAAACCATATCATAATACCCCTTATAGAGAAGAGCTCATCGATATGGCTTTGTTGAAATGTTTTGAAAAATTAAAACAAGAACCAGCCGCAAAGAGTGGCAAATCCCCTGAAATATTGCTGACACAGTAACCTTGGTAATAAAATACATTAAATTAACACAGCCACTTTTGATATTATGTACTCAAATAATACAGATAAGATTACCTTATTTGATGACATGTAAAGTTTGGTTTCGATCGGGAACGATGAAATTTCAAGTTCAAGGTCATTGTGACCTTAACTTTTGGCACAATGACCTAAAAATATGTTTTCTTGTTCTTCCTCTCATCATGCTCAACCCATACGCCAAGTTAGGTTTTAATCAGGAATGCATAATTTTAATAATTAAGGCTGAAAACAGCTCCGATCAATAAAATTTCAATTTCAAGGTCACGGTGACCTTGACCTTTGGCATAATAGCCTAAAAAATAAATAGGGTTTTTCCTTTCATCATCCTCAATCCATAGGCCGAGTTTATCGACCGGGCAACCAAAATTTCAATTAGAGAAGCCAAAATAAATAGGGTTCTTCCTATCATCATGCCTAATGCACATGCCATGGAACCACTTTCCATGGAAACCCTGGCAGTGGTTCCAATTCAAAACTTGGCTGCTATTAGAAGCAAAGAAAACATGACTAAGAACCACTGCCATGGTACTACCGTTACAGGTGGATTTCTGATGGCCAATCTGAACTTTAACGAACACTGACAAAAATTAAAGTTCAATGTCACTGTGACCTTGATCTTTGGCACAATGATCCCAAAATAAATAGGGTTCTTCCTCTCATCATGCCTCACCCACAAGCCAAGTTTGGTTTCAGTCAGCCAAGCAGAATTTTAGTTAGAGAGTGGAAACCAACTTCATCTACAGATGGGGAGATAAAAAACAGTCTGCACAACAGCTATATCTCCCCCCCCCCCCCACTCTCTCCCAAGTTTAATTTTTTTTTTTGGGGGGGGGGGGGGGGGGGGTGGCTAAAAAAATGATATTAAAATAATGTTGATTAGAGATGAGAAGAATAACCGGTGTAACATCGGCACTCAGCCGATAAGAGCCCATCGGTTCACCATTGGCACTCGCCGATTGTCTGAAACTCAGTGAAAGTGAAAGTGTTATGGATGATCTGTACTGAACTTTCTTCCCCTTCATAGGACAACCAGTGGCAAGCGATCAGTAAGTCACTCGTCTGTTACTGATATTAGGTAAGTGATGGTTCGTGAAAGAAAAGGCAGAATATTATATTAAAGATTTTGATTGTGTAACTGTGTACCAAGTTGTTTTTTATCCATCATGTGAATACAGACGTTCTTCACTGCCCAAACTGTACTGCATTCTGCAAAATGTCACAATATTTCTTTCAACCATGCTCATCGTCTCATTAAATATATAATGGCATTCTTTATTTCCATATTGGACAGATAATTCCTCCATATTAGTAATCCGTGTTTACTGTGAGACGTTTGGGTGCAATAAGTTTAATATCAGGCCATTTGGGGTGGGATTTATCAACACGAAGCCACTGATTTTTTCTCATGTTGAAATGTGTAGAGCATGTGATAAAAATAGATAATGCAGTGTAACGTCATGACTCGTGTGACACAATCCCATATATGGATTTACCGAAAAGAAACTCCCACTTTGAAACGTGTGGTTCCAACGACGGCTTTTGATTTTCACAAAACATTTTCTTCCAAATATATTTATATACATTCAAGGGTGAAAAACTGCTATCATGCAAATATCAATTTTCCGTCTTCCTGTTTTTTAATTTTAGGCACACAGGAAATGTGTTATTCACGCTTTTGAGAAGATTTATAACTTCGGATGGTAGTTGGGAGTTGTGCAGTTATGGTAGTTTTTTTGTCAACCAAGGTAAAGCTGGTTGGGGGGGGGGGAGGGAGGTGGGGGGGTGGGGCTGAGACGAGTGAATTAAATTTTGATGTCTGTTATTTAACTTATTTAAGTGAGTATTAAAAGTTGTTATCTTCTGGATTGACAGGGATTAATGGCATGTAAATTAAATTCTGATTACTGTAAATCAGCCAACTTCTACAATAAGCTTGAATAATAAAGAAACCATCTGACATTGGAATTCGGCATCGGCCGATTGTTGTCTAAAAAATCGGCGTTCGTCTAATGGGGCATTTTACTAATCGGCTCATATCTGATGTTGATACCATCTGCATTCGGTAAAGGGTTAATGTTTTAACCAGATGGGACTCTTTTAAACACACACAGAATGTAATTTCCACCCAAACAAAAACTGTGAAAATGTCAATGACACTGCAGCTTAACTTGACTATGTGTTTGTTTGTTTGTTAGTGGTTAACGTCACATATTTATGCACTATGGCTAATCGTGACACAACATGGAGATGAAGTCAAGTTTAGTCAATCGTTGATCAACATGTTGCCCATTTTAGAGGACTTTCACCCAGAGCAATGACACTGTAGCTTAACTTTTGATGAAAAGGATAATGTTCAATGTTTATGAAAGGATTATGAAATAAGACCAGAATTGTGATAATTGAGAATATATTAAGTCCTGCACCCTACATGCTATGTTTTCAACAAGAAAAATTTGAGGTGTAGACTGCAATAAATAATTCAGGCCTGGGTTGATGTGGTCCTCACAGTTAATGGGTAGTGTTCTACTGGCACACCCCTATAAAATGTAACAAGACAAGTCCCTACTGACTAAATAATATCACTCAAAAGATAATACAAAGCACATTCAATGAGTGTGAAGCCTTCAAGTTGTAGTACTTTCACCTCCGAGTAAAGTCCAAACATGGGCTTCCAGCTCTCTACCAGTTAATGTATGTCAACCAAAGGTACCAAGTTACAATACAATCATTCCAAAATGAGTCATCCTTCCAAGTTACAATGAAATCCCTTCATAAATATGACTTGTAGACATAACTAAAGGAATCTAGGTCAAGTGCCAGTCCAGCGGTCACGGTTGATTGATCATGACCAAAATAGGACAGTCTCATTTAAATATCATACCGAGTTATCCTACCAAGTTACAATGAAATTCTGCCATAAATAGGACAATCTCACCCAAGACATCATACCGGCTTAAATGACTGTCAAGTTAAGTTATATTTATTTATTTATTGGTGTTTAAGGTCACATACTTATGCACAATGGAGACATGTGCGCCATCGATGTGCAGTATGCCTTAGTACATGGCATCATCGTGCCCCCATGTGGGCAACTAGGATAAAAAGCTTTGCCCAAGAACACAACATGGGGCATCCCGGACGAAGATCGAACTCGGGACCTCTAGCATAGAAGTCCAACAGTCTACCACTGAGCTCCTGTCAAGTTAAGCTAAAAATGAGCACAGGCAAATTTTCACAGTCACTGGGCCTCAAGGTTAAACCCAAAACTTCCTAAGTGATTTTTAGCATTTATGGCCAAATCATGACTGCAACACAAATTTAGCCCCTACCACACAGTGGGAGGGGGAAAAGGAGTTCCATCCATCCATCTATCTTCCCTCCATCCTTCCCAAATCTTGTCATCATATTTAAAAGAAAACATTCAAAATATTTTTACAAAATTTAACTGGGTGAGCAGTAAAAGCTATGATCAAGGATCTTTTGAAAAGAAGGGTTCATTTTCAGGAAAGTGACTGATTTTTGCTCCAATTTGGTTAATCCTTAAGGTCTGGGAAACTGGCAAGAAATCCACCTAGACTGCAACCTGCACAATGATTTCTAAGAGGCAGCCAAGACTTGACTAGAAATCTCTGCCCAGGGGATTTGTCTATTATCAGCAGGACTCCAAATGGTGGCATGCTTTGTGCACATTCTCTTGAGATTGGAAAAGCCTGAAATAGGCCTTTAAAGATTAAGGTGTGTTTGGAATAAGTCACAAAATTACTGCAGATGTGATTTATGTTGGCAAAAGAATGCCAATGTAGAGCTCATTGACAGTAACATTTGTGGCACTGCGGTAGAATCATATAAAAACAACTTATTCTGAATTTTCCTGGTGTGAATTCCTCTTTGGTTCTATCGGCAATCTCATCTTGAAAGTCAGATAACGAATACCGAACCGATACTGTGGTGTACACACATAAAAATATCAAAACCGACACCAAACTCAAAATTCCAATACTGCCCATCTCTAATGCCCAAGCTACATAATTAACAGCAGGGGATGCACACCCACTACTACCACCAATAAATCCCCTAGACCTGTATCAGTGGCATAGTTTTTTGCCATTGGTTTGCAAGCCCAAACTTTCCATTCGACTAAAATGGTTTCCAACCGATTTCGGATTCAGAACAATCCCGAATGACTCAAAATTACGACTACACTAAGCAATGCCATCAACGAAGACATGCCTTGATGATTATTTGGAATATTTTATCAATCAGGACTTGGGCCATCAGTTGGGACAAATCAGACTAAAACCTCCCATCCCCTTCCCAATCAGCCATCTTTGTGATGTTCAACACACCACTCTGCAGGTGTTTTGCTTGCAATCCACTCTGCTGCATCTAGTTTCTGATGAATAAGATATTTCAAAAGGCTACAATAACCTATAGCTATGTTCATTTATAAAATTTTAAGCAGAATCTAAACACATATTTATAAAGAAAATCTTCCTCATCAATCACTCCTATTTTCATGTTAATTTCATATTATTGATGACCAGCACAGCTAACAGGAGTGACTAATCTACGCAGACTGGTTGTACTAATATTAATATATAAAATATTCAGACAAACATGGATGACTTGAAATCAGCTGTTCAATTAAAAGCTAAATGAAGGAATTTTTATTATGTTTGTCAGAAAATATTATTTTTTTTTTTATTTTAAAAACTTTTCAAAGCAATGAATGTTGCCATTTCAGTGGCCTTTTTAGGCTGAAGTCACCTATTATTCAACTATAACCAGATTATGAGCAACACATTATCATTAAGCCATGGTGTCTGAATTCACATTTCCATTATTAATTCATTCTGAAAAATTTTCACAACAGATAAACCATATATACTTACATTCTGTAAGATTTGGCAGTATCGGAAATATTCATGGCGACACAATTTTGTTTATGAACCATTCAGTTTAGAAACAGGGAACAAAATACTACCATGCCACGACAATTCAGAAGAACCACAGATATGTCAGATTATTGGAGAAAGGGGACAAGTGTAGAAGAGAACATAATAATTAATCAATAAATGGAATATATCCCAAGATACACTGGGCATCATTTTATGAATCACAACAAAACAACATATCTGTTTTATTATCAAGATCAACAGTATCTCACTGATGGAGAACAGCATTTGTCCATATTCACTTTAAACACATGTTTCAGCATCCCCCTACTTTTTAAAATGAGTTTACCCAATCTGTTGCATATATGCTAGAAATAGTGATATTATCAGGCAGGGATATTGATTTTTCCCTATGCATCATTATTGATTGATACATTAAAACCATACATGTGATGTGGGAAGTCATGTGATTGTATCAATAATGTATTCATTGGCTACTGAGAAATCAATAATACAGTTCTTTCAACACAAAAATGTAAGTTCCTTACAGTTTTTTAAGGAAAACATCCCATAAAGAGTACTGTCTTTATTTTCAGATCAAGTCTGCTCCCATTCAGTTTACAAAGTGACTCAACTTTCACACTGTTATTTCAGCTGTCAGGTAGAATGCTAGGTTATTTTAAGAAGTTCAGAATTCATCAATAATTGCTTTGTTAAAATTTATTGGAGTGCCAGTAGCATTCTATTCTTCAATACATTGTAAAAGAAAAAAATACATATAAACTAACAATAATTTGGTTTGTATTTTAACCCTTTACCTAACATGAAAAGCAGACAACACTTGCAACCAAAATTATAGAATAACTAATTTTTTCATTTTTTTGCATCAAAACATAGCTTATAACTCCACATTGAAACGAGTACATCAAGCTCGTTCCAATGAGGGGGCATAAGTTATGTTTTTGAGGCAAAAATGAAAATAATAATGAAAGTTGAATGGCAGTTTTTATGAATAGCACTAGCAGGTTTCAGGCCTGGCATTCTGAAAAATGCAGGAGGGCAAAAAATCGCTCTCCTCAATCAGCTTAGGAGAGCAATTAGCTTTACACAGCATTTTAAGTATCCAGTTGAACGAAATCATTGAAACTGAAACCAACAGTGATTTTATTAACTTTACTAAGGTAAAGCGAAATCTCTTCGACATCTAGATGTCTCACTCAACAACCGAACACACACTTGACAAGACCTGTGTGTGTACCCAGACCTGTTGTCCAAGAAAGTCATACGCCTACCACTACCACCTTCAACCCCCCAAGGGGGGTTGAAGGTGGTAGTGGTGGCGTATGACTTTCTTGGACAACAGGTCTACTTGAATCTACAATCACATCCTGGTGCAAGTGCTTCAAGTGACAGGATAGTAGTAATGGTAGTATATTATAGTGTCAATATTCCTTGAATAATTACCCCTCAAACTGTGATGTCAGTTGTTGAACTTGAAACTGACAGAAAAAAAAATATTGCTGTGACCCATTTTGCTTCAAATGATTGCAACTGTGTTTGGGTATGGTTGCAGCCATTACCCTTTACCACTAAACCAGTTTCAAAATGAAATTACGTGATGTTATGTGACTTCGAAGTTAAATTACATTTTTGCTTTACAACAAAAATTTAATGTGAGCATAATACATGTAATCTCAATCATCCCAGACCAAAATATTTAGGAGGGCAATTTTTCGCTCTCCTTAATTCTTTCAGGAGGGCAGTAAGGAGAGCTAAAAAATCGCTCTCCTGAAATTGCCAAGCCTGAGGTTTTGATCATTACATTAGGTCAAAGGGTTAAGTTGTTCAGAATTCAATAATAATTGCTTTGTCAAAATTTATTGGAGTGCCTATAGCATTCTACAGGCCTAGCAATCTAGAAAATCAAGGAGTGCAAAACAGTTGCCCTCCTCAGATTGCTTGGGAGTGCAACTGCACCTGAAATTTTCAATGCAAAAACTTGTATGCTATTTTGGTTATATTCACTTCAAGGTATTAATATAGTGACTGAAAAATTGTACTACATTCAGCTATATAGCGGACAAATTGGCACACACATCTAATTATTCAAAATGTTGCATTCAATTCTTATGATGTGACTGCCTTCTACACTCAAAATGTATCGAAATGCGACGCAGAATGGGTCATGAATTATTGCGAATCAGTGCAACATTGACAAATCGTCCCCTGTGTTCCAATGTATGCTCTGTGCCAGTAGGCACAGATAACACATTAGAACACAGGGGACGAAATGATAGTAGATTTTAAAAGCAGTCCCAAACAGGTCTGGGATTCCAGAAAATCAAGGGGTGCAAAAAATTGCCCTCAATTTTTTCTAGGCGTGCAGCACTCCTGCATTCGTAAAGAATGCCAGGCCTGATTTTATTCTTCAATAATTATTAAAAGAAAAAAAAATACATGTAAACAAAGTATAATTTGGTTTTTACTGAATATGTGTAGCACATCCCAAAAATGTGAAACCCTCTTTAACCCTACCAGCACTGAGAGGTAATCTTTCTAAATTGGACAATTGCCAATAATTTTCAAACACTAAACCATTTATCATATCTTCAGTACAAATTAAAATTACATACAAATGTAGATTCTAGAAAAAATTCCACTTAACTGAATGAGAAATCTGGTAATTGTATTGAAATTTCGTTATCTTCATTTTTTTCAGACAAAATACCTGGGTTTCGGTACGGTATTCACTGAGCATATAAATTGACTTAATATTCTAACAGTAAACAAGAGGGATGCAAAAGCCCTAATGTTTACCGACATTCCACTTTGATAGTTACCTTCACAAACACAAAAAATAGCTAAATCAAGCAAGTTTCATATCACTTGCAAAATTAAAAAAAGAGATGGTCTGTCGCCCACTATACCCACACCTTGGCATACCGCCTAGTGTGGGTGACTGAAAAGTGGCATTCAATTTTTGTAAGTAAAAAAAACAAGAGGCTCCAGGGGGCCTGAGGGCGCTCACCTGACATGGTAGCCTACATATCAACCCAGAGAATTGATTTCCACAAGTTGCATCTGCTCCTCTTAAGAAAAGCTGAAACCAAATATCCAAATATTCTGACCAGTGGATCTAAAAAAAGATTTTTAAAGAATATTCCTCATATTGAACTAAGTCATAATTCAGGCTCCCACAGGGAGCCCATATATGAACCCAGGGACTTGGCTTTAACAAACCTGAATCTCACACCCCTAAGGATTCTGCACATCAAATATCATAACATTCCGACTGATGGATCTGAAGAAGAAGATTTTTAAAGAAAATTCCTCATTTTGAACCAAGTTACAATTCGAGCTCCCACAATCAGCCCAAATATGGACCTAGGGACATGGCTTGAACAAACTTGAAACTTACCCCCCTAAGGATGCTGCATAAAAAATATCAAAAGCATTCATCTGCTGGATCTGAAGATTTTTAAAGAAAATTCCTCATTTTGAACTAAGTTGTCATTCAGGCTCCCATAGTGAGCCCAAATATGAACCAAGGGACTTGGCTTGAACAAACTTGAATCTCAGCCCCATAAGGTTGCTCCATGCCAAATATCAAAACGTTCCAACTGCTGAATCTGAAGAAGAAGATTTTTAAAGAAAAATTCCTCATATTGACTAAGTTATAATTTGGGCTCCCATAGGGAGCCCAAATATGGACCCATGGACTTGGCTTTAACACACTTGAATCCCCCCCCCCCCCCCCCTCCCCTCCAAGGATGCTACTCACCACATATCAAACCATTCCCACTGCTGGATCTGAAGAAGAAGATTTTTTAAGAAAATTCCTCATTTCGAACAAAGTTACAATTCAAGCTCCCACAGTGAGCCCAAATATGGACCTAGGGACATGGCTTGAACAAACTTGAATCTCACCCCCCTAAGGATGCTGCACACCAAATATCACAAGACTCTGCCTGCTGGATCTTGAGAAGAAGATTTTCAAAGAAATTTGCCTGAAATGCACTAAGTTCGAATTTGGGCTTCTATAGTGAGCCCAAATATGAATCCAGGTGGCCAATTTGAACAAACTGGAATCAGATCCACCCCACAATGTTGCATACCAAATATCAAAAGATTCTGCCTGCAGGATCTGGAGAAGAAGATTTTTGAAGAAATTTGCCTGAAATGCACTAAGTTCGAATTCGAGCTTCTATAGTGAGCCCAAATATGAATCTAGGGAGCCGATTTGAACAAAATAGAATCAGATCCACCCCACAATGTTGCATACCAAATATCAAAAGATTCTGCCTGCTGGATCTGGGGAAGAAGATTTTTTAAGAAATTTGCCTGAAAATCACTAAGTTCAAATTTGGGCTCCTATACTGAGCCCAAATATAAACCCAGGGAGCCGATTTGAACAAACTTGAATCAGATCCACCCCACAATGTTGCATACCCAATATGAAATGATTCTGCCTGCTGGATCTTGAGAAGAAGATTTTCAAAGAAATTTTGCCTTAAATGCAGTAAGTTCAAATTTGGGCTCCTATACTGAGCCCAAATATAAACCCAGGGGGCCGATTTGAACAAACTTGAATCAGATCCACCCCACAATGTTGCATACCAAATATCAAAAGATTCTGCCTGCTGGATCTGGAGAAGATTTTTTAAGAAATTTGCCTGAAATGCACTAAGTTCGAAATCGGGCTCCTATACTGAGCCCAAATGTGAACCCAGGGGGCCGATTTGAACCAACTTGAATCAGATCCACCCTCCAATGTTGCATACCAAATATCAAAAGATTCTGCCTGCTGGATCTGGAGAAGAAGATTTTTTAATGTTTTTCCCATTGCCTACAGTGTTAAAAAGTACTGACTCAGCACTTTTTCAAAGTCCCAAAACTGTACCCTATGATAAAACCGATGGCATTTTTTTTTTACCAATTCTTTCTGTTGGTCCTAAGGAAGCTTCACACCAAATAAAAATTCTCGGTGCCGTGCAGTTTTGGAGATATGGGCGTTTTAATTTTTTTCTATTTTTAGCTCCTGCGGTTCCCATGGGGCTACGGGAAAAAAAAAATCAGCATAAATTAGGTACTTATGACCCAATAAGCCCTCACATAAAATTTGGTTCAAATCAGCCTCTCGGTTTGGAAAATAGAAATTTTGGGCGGGGCCAAAAATTTTGCTCCTCCCATAACGACGCCAAGTATAGCCCCCACAAACTTCTCTTGAACAAATCTGAGTCTACACCTCAAAAGGAAGCTGCACACCAAATATCAAGTCTCTGCTACTGCTGGTTCATGAGAAGAAGATTTTTTAAGATTTCAGCACACTTTTTGGGTGTGGCCCTACCCACGGGCGAGGCAACTTGATTTGAACAAAATCAAATTGCGATGTCATAACAAACTATTATCTCAAATATCAATTAAATTGGTTCAGCGGTTTGGGAGGAGAAGACGCAAACACCATGTTCACGGACGACGGACGCCAGACGACGGATGGTGAGTGATCACTATAGCTCTCCTGACTGAAAGTCAGGTGAGCTAAAAAAAAATCAAATATGGCCACCAGTCCGCCATCTTGAAACCGAGCAGGAAAAAAATTATGTCACGCACTTCCCCTCATCAGGTTGATAATTTTGAGGAAGTTTCATGAAAATGCGGATAAAACTGCAAAAGTAGTTCGCTCCACAAGTTTACATACAAAAAGTCCAATATGGCCACCAGTTGGCCATCTTAAATCCAATCGGGAACAAAATTATGTCATGTACTGCTCCTCATCATGTTGATCATTTTTGTGAAGTTTCCTGAAAATGTGGCTAAAACTGTGGAAGTAGTTCGCTACACAAGTTTACATGTGCAATGGACAGATGGCGACAGACCGTCCGACTGATGGACAAGTTGACTCCTGTATACACCACCCCCTCCCCTAAAACTTCGTTTTATGGGGGTATAATTTCAGAAACTTGAAATATATTAAATTCTATTGAAACAAACGGAAATAACTCCAAAAATAGTATTTCAAATAAACATCAAAGTCAAACATGACCTGTATTTTCTGTTCATAGGCAAGCATACCAACTTCAGATTAGGCCCCACAAAGTAAATCTTCTGTTTCTTAGGCCATTTTTTGTAAAATCGCAAGCGGGTGAGTGGTTTTTTAATTTTATTTTATTTAGTTTGTAATTATTTCTTTGCCATCTGTTTGGGAGAGTCTGGCAGTTGCTCACCATTGCTTGGTGGTTCTCTCCGGAAACTCCAGCTTCCTCCACCCGTAAAACTGTCCAACGAGAGATGACCCTGGCTGTTAAAAGTGTCATTAAACCCCAATAAATGAACATTCTTTGCCATCAAAAGTTCATTTCTTGGTTTGTTTTAAGCCCCATAATCTACAGAATAGCATGGGTGGTGGTGTATTTCATCCCTGGAGTGCAAGAAGGCTTTGCAATGCTAAATCATTGCAAAGCCTTGTTGGACTCGAGGAACAAATTTATCAATTTTATTGACTTGGGTAAAATATCAAACATGATCCATTTAATTTTTATAAATTTAAGTTTGTATTGGTTATAAAGAGAGAGCATGTGGCAGCTAAAAAGACGGCCATGTGGAAGGGCCTGAGAAACAGATTTTTAATTTTTTTAGGCCTTAGGTATGTTGAATATAAAGGAATTTTTCATTCAGAAATTTTAAATATAAGAAATTCTAAGTCAATAAAGGGCAATAATTCTGCAACAGAATATCAAATAAACATCAACAAGAAAGCTGACCTGCATATTCTATTTACAAGGCTGAATACCAAACTTCTAACAGCTGGAGTGAATATTAGGGAAGTTATCAACAGGAAACTTGAAATATATGAAATTGTAAGTCAATAAAGGCCAATAACTCCATAGAAGAATATTGAACAAATATCACAATCGAACTTGATCTGTATTATTTTTGATAAGAACATATACCAAAACTGAATTTTATCTCACAAGAAAAGCCAAAGTTATTATTTTGGAAACTAAAATTCAACAGATAAAAATATACGAAATTTTGTGTCAATCAAGGAACATTAACTTCACAAAAGAATATCGAAAAAATGTCAAAATCAAACTTGATCTGTATTTTCAAAGATATATATTCAAAAACCAAAGAAATTCTAAGTCTGTTTGTTTGTTGGTGGTTAACGTCACATATTTATGCACCATGGCTAATTGTGACACGACATGGAGATGAAGTCAAGTTTAGTCAATCGTTGATCTACATGTTGCCCATTTTAGAGGACTTTCACCCCAAGCATTGGTGACTGGGTCCTATTTTACTAGTCAAGCGGAACTGGTTGACCACAGTAAACAAGTGCTGCTTACTTCCCGGGGTTCCCACGGGGAAATTCTAAGTCAATAAAGGACAATATTTAACTGTGCAACAGAATATCACATAAATATCAAAAGTGAACTTGGCCTGAATATTCTGTTCATAAGGCTAAATACCAAAATCCTATTGGCTGAAGTGAATATTACAGAACTAATCATCTGGAAACTTGAAATATATGAAATTCTACTGATAATTTTGGCAATACATATGATATCCAATTACACTATACTGACGGAAAAAAGAAATGCAAGTTTAGTTTTGTTGATATAATTTTTTTATCCGTAGTCCAAATGTAGTAAAATTTGACATATAGCTACCTCAGTGTACTGTCTAAAGAATCTTTGGTTAAAATTCAGTCAACCATGACCATGTGTTACGCTGTATGCTTTCAACAGATTTTTTGACAAAGTGTTCATCTGGGGCTCCCATGTGCTATGAGCTTGAAAACCATCCCAAATCGAAGTTTTGAACAGTTCACATCAATTGCACAACATTTCACTTCAACTCAATTGAAAAGCAAAATGCTGCGAAAGTCCCAAGTTGATTGGGATAGGGCTATTATGCAGGGCCAATTGGAATGTCTCGCCGCCCAGCAATTTGAGGTCCATGAGTCAATGATAGCTTGTTTAGTTGAGCATCTCAGGATGATTAGCCGACAGTCCCAGGAGTGGACGTCCATGTGTTACATCACTACGTCAAGAGGAGCATACATCTCCAGGGGTCAGCCGAGTGGGCGACTAGGGCGAAGAAGTCGCCTTATCATTCCTCGAATCGCCTTGGCTTACACTGGGGGCGAAATTCAAGTCGCCCTCCAGAACTTCCTTGGGAGACATGGCAGTTTTGTGCATTTTCTTGTGTTTTATTTTTTAAAAAAAAGCTTCCGCAATCATTAAGTAAACACGACTGCTGTTAAAATCCGTCGTATGGTTCTAAAAATAGCCTAAACTAGCCTAATTTTATATTTGTGAAAAGAGTTGTGATGGCATAGTCGTTCGCACAATTCGCCCCAACTGGTAGCAACCAGCACAAAGTGGCAGTTTAAAAACAAAGTGCCAGTAAGAACAACTAATCTCTCAAGACATGCATTGTGTCAATTAGTATTTATTAAAATTAACCACCGTTTCAAAAGAATAAAAAATATGGAGACAGCTCATACATAAAGAGTCTAAATTGTTTACGGTTACAGTACATGTACATCCTTTTCCACTGAAACATTCATTCCATTGAAATTCACTGCAATTTGCATTGAAAGTTTTTCTTTGAAAACTTGTTTTCCAAGGGGGATAAACATAATAAGGCTATGATATAAATCACACATAAAAGGATGGATAATGAAAGTGTCAATGACACTGTAGCTCAACTTGTTAAGACATGTACATGTATAGTATGTGACAAAACAATGACAAACATCTAGGTAATGACCTGATAACAAAGGTACATATAAAGTATGTACCTTTTAAATACTGACCGTAGCCTGTAACATATGTACAGGTAAAGTATTGTAAAGGTGGGTGACAGTCAGATGCTAAACTAGAAATGAAATCTTGGAGTCCCAGAGTGGGTCTGACTGAACCCTAAAATATTTGTTCTCATAGCAGTGATAACAAAGGGACCCCAAAACACACTCGTTCCTGTCCCAAGGTAAAAACAAAGGAACCCAAGAAGTTTCGTGAAGATCAGTTCATAAATACAAGCTGTATAGAAGTTGTGACAAAAAACTGATTGGACCTAATTTCGGTACAAAATGGCCACTGGCAGCCATCTTGAATTTTGGACCACACTCAAAAACACTCGTTCTCGCCCCAAGGTGACAACAATGGTACCCAAGAAGTGTGTGAAGATCGGTTGATAAATACAGCCTCAAGCCCGAGCCGTATTGACATGTGCACTTACAGTGTATAAGTAGCACTAAATAAATCAAAATTCATCTAATTTGCATAATTTCTGCACGAGAAAAAAACCTATAGTATATATAATGTATTCCATGTTACTAAACATTCATAGAAAAATTTATTCAAATCAGAACTTTCATTCAGAAGTTCTGTACAAAAGACTGACTGCACTAATTTTGATACAAAATGGCTGCTGGGGGCCATCTTGAATTTCGGACCACACCCCAAAACACTCGTTCTCATCCCACCGTGATAACAAAGGTACCCAAGAAGTTTCGTAAAGATCGGTTCATAAATACGGCCTCTAGCCCGAGCTGTATAGAAGTTGTGTACAAAAAACTGATTAGACCTAATTTCAGTACAAAATGGCCACTGGCAGCCATCTTGAACTTTGGACCGCACTCAGAAACACTCGTTCTCGTCCCAAGGTGATAACAGAGGTACCCAAGAAGTTTCATGAAGATTGGTTCATAAATACAGCCTCTAGCCCGAGCCGTATTGACATGTGTACTTACTGTGTGTAAGTAGCACTGAAAAAATCAAAGTTCATCTAATTTGCATAATTTCTACACGAGAAAAAAACCTGTATTATATGTGATGTATCCCATGGTACTAAGCATTCACACAAAAAATTATTCAAATCAGCGCTTTCATATGGAAGTTCTGTGCAAAAATCTGATTGCACCTAATTTTGTACAAAATGGCTGCCACCGGCCATCTTGAATTTCGGACTGCACCCAAAAACACTCATTCTCGTTCCAAGGTGATACCAAAGGTACCCAAGAAGTTTCATAAAGATCGGTTTATAAATACGGCCTCTAGCCCAAGCCGTATTGGCATTTGCACTTACAGTGCTGAAAGTAACACTAAATACATCAAAGTTAGTCTAATTTGCATAATTTACGTACGAGAAAAAAAAACGTATATGTGATGTATCCCATGGTACTAAACATTCATACAAAAAATGATTCAAATCAGCGCTTTCATATGGAAGTTCTGCGCAAAAATCTGACTGCACCTAAGTTTGTACAAAATGACCGCCAGTGGCTAACTTGAATTTCGGATCGGACCCCAAAACACTCGTTCTCATTCCACAGTCATGACAAAGATACCCAAGAAGTTTCGTAAAGATCGGTTCATAAATACGGCTCTAGCCCGAGCCGTATTGAATTGTTGATGGACAGGCGGATGACTGGCCATGGCATAAGCTCAAATTTGGCTTCGCCAAAGTTGAGCTGAAAATGTTCAGACTGTCACAGATGAAGTTTTCTAATATGTTCTTTGAGATATTTTTCATGACTAAATAGATGATACCTACTTTCAATTGTTCTCAGTCCTTTGAAAATGCTTCCCCTGTCCAATTAACCCATCAAATGTACCACATCAGAATATCAATTCGCCCCAAAATGCCCCCTGTGGAAGAAAGTGAACGAACAACTGCAACCTGATTTTTGAGAATATAGACAATTTTTCAGTTGTCTCAGCTTTTTTGAATGCTCCATAAAACACTGGTGATTGTTGGAAAGGTTTCATGGAAATCTTTCTAAAAATAAATGTGACAGGTTGTTTAATAGTCCAAGAGAAATTTAAAACCACTGTCCTGTGAATTTTGATCCAGCTTTTCATAAAGCTCATGTAGTACAGGGGCCATTAAGAAGTCATCCAACCGAACTTTGGTCGAATTTCAAGAAATTCTCTCCAAATGCCAAAATTGGTCAAAAAGAAATCCCCCCACCCCTCCAGTAAATTATATTCCAAAATGTTTGGTTTTGGAAAGAAACATAGAACATGTAGAAACTGAAATTTGCTGTGGAACTGCTGTCATGTGGTTGGGAGCACTGCCTGAAAGTCTGCTTTGGCATAAAAGTTAAAAATCAAAATTTTGACAACAAAATACCTTAATGTAACTGAATAGTTGCATTTTGCAATCTTTTTAGTACAGACTCCGGGAAGTCGTTTTGTCGTACTGAGGCGTACTGATCCATTTCTAAAAGGAGCATCTCTGATAAAGAAATTAAAAAGTTGTCATGCAATTTCGAGTTTAAAGTAGCACTGCTGAAAAAGGAAATTGAAAAGTTGTGCTGTAATTTTGACTTTATCTTACAGAATAAATCTATTGAGGGTTTTCAATTCTATTGCCTTGCAGCTTTGAAAAGCATGTGATTGTTTCTCAAGTTATTAGATCATTGAAAATAATATGTTGCCTACTTCACTATTTGCCTTATAATAATGGTTACAAACCATCATGTGACCGCTTTCCCTAATGTTGAATTAAAATTTAAGATTATTTCTTTTTGATCCATTTTCTTCATGGCATTTGTTACTCGTTAAGGGTTAAATGGTAAAATATTCTTTTTCGGGTCTGGCCTTCAAAGTCTTTTAATACCCAGTCATTGGATCTATTTGTGATGTTTGCAATTGGTTCCTTTGGCCTTTGGAAGCTTGTTTGTCATCAAACTCCTAAAAAATGTTTTTTTCTTGAAAAAGTAAATATATTCAATTTTCTTGTACTCTACAGTTAAAACTTAAAGACATCACAACAAAGCTACAAATGAAATCTGAAAAAATCAAGTGAAGAATGTGGCCTGTTGGGTGTACTAATGGAATTGTTGACAATTCATATGTCAAATCCAAGATGGCCACTGGCAGCTATCTTTTTCAATGCATTGCAGAAAAATTTGATAACTCCCATCTGGACATCATACCAAAGTTACATATAAAATCTGAAAAAGATTGTGTGAGAGGTGCAGTCTGTAGTGTCTGCTAATGGAATTGCTGACAATTTATTTGCCAAATCCAAGCTGGCCACTCCATGTTTTTCAACAAAATTCAGAAACATTTGATAGCTCCCATCGAGACATCACACCAAAACTACATACGAAATTTGAAAAAGATTGGGTGAGAGATGTGGCCTGCAGGGTGTGCTAATGGAATTGTTGACAACTAAAATGCCAATCCAAGATGGCTGCTGGCAGCAATATTTTTTAACGAAATTCAGAAAAATGTGATAGCTCCCAACTGGACATTTTTCCAAAGCTATATATCACATTTGTTGAAAACAAATTTCAGAATTATTCAATAAAACCATACAAATATGGATACCAATAGAACAAGTTCGACCAACTGTTTCTAATGATATCCATATTTGTATGGTTTTATTAAGAAACTTCCAAGATATTTTAAGCTGGGGTTGGTTTATTCCGGTTAATGTATTAAAACAGTTTAAAATAATTATTTTTTCAACTATCTCAATACATGGAAATTAGAAACAAGAGGCCCCAGGGGGCCTGAGGGTGCTCACCTGACATGGTAGTCTAAATATCAAACCAGGGACTTGACTTGAACAAGCTGCATATGCCCCTCCTAAGAAAAGCATATACCAACTAGATGAAGCGATTGTGCCCACACAATACACAGGATTTTCCGTCTATTTTCAGTTCCTGCACTTTTACGTCCCAAAATTGAGATAAACACATAAAAAACAGTTTTTTTTCCCAAACAAAATTCTTTCAGCCTAAATTTTTTTCTTCTTCTTAAAATGCATAAAATACGATAAAACTAATTTCTGGATTTTGGTCCAAGTCCCACCCGGACCCCAAATTTTCAGGGGAAAAAATTTTTTTTTTTTTTTTGTCTTAAAATTGACAGAAATGCATACCTCCCCCCCCCCCCCCCCCCCCCCCCCCCCCCCAAAAAAAAAAATTCCGGATTTTGGTCCAAAAATTTTCACATGGACCCCAAATTTTCAGGGTAAAAAAAAAAAAAAATTTTGTCTTAAAATTTACCAAAACGCAGAAAAAAACAAAAAAATTTTTTTTTCGGATTTTGGTCCAAAATTATCTACGGTAAGTCCCACCCGGACCCCAAATTTTCAGGGAAAAAAAAAAAAAAAAATTTTGTCTTAAAATTGACAGAAATGCATAAATGAAAGTGTCAATGACACTGTAGCTCAACTTGACAAACTTGAACTTGGTAAGTTATAAATGAAATGGCAAAATTGAAGATCATTGGTACCAATGTCATTTTTTTTGCCAGTGGCGACATTTTTTGACAGAAACCAAAGAAAATCGATAGCTCCCATCTAGAGGCCTCCCCAAACAAGCATGCCAGGTTTCAAAGCAATCCAATCCAATCATAAATGTGCCCTGTTGGGCATGCCAAAGGGAAATATTGTGGTTTGACTAAACTAAGTTCTAAGAACGTTGGCCGCAGCAACATTTTTTGACGGAAATGGAAGAAAATCGATAGCTCCCATCTAGAGGTCACCATAAATAAGCATACCAGGTTTCAAAGCAATCTAATCATAAATGTGTCCTGTAGGGTGAGCCAAATGGAAATATTGTAGTCTGACTAAACTAAGTTCTAAGAATGTTGGCTACGGCAACATTTTTGGATGGAAATTAAAGAAAATCGATAGCTCCAATCTAGAGGTCTCCCCAAACAAGCATACCAGGTTTCAAAGTAATCAAATCATAAATATGCCCTGTAGTGTGTGCCAAAGGAAAATATTGTAGTCTGACTAAACTGAGTTCTAAAAACGTTAGCCGTGGCAACATTTTTTGACATGAATTGAAGAAAATCGATAACTCCCATCTAGAGGTCACCCCAAACAAGCATGCCAGGTTTCAAAGCAATCTGATCATAAATGTACCCTGTGGGGTGTGCCAAAGGGAAATATTGAGTCTTCTGACTAAACTAAGTTCTAAGAACGTTGGCCGCGGCAACATTTTTTGACAGAAATTGATAGCTCCCATCTAGAGGTCTCCCCAAACAAGCATACCAGGTTTCAAAGTAATCCGATCATAAATGGGCCCTGTAGGATGTGCCAAAGGGAAATATTGAGGTCTGACTAAACTAAGTTCTACGAACGTTGGCCGTGGCAACATTTTTTGCCGGAAATTGAAGAAAATCGATAGCTCCCATCTAGAGGTCACCCTAAATAAGCAAACCAGGTTTCAAAGCAATCAAATCATAAATGTGCCCTGTAGGGTGTGCCAAAGGGAAATATTGTGGTTTGACTAAACTAAGTTCTAAGAAAGTTGGCCGCGGCAACATTTTTTGACGGAAATTGAAGAAAATCGAAAGCTCCCATCAGGAGGTCACCCCAAACAAGCATGCCAGGTTTCAAAGCAATCCGATCATAAATGTACCCTGTAGGGTGTGCCAAAGGGAAATATTGCCTCTTCTGACTAAACTAAGTTCTAAGAACGTTGGCCGTGGCAACAATTTTTGACAGAAATTGAAGAAAATCGATAGCTCCCATCTAGAGGTCTCCCCAAACTAAGTTCTAAGAACACTGGCCGCGGCAACATTTTTTGACGGAAATTGAAGAAAATCGATAGCTCCCATCTAGAGGTCACCATAAATAAGCATACCAGGTTTCAAAGCAATCTAATCATAAATGTGTCCTGTAGGGTGAGCCAAATGGAAATATTGTGGTCTGACTAAACTAAGTTCTAAGAATGTTGGCTACGGCAACATTTTTGGATGGAAATTAAAGAAAATCGATAGCTCCCATCTAGAGGTCTCCCCAAACAAGCATACCAGGTTTCAAAGTAATCAAATCATAAATATGCCCTGTAGTGTGTGCCAAAGGAAAATATTGTAGTCTGACTAAACTGAGTTCTAAAAACGTTAGCCGCGGCAACATTTTTTGACATGAATTGAAGAAAATCGATAACTCCCATCTAGAGGTCACCCCAAACAAGCATGCCAGGTTTCAAAGCAATCTGATCATAAATGTACCCTGTGGGGTGTGCCAAAGGGAAATATTGAGTCTTCTGACTAAACTAAGTTCTAAGAACGTTGGCCGCGGCAACATTTTTTGACAGAAATTGATAGCTCCCATCTAGAGGTCTCCCCAAACAAGCATACCAGGTTTCAAAGTAATCCGATCATAAATGGGCCCTGTAGGATGTGCCAAAGGGAAATATTGAGGTCTGACTAAACTAAGTTCTACGAACGTTGGCCGTGGCAACATTTTTTGCCGGAAATTGAAGAAAATCGATAGCTCCCATCTAGAGGTCACCCTAAATAAGCATACCAGGTTTCAAAGCAATCAAATCATAAATGTGCCCTGTAGGGTGTGCCAAAGGGAAATATTGTGGTTTGACTAAACTAAGTTCTAAGAAAGTTGGCCGCGGCAACATTTTTTGACGGAAATTGAAGAAAATCGAAAGCTCCCATCAGGAGGTCACCCCAAACAAGCATGCCAGGTTTCAAAGCAATCCGATCATAAATGTACCCTGTAGGGTGTGCCAAAGGGAAATATTGCCTCTTCTGACTAAACTAAGTTCTAAGAACGTTGGCCGTGGCAACAATTTTTGACAGAAATTGAAGAAAATCGATAGCTCCCATCTAGAGGTCTCCCCAAACTAAGTTCTAAGAACACTGGCCGCGGCAACATTTTTTGACGGAAATTGAAGAAAATCGATAGCTCCCATCTAGACGTCACCCCAAACAAGCATACCAAGTTTCAAAGTAATCTGATCATAAATGCGACCTGTGAGGTGTGCCAAAGGAAATTGTGGACGTACGTACTAACGTACGCCGACGGACGAGAAGTGATGGCAATATCTCAGCTTGACTTTGTCAAGTTGAGCTAAAAACAAAAATTTTTTTCGGATTTGGGTCCAAAATTTTTAAGTCCGCAACGGGATCCCAAATTTTCAGCCTAAATATGAACCTAGGGACTTGGCTTCAACAAACTTGAATCTCATCCCCCAAAGGATGCTGCATACCAAATATCAAAAGATTCTTATTGCTAGATCTGAAGAAGATTTTTAAAAAATACTCCTCATGCTGCACTAATTTAAACATTTGGGCTCCCATAGAGAGCCCAAATATCGGCCCAGGCAATTGATTTCAATAAACATGTGAAAGAATCTTCCAAAGATGTTATAAGTGAAATTTGAAAGCTTTTGGAGCAGTGGTTTGGGAGAAAAGTAGTCTTATATGTTTTTCCCATTACCCACAGTGTTAAAAAATGATGACTCAGCACTTTTTCAAAGTCCCCAAAAAGTACCCCATGATAAAACCGATGGCAATTTTTTTTTACCATTCCATTCTGTTGGTCCTAAGGAAGCTTCACAACAAATAAGAATTCTCAGTGCCGTGTAGTTTTGGAGATATGGGCGTTTTCATTTTTTTCTATTTTTAGCTCCTGCGGTCCCCATGGGGCGACGGGAAAAAATTTTTTGGCATAAATTAAGTACTTATGACCCAATAAGCCCTCATATCAAGTTTGGTCAAAATTTGCCTCTCGGTTTGGAAAATAGAAATTTTGGGAGGGGCAAATATTCTTTCCCCTCCCATTACGACGCCAAGTATAGCCCCACAAACTTCTCTTGAACAAATCTGAGTCTACACCTCAAAAGGAAGCTGCACACCAAATATCAAGTCTCTGCTACTGCTGGTTCATGAGAAGATTTTTTAAGATTTCAGCACACTTTTTGGGTGTGGCCCTACCCAAGGGCAGGGCAACTTGATTTGAACAAAATCAAATTGTGATGTCATAACAAACTATTATCTCAAATATCAATTAAATTGGTTCAGCGGTTTGGGAGGAGAAGATGCAAACACCATGTTCACGGACGACGGACGGTGAGTGATCACTATAGCTCTCCTGACTGAAAGTCAGGTGAGCTAAAAAAGAGGTGTGTCGGTAATTAGAACTCGAGGCTCTAAAGAGAGCCTGTAATCGCTCACCTGGAACTGCATATAATTAAAGTGTCAATGACACTGTAGCTTAACTTGTCTGTGTGTTGTGTTTGATGAAAAGGATAATGTTCAATATTTATGAAGGGATTATGAAATAAGACAAGAATTGTGATAATTGGGAATATGTTAATTTCTGTTCCCTGTATGCTATGTTTTTAATAAAAATAATGTGAGGTGAAGACTGTACTAAAGAACTGAGAGGTGGGTTAATTTAATGTGGCTCTCACAGTTAACGTATGTCAATGAAAGTTACCATGTTACAGTGAAATTATTCCAAAACGAGTCATCCTATCAAGTTACAATGAAAACCCTTCACAAATATGGCTTGTAGACTGTGCTAAAGGTTTTCAGGCTTCAGGCCTGTGTAGCCATCATGGTTGACTGATTGCAACTAAAAGGGGACAACCTCATCTCGACATAAAACTAAGTCATTCTACCAAGTTACAATGAAATCCCTTCACAAATACGACCTACTGTAACTACTGTAGTCTGTACTAAAGTTTTTCAGGTTTAGGGCTCTGGCAGCCATCATGGTTGAATGATCATGACCAAAAGGGGACGTTCTCATCTGGGCATTATCTGGAGTGATCCTACGAAGTTACAATGAAATCCCTTCATAAATATGACCTGTAGACTGTACTAAAGGTTTTTGGGCTTCGGGCCACTGTACCCGTCACAGTTGACCAATCATGATCAAAAGGGGATGTCATCATCTAGGCATTATATGGAGTCGACCTAACAATATACAATGAAATCCTTCCATAAATACGACCTATAGACTATGCTAAAGGTTTTCGGCTCGGGCAGCCATCACGGCTAAATGATCACGATGAAAAGGGGACGACCTCATTTAGACGTTATTTGAAGTCATCCTACCAGGCTACAATGAAATCCCTTCATAAATATGACCTGTAGACTGTGTTAAAGGTTTTCGGGCCCCTATAGCCGTCACAGTTGACCAATCGTGTCCAAAAGGGGACGTTCTCATCTAGATATTACATGCAGTCAACCTACCAAGTTACAATGAAATCCCTCCATAAATATGACCTGTAGACTGTGCTAAAGGTTTTCAGGTTTGGGTTCGGGCAGTCGTCACAGCTGACAGAAAGCAACCAAATGGGGAATTCTCACCTGGACATCAAACGGAGTCATCCTACCAAGTTACATTGAAATCCCTCCATATTAAATAGGACCTGGAGACTGTGTTAAAAGTTTTTGGGTTTCGGGCCTGGGCGGCCATCACAGTTGACAAAACATGACCAAAAGGAGACTTTCTCATCTAGACATTATACGGAGGCATCCTACCAAGTTACAATGAAATCCCTTCATAAATACGACCTGTAGACTGTGCTAATGGTTTTCAGGTTTTGGCCTCGGGCAGCCATACCAGTTGACCAATCACGACCGAAAGAGGACATTTTCATCTAGACATGAACCCAAACCAGCATATGAAATTTCGTAACAACCAGAGAAGAACTGCAGGGTGTAGCCTGTGCTAAAGGAAAATGTGAATGGACTCACAGACTAACAGACTTCTGCATGCGTGATGGCAATAGCTTATCTGAACTTTGTCAAGTTAAGCTAAAAATGTGATTTTTCCCATAGGCTTTTCATGGTAACTATGAGCTGCAATTGTGGTCATGTTTGCAACATTACATGAGGATCATTGGTAGAAGGTGCCCCAGTCCTCAATCATGTGAAGTTTCAAAACATTTAACCTTGTTGTTTCAGTGGGGAAGATTTTTGCAAAATCCATCAATCAGAATCAGAGAATGTCTCTGGTGGCCATATTTTCCAACCAACAGGAACAAAAAGAGGATTGTTTGTTGAAGGACTCATATACACCATTTCTGCGAAGTTTCGTTCATGTCGGCTCAGTAGTTCCAGAGAGGAAGATGAAGATGTGATTTCTCATAGGGTTTCTATAGTAACTATAAGCTGCAATTGCAGCCATGATTGCAACCCCATCAACATTAAATGAGGATCATTGGTACAGAGTGTCTCAGTCATCATCCATGCAAAGTTTCAAAACCTTTGGCCCTGTGGTTTCAGAGAAGATTTTTCAAAATCCTCCAATCAGAATCCAAAAATGCTTCCAGCAGCCATGTTTTTCGATGCACAGTAATAAAAATGAGGAGCATTTGTAGAAGACCTTCTATAGACTATCCCTGCCACGTTTGCCTCACGTCGACTCAGTAGTTCCAGAGAAGAAGATGAAAATGTGATTTACTATAGGTTTCTATAATAAATATAAGCTACAATTGTGGCCATGTTTACAAGCCGATCAACATTAAATGAGGATCGTTGATAGAGGGGGTCCTAGTCATCATTTACGTGAAGTATCAAAACATTTGGCCTGGCAGTTTCAGAGGAGAAGATTTTTGAAAATCCGCCAATCAGAATCAAAGAATGCCTCTGGTGGCAATGTTTTTTAACCCATGGGAACAAAATGAGGATAGTTTGCAGAGGACCTCCCATAGACTATCCTTGCCAGGTTTGTTTTCATGTCGGCTCAGTAGTTCCAAAGAAGAAGATGAAAATGTGATTTCCCATAGGGTTTCTATAGTAACTATAAGCCGCAATTGAGGCCATGTTTACAACCCGATCAACATTAAATGAGGATCGTCGGTACAGGAGGCCCCAGTCAGTTTATGTGAAGTATCAAAACATTTGGCCTGGCAGTTTCAAAGGAGAAGATTTTTGAAAATCCACTAACCAAAATCAAAGAATGCCTCTGGCGGCCATGTTTTTCAACCCATGGGAACAAAATGAGGATCATTTGTAGAGGACCTCCCATAGACCATTCCTGCCAAGTTTGGTCCACATCAGCTCAGTAGTTCCAGAGAAGAAGATGAAAATGTGATTTCCCATAGGGTTTCTAAAGTAACTATAAGCCACAATTGAAGCCATGTTCGCAACCCAATCAACATTAAATGAGGATCATTGGTAGGGTGGGTCCCAGTCATCAACCATGCAAAGGTTCAAAACATTTGGCCCAGTGGTTTCAGAGATTTTTCAAAAGCCACCAATCAGAACCAAAGAATGCCCCTAGAGAACCTCCCATAGACTATCTCTACAAGGTTAGTTTTCACGTTGGCTCAGTAGTTCGAGAGATGAAGATGAAAATATGATTTCCCATAGGGTTTCTATAGTAACTATAAGCTGCAATTGTGGCCATGTTTACAACCCGATCAACATTAAATGAGGATCATTGGTAGAGGGGGTCCCAGTCATCATTTATATGAAGCATCAAAACATTTGGCCTGGCAGTTTCAGAGGAGAAGATTTTTGAAAATCCACCAATCAGAATCAAAGAATGCCTCTGGCAGCAATGTTTTTCAACCCAAGGGAACAAAATGAGGATAGTTTGTAGAGGACCTCCCATTGACACTCCTTGCCAGGTTTGTTTTCATGTCGGCTCAGTAGTTCCAAAGAAGAAGATGAAAATGTGATTTCCCATAGGGTTTCTATAGTAACTATAAGCTGCATTGTGGCCATGTTTAGAACCCGATCAACACTAAATGAGGGTCGTTGCATTGGTAGAGGGGGTCCCAGTCATCATATATGTGAAGTATCAAAACATTTGGCCTGGCAGTTTCCGAGATTTTTGAAAATCAACCATCAGAATCAAAGAATGCCTCTGGCGTCCATGTTTTTCAACCACAGGAACAAAATAGGGATTGTTTGTAGAGGACCTCCTATAGACCATCCCTGCCAAGATTCGTTCATGTCAGCTCAGTAGTTCCAAAGAAGGAGATAAAATGTGATTTCCCATAGGGTTTCTATAGTAACTGTAAGCCACAAGTGCGGCTCTTTGTAATCCGATCAACATTAAATGAGGATTGTTGGTAGAGGCGGTCCTAGTCATCATTTATATGAAGTTTTAAAACATTTGGCCAGGCAGTTTCAGAGAAAATTTTTTAAAATCCAACAACCAGAATCAAAGAATGCCCATGGAAAATAAAAACAAACACAGTTGACATATATGTTTTAATAGTACACGTGGTTTACCAATATTAAGTACAGTTGTGATCAAAACAAAAACAAGAGGCCCCACGGGGCCTGAAGCGCTCATCTTGTACAGAACACAATTTAAACAGAGTCCAAGAATGAGTCTACATTAAGCAAGCCATCTCCATAGGCTACACTGTCAATCATTGAGTCCCTCAGGAGTGACAAAAATAATCTGGGCATCATGCCTTTTCTTCAGTTGATCAAAAGTAAAATGTAGAGCTCCCCTATGAAGCCCCTTGATACAACCTATGTGGATTAATCTTAGTACCTCTAGAGGGTACTGAATACAAAATTTTTAATTCTTCAGCGAAATGGCCAATTCCGGCTCCCATAGAGAGCCCAAATATTAACCCAGACTCTTGATTTGAACACAGTTAAATCTGACTTCCCTAGAGATGTTGTGTACCGAATATGAAAGCATTCTGACTGTTGGATCTGAAGAAGAGAAATTGTAAAGAAATTTCTTCGAATTGCACTAAGTTCAAATTTGGGCTACCATAGCGAGCCCAAATATTGACCTATAGATCCGATTTGAACAAACTTGAATCTGACCCCCCCTAGAGATGTTGTATACCAAATGTGAAAGCATTCTGACAAGTGAATCTGAAAAAGAAGATTTTTGAAGAAATTCCCTCATATTGGACAAAGTTAAATTTCATGTTCCCATATGGAGCCCAAATATTAACCTAGGCACTCGAATTGAACAACCTGGAATCTGACCCCCCTAGAGATGTTGTATACCAAATATAAAAGCATTCCGACTGGTGGATCTGAAGAAGAAGATTTTTAAAGAAATTTTCTCATATTGCACTAAGTAAAAATTTGGGCCACCATAGTGAGCCCAAATATATACCTAGGGATTTGATTTGAACAAACTTGAATCTGTCCCCCATAGAGATGTTGCATACCAAATATCAAAGCATTCTGACTGATGGATCTGAAGAAGAAGATTTTTTTAAATTACCCTCCATATTGAACAAAGATAAAATTTGGGCTTCCGTAGGAAGCCCAAATATTAACCTAGGGACTTGGTTTGAACAATCTAGAATCTGACCCTCATAACAATGATGTATACCAAATATTAAAAGATTCCGACTGGTGGTTCTGAAGAAGAAGATTTTTAAAGAATATTCCCCATATTACCCTATGTTAAAACTTCGGGCTCCTGTAGAGAGCCCAAATATGAACCAATGAGCTTTATTTCAACAAACTTTTATCTGACCCCCCTATGAATGCTGTATACCAAATATCAAAAGATTCTGATGATTGGTTCTGGAGAAAAGATTTTTAAAAATTTTTGCAAATATGCTGACTCAGCACTTTTTCGATGCCCATTACAGAACACCCTAACATAACCGATGGCAATTTTTTTTTACCATTCAATTCTACTGGTCATAAGGATACTTCATACCAAATAAAAGCTCCCTGTTCCGTGGGGTTTGGGAAATATGGGCGTTTGAAAATATTTCTATTTTTAGCTCCCAGGGTTCCCATGGGGATGCGGGAATTTTTTTTTTTTGCATGGGTCAAGTACTTATGACCCAATACTACCACAAACCAAATTTGGTTCATACCGGACCATCGGTTCAGAAAATAGAAATTTTGGGCGGGGCCAAAAATGTTACCCCTCCTATTACAAAGCCAAATATTACTTTACGAACTTCGTTTGAACAAACTTGATTCTACACCTCATATGGAAGCTCCATAGCAAATATCAAGTCATTGTACACACTGGTTCTTGAGAAGATTTTAAAAATATTTTGGAGCATTTTCTCCCACTCCCTCCCTATGGGGCTGGGCATGCCGAGTTGAACAAAAATGAAATGCCCCTTTGGGACCATCACTCACACAAACTTTCACTTGAATTGGCCCAGTGGCTTTGGAGGAGAAGACCAAAACATGGTGTTGACGGACGACGGACGGGAAGCGATGAGATTAGCTCAGCTTGACTTTGTCAAGATGAGCTAACAAAGAAGAAAAGACAACAAGCCAGTTCCAATCAGTGGTATCCATGTACCAATGATAGCCATATTTTTTATATTATTCACCTCACTCAACCAACATGTATACAGATAAAAAGTATTTCTCCTTGCCAGTTAATAAAATGACATTTTCACAGTGTTAAAAATCACTGCATTTTCACCCCAAAAGTCACGAGAGAGCTCCATTTGAAAGCTCATTTTAAAAACCTTATGAGGGAGAACGCCGACCCCAAGGCCCTAGCCCCTCACCCCCCCCCCCCCCCCCACCCCCCCCACCCCACTCTAAGGGCGAGTGCCTTCAGAATCTGCAAATGGATTCTCGTAACGAAATTTGCGAGAATCCATTTGGATTATCGCAAAATAGAATGGATTTTCAGCCCTGAGTCTACTTTATTAGTGATAAAGCACTCTTCACACACTGAAGAGTCTTTCATCAAGCCCATGTCATGTCACTGAATGTCAAACAGTTGGAATGGGCTCAGAAGGCCTTTACAATTTAAAATACAACAGAATTTCATCAGCAAAGACTACTGGGCTTTTATCATCCATATTAAATATGATGCGACAGTTAAACAATTTTTTATTAACTGATAATTTATTTATTTATTTACTGATGTTTAAGGTAACATATTTATGCACAGTGGCTAACCATGACCATGACAGTTTTACAGATGGAGAAAGCCGGAGTACCCGGAGAGAACCACCAAGCAACGACGAGCAGCTGCCAGCTCCCCAACATCATAACTCCGCACTGCATCACAGGCAGGGTTAGGTTGGTTGAAGACATGCGTACCATCGATGTGCAGTACGCCTTAGTACACGGCGTCATCGTGCCCCCACATGGGCAATGGAGATGAAGTGGACACAACGCGGTTGCCGCAGGTGGGATTCGAACCGAGGACCTCTTGGCTTGCAGCCTGCGACTCTACCTACTGAGCCACCATGCTCCCTATTAACTGATAATATCATTCTATGACGTCATTCCTTGGAAACAGTTTTGGGAAAATGTGCCTTATGCTGTTTAAAAAGTTTGCCATTTGTTATTTTCTCAATTGCTTCTAAACCATACATAAGGTTCTTCACTCACTAGAAAAAACTCACATATTTTGTGCCAGTGAGCGGTTCAGAAGGGGAACATTTTGGAAGCAAAATTTTTTTTTAGGTATTCAGAAAAAAGTACTGTTTCATCTCCATTAATTTTAATTGAGGAGTTAAACACTCAAACCACATGAGAAGCAAGTGACCTCTAACAGCAGCAAACATATTTGCAGACCTGTGCAACTTGAGTACATGCATTTCATTCACCTCAAATAAAAAAAAAGAAGATTTTTTGATTGCCCCCAATACTGAACCTTAGACATGAAATCGTATTCCCAAACTGGTAGTGATCCTTTAGGCCTTCAAGAAACATGATCGACATTACAATGAAGATAGCACTTCATTTTGATTTTCTGGAAAGGTCACTGAAGTGCATGCAATTCAGTCAAGCCATCAGCTTACACCAAATATCCAAAGATTCTGACCAGTGGATCTAAAAAAAAAGAAAAAGATTTTTAAAGAATATTCCTCATATTGAACTAAGTTATAATTCGGGTTCCCACAGGAAGCCCATATATGAACTCAGGGACTTGGCTTTAACAAACTTGAATCTCACCCCCCTAAGGATGCTGCACACCAAATATCAAAACATTCCGACTGCTGGATCTGAAAAAGAAGATTTTGAAAGAAAATTCCTCATTTTGAACTAAGTTACAATTCGAGCTATCACAGTGAGCCCAAATATAGACCTAGGGACATGGCTTGAACAAACTTGAATTTCACCC
This sequence comes from Pictodentalium vernedei, assembly GCA_031216915.1. Classification (NCBI taxonomy): domain Eukaryota; kingdom Metazoa; phylum Mollusca; class Scaphopoda; order Dentaliida; family Dentaliidae; genus Pictodentalium; species Pictodentalium vernedei. The sequence goes on from CM062292.1 coordinate 372,402,880, forward strand.
CCCTAAGGATGCAGCATACCAAATATCAAAACATTCCGACTGCTGGATCTGAAAAAGAATACTTTTAAAGAAAATTCCTCATTTTGAACTAAGTTATAATTCGGGCTACCACAGTGAGCCCAAATATGAACCCAGGGACTTGGCTTGAACAAATTTGAATCTCACCCCCCTAAGCATAGTGCATACCCAATATCAAAAGATTCTGCCTGCTGGATCTTGAGAAGAAGATTTTCAAAGAAATATGCCTGAAATGCACTAAGTTTGACTTCAAGCTTCTAAAGTGAGCCCAAATATGAATCTAGGGAGCCGATTTGAACAAACTTGAATCAGATCCACCCCACAATGTTGCATACCAAATATCAATAGATTCTGCCTGCTGGATCTGGAGAAGAAGATTTTTTAAGAAATTTGCCTGAAATGCACTAAGTTCGAATTTGGGCTTCTATAGTGAGCCCAAATATGAATCCAGGGAGCCGATTTGAACAAACTTGAATCAGATCCACCCCACAATGTTGCATACCAAATATCAAAAGATTCTGCCTGCTGGATCTGGAGATGAAGATTTTTTAAGAAATTTGCCTGAAATGCACTAAGTTCGAATTCGAGCTTCTATATTGAGCCCAAATATAAACCCAGGGAGACGATTTGAACAAACTTGAATCAGATCCACCCCACAATGTTGCATACCAAATATCAAAAGATTCTGCCTGCTGGATTTGGAGAAGAAGATTTTTTAAGAACTTTGCCTGAAATGCACTAAGTTCGAATTCAGGCTTCTAGAGTGAGCCCAAATATGAATCCAGGGGGGCCGATTTGAACAAACTTGAATCAGATCCACCCCACAATGTTGCATACCAAATATCAAAAGATTCTGCCTGCTGGATCTGGAGAAGAAGATTTTTGAAGAAATTTGCCTGAAATGCACTAAGTTCGAACACGGGCTTCTATAGTGAGCCCAAATATGAATCTTGGGAGCCGATTTGAACAAACTTGAATCAGATCCACCCCACAATGTTGCATACCAAATATCAAAAGATTATATCTGCTGGATCTGGAGAAGAAGATTTTTGAAGAAATGTGCCTGAAATGCACTATGTTCAAAATCGGGCTCCTATACGGAGCCCAAATATGAACCCAGGGGGCCGATTTGAACAAACTTGAATCAGATCCACCCTACAATGTTGCATACCAAATATCAAAAGATTCTGCCTGCTGGATCTGGAGAAGAAGACTTTTTAATCTTTTTCCCATTGCCTGCAGTGTTAAAAAGTGCTGACTCAGCACTTTTTCAAAGTCCTGAAAAAAGTACCTTGTGATCAAACCCATAGGGATTTTTTCTAACCATTCTATTCTACTGGATAGAAGTAAGCTTTATACAAAATAAGAATTCTCTGTGCCGCGTAGTTTTGGAGATATGGCAGTTTTAAGGTTTTTCCTATTTTTAGCTCCCGAGGTTCCCACGGGGCAATGAGAAAAATTTTTTTTGCATCAATCAACTACTTATGACCCATTATTATCTCATACCAAATATTTTTTCCCCACACCTCTGCTCAATATGAGCCGAAACCTAATTTGGATAAAAATCAAAATGCCTCTATATAACCACTACTTACATGAAATTTAATTAAAATGTGGCCAGTGGTTTAGGAGAAAGAGGCTCAAACACCACCTTCACGCAGGACGACGGACGAAGAGTGATAAGAAAAGCTCACCCTGACTTTCAGTCAGGTGAGCTAAAAATTCAAGGACTTTTCAAGGACAAATAGGCATTATGAAGCAGCAGTTTTCTGACAGGATTGTCATTTCTCAAAAATCTTACCTATTAATATTTATTTTATTACAAATCATTGGTGAGTGCTTGCAGGCACTCTCCAATGATTTATAATACAGTAAAACCTGTCTTGAGAGACCACTGTCGTGAGAGACCACCTGTCTTGAGAGGCTGCTGTGACCTTGTACCATTTGGTTGTTTTGCTCTGTAGTGGACCTGTCATGAGAGACCACCTGTTTTGGAAGACCACTTTTGCCTGGCAAAATGGGTGGTCTCTCAAGACAGGTTCTACTGTAAAGTAAATTTATGTGAAGAAAGTGTCATTTGCTACTCAGTGCATACTGAGTCTGCACAAAGAATAGAAAGATTGGAGTACTCTCAGTTAAATTGATGGTGGCTTCCTGCACTCTACCAGTTATTTCTGATATATATGTTTTTTTTCCTCACGTTTTCATAAAAATTAGTACCCAATAAAATTGAAAATTTGGCAAAAGGTTGGACTCATTTAAACAAGCTGCAATGATAACAAGAAAAATCCAAGAACATTCAAGAAGCCTGATTACTTTTCAAGTACTTTTCAAGGGCATTTTCTGAATATTCCAAATTCAAGGAGTCTGGCTAAAATTCAAGGATTTCTCAAGGCTGTGTGAACCCTGAGTGATGTATCAACTGTGAAAAAATGTACAAACTGTTTGCTGAAGGAAGGAGACCACAATCAGCTGATTCCAATTGTCTATACTTTAAATATACAGAAGTGGTTTAGAGACGCTACAATATTAATAAGAAAAAGGATTTTTGTTAAGGTTGGCATATATACCAGTAACAAAGTACCCTACTCATCTTTGTTTCTTAACAGATATGCTATCTTCATAAATAACAGACACGAGCCCAGGCCATAAAAAAATTCTCTGAAGTGGAAGCTTTTAAAAAATAAGTCTTGATGAAGTTAAATAATAACAAAATATAAGATCCAATACTTGAGTCGTGAAAGAATTTCCCAAAAGATGGACACCTTTATCTTGCACTTCAATCGAATGAAAAACATAATAAAACAAGGAAAAATATTTAAATTCAGTGAGAAAAAAATCTCTGAAATCAAAGAAAGCTCTGAAAAAGCTCATCCCTGAATATATTTATGGGAAAGGTGTGCAATCGCTCTCGCGCACCATCGCTCATGCAAAAATTGTCCAAGGTGCACAAATAATCGCTCACCTCTATTCTTGGGTGTGTTTTCATCCTTTTGAGTTACGTCAACAGAAACATTTAGTTAAGTTTTGATGTTGGGAATTTTTTAATAATCACTCACATTGTTTGTTTGTTTGTTGGTGGTTAACGTCACATATTTATGCACCATGGCTAATCGTGACACAACATGGAAATGAAGTCAAGTTTAGTCAATCGATGATCTACATGTTGCCCATTTTAGAGGACTTTCACCCCAAGCATTGGTGACTGGGTCCTATTTTACTAGTAAAGCGGAACTGGTTTACCACAGTAAACAAGTACTGCTTACTTCCCGGGGTTCCCACGGGGAATAATCACTCACAATTTGAAGCGTTTAAAGTACAATTCCAAACAATTTCCTTTTCTGTCGTTATGAACATGACACAGTAGTTCGCTTATACATCCACACACGACATGCTAACAGCTAGAGGGTTGTACATTAACAACTCGCTCAGAGTTTACTCCCTCCACAAAACGAACACGCATGTTCAGATAAACAAAAATGGTGGCCATTCTGAGATCCGAGAAACATTTTAATACTTCCGTATTTTTTTTATCAAAGACATGCAGAATGTTGCTCCTTTCCTTGTTTTCTTTTATACACGTGACACCTGTCACTCCAATTCACTAGTGACATGAATTAATGTGCCCGTTTAGGAATTTACGCATCATTTTCCACGATTTTAATAATATGCCATTTAAAATCCAGAACTAATTTTAGTGGGTTACATATATTTTCATTGTCGAAATTTCCATCCCTGTTCAGTTGTATTCATACATTCGTTATGAAAGACACTTGTCAGTTGAAGTTAAACATTGAGATCAACACTCAAACAAATTCACTCTCCTCACAGTTTTCACTCTCGCAAACTTTATTTGAGGTGAGCGATTTTCCACTCGCATCCCTTTTGCTCCATTCGTCACTGTTATTTGGTATGGCATGATGGAATTATTTAATAAAATTTAAAGTAGAGAAGTGCTGTTGTTTCTAACACTATATTTCTTCTGGGAGAATTGCTTATAAAGGTCAACAGAAACTAGCTGTCCTAAAACAGACTTTATTATAGTTAGTTTTAAAATTCAAGCCTACAATGAACACATTTCATGTGCTGACCGATTGGGGTGGGGGAATCCGAATTATTATTGAAGATTTATTTTTTTACAAGTACATGTATTCCATTACTACCAAACACTTCCATTACCCACCCAATCCATCCCCTGATCGAACCGTCTCCAGCTATATTTCGTCAAATCGTTTCCTGACATTTGATTTGTACCAAACCGTCTCCCATTCAAAAAAGTGATTTTCAATTTTAGACTCTAACCGCGTGTCCTTTTTACCCAAACCATCCTCTGATTTTTTCCCCATATCAAAAGGTAGGGGGATAAATGTCCCAGAACCTGAGGTTTCAACCAGGGATATCTTCAATCATGACATTACAATGCATGTTGGTCAGTTTTCTTAAGTGCTATACAAAACTCCATCCACATCACATAACTTTTAGCAATCGCAGACTTCTTCAATTTAAAATTTCTTTGAAATGTTTTGAAACGGCAGTATTTTTTTCCATTTGTTGTTGGATATGACTCCTATTGTTGATATCTGACTGCTGAATACCTGCTATCGTATCGTGTTGTTTAGACTGCAGAAGTGGTTCAGTTTCTTATGCTCAGAATGTCACATTTTTGCACTGAATCTCACATACCAAATTGATGCCCAGGTTGTCAACTCTTCATGGTGAACGATCTGCAATTGGTGGGTGTCCATTTGCTTGTATAATCCTTTTTCCTAACATAAAAGGCAGACGATACTGGCAAATAAAATTCTTGAATAACATTTTTTTCTCCATTGTTTGTCAAAAACATAGCTTATGACTCCTAATTGGAATGAGCTCAAGCTCGTTCCAATAGGGGGCCCGAAGTTATGTTTTTGAGACAAAAAAAAATAAAAAAATTAATAGAAATTTAATGATGATTTTGGAGAATAGCGTTGGCCAGTTTTGGCCGTTACATTGGGTAAAGGGATAAAAGACATTTGGCTGCAAATAGGCACCCATTTGATCTTAGGGCTGTCGCGATTACTCGATTAGTAGACTAACCGTCGACTATTGAAGTAGTCGACGTTTTTTATTTTTAGTCGATCGTCGTTCATTTTCAAGGTGGTACATGTCTACTACACGTCTGGGCTAAATTGCATTGTTTTGTGAGGTGAATGATCAATGAAGGTGAATAACTTTAAATATCTAACCATAGTTAACATTCATATCCGGAAGACTGTACGACTGTCACTGACTGTGTAAGAAAGAACACTCACAGTTACTCGAGAAGAATAGATTCTTCTGAATTTCTCCAGTCTTGTACACACAAATGCACCCATTGGAAAACCCAAAGCGCAGAAGTGACATTATGACGAAAGTCAGAATGTCAGATCACTTCTCAAAGTTCGGAACTTCAGACTAAGATCCAATTTTAACAACTGACGAGGGAATGCATAGATCTCAATGTTAAAAATTTTGAGAAACTTATTGCAGAAAGGAAACATATGCAGGAACGTTCTTTGGTAAATTCATTTTAATTCATCGGCTTCAATCTAGTTCAAACTTGGACCCGCAGTCAGTAATATTATTTTTGGGGTTGGTACGTCCTACAGGACGTACCAACCCCCAAAATTATATTATGGACTGTGGGTCCAAGATTGGACCACATGTAGCTTCAGTCGGGACCGATTTGTTGTTCCCACAACCCCACTTCGTCTGAACACACTGGTGCCATTGTCATTTTCAGAGTTTTATGAACAGAAGAATGATTTGCTAAAAAATCATGGGAAGCGACTATTAATCGACTAACCGTCGATTACTGGTCACGATTAGTCGATTACAAAAAATGATAGTTGCGACAGCCCTATTTGATCTCACAAGGTTTGACAGGTCATTCATATGGCACAGGAAGAGTAGAGGGCCATGAACAGTGGCCAGGGATACTCCAGAGTCCACTGTTATCTCATCAGATGCCTTGCCTTCTTGCACTGATTTCATTGTGCGGTCAGTTAGTAAGTTGTCAACCAGGTGTGTATTGGTCATTGTATGTGGTACTGGTCTACTTTATGCAGAAGTCGTTTATGTGGTTCGGTGTTGAATGTCTGTGAATAGTCAAGAATAGCAATATCAACTTGTTTGTTGTTGAAGTCATTTGTTCTCTTCAAGGTGTTGTAGTAGGTGGCAGCATATTATGTTAATTTACATGACACCAACATTAGAGATATAGGTCTGTAGTTCCCTGCATGGTGTCTTTCTCCTTTTCTGAAGGAACATGAAATTTTTGCCTTCAGCCAGTCTTATCAAAGTTCTTCAGAGTCGATTGATTTGTGGGGGTATTACAGATAAGTCAGCAAGGGAATTCAGGATATCTGCTCCTCCCCCACAACCAAAAAATGCTCCCGGACATCTGCCCAATGTTTTTCATGGTAGGACATGCCCACCCCACCCCCATTCCCCTAAACACAATTATATGTTGACCATGTACAGCATGTATGATTGATTCCTAATCAGTGGAACCTTATTATGAATTGATTCCCCACCCCCCCCCCACCCCCCCCAAAAAAAAATAATGGTGGGTATGATTATTACATGCAGCCAATATTCTAAACAGTGATTGGATTCCTGAACCACAATTCTCCCATTAAGTTCTCAATGCTGATTGCACATGCATGAATTTCAACACAAAGGTTTTAAGTTAAAGTGGATTTTTAAACTAAGAATGTAGTCATAGACTGAAATTTGGAGATATTTTTATTTCAAAATTATGAGTAAATTTTTATTCTTATTAAAACAGAGTGCCACCAAGCAATGGCGAGCAACTGTTAGGCCCCCCAAAATTCTAACTCCACAGGTTTAGTATTGGTTGAAGATAAGAGCACCATCGATGTGCAGTACACCTTAGTGTCTTGCCCAATGTCACAACGTGGTTGCCGCAGTTGGGAATCAAACCGAGGTCCTCTCAGCTTGTGGCCTGCACCTCTACCTATTGAGCCACCACGCCCCATTTCAGTATACATAACTTCTTCATGTCTTTTCCTTGTTACATTTTATGGGAGCGTGCCTGATGACACTCTCCCATAAAATGCAACAAGTAAATTCCCACAATAAATAATTTCTCTTTAAAGATAATATGAAGAACATCCACTGAAAATGAACCCTTTAAGGTGCTATAGAGTACTCTACCAGTTAAACTCACACACAGTTTATTAATGAAAGCTCAGAGAGATTTCCAAAAAGGAAATCCTCAAAACTTAACTCAATTTTAACAATCATTTTGGAAATTGGTTTTCATAAATCCTAGAGACATTCTGTCAGGTTGCTTTGCAGTCCCACTCCCAGGATTCACATGAGCGCCATTTCTCGAGAACCAACTTTGATTCACACCAAAAATGGCCTAATTTTGACCCTGGTGGATATAACCCGCAATATGCAGATATCCTTTCTCCCAGACTGGCCTATCTCCATACCAAAGTACATCAGAATCCAACAACCAATGCTGGAGTTACAATGCAAAATGTTCATAAAGAAAGTTTTTGTAGTGTGACAAGGGCCATAACTCTGGTCTGCACACTTAGAGAAACCCACAATATGTGAACATCCTTTCCCAATGCTGGCCTTTCACAGTATCAAAGGACATCAAAACCCAAAAACCCATTGCCAAATGACTGAGTTATAATGCAAAATGCATACAGAGAGTCTTCAAAGTGAAACAAGGGCCATAACTCTGGTAGGTATGCTTTCAACTATATACCCCCAACCTCCCTTGGAATTTGGTGGGGGGGGGGGGGGGGGGGGCATAATAAACTCACCATGATAATATAATTGCTATCCACGCATTTAATCTCATGAATGAGCATCAAATACTAATAGATGAGAAATCCTGAAAAATTTATCAGCTAATCATGAAACATTTGTCTGCTATGCTACTGAGCCATCTATATGTTTGTGTCGAGATAGTGAAAACACATTTGGGAGCATGGTGGTTAAGTGGTAGACTGTTGGACTTCTATGCTAGATGTCCCAAGTTCGATCCCCATCTGGGATGACCCGCATTGTGTCCTTGGGCAAGGCACTTTATCTCATTGCCTACATGGGGGCACGATAACGGCGTGTTCTAAGGTGTTCTGCACGTCGATGGAACACATGTCTTCAACCGCTGTTACCCTGCTTGAGCGGAGTTTGAAGTTACCCTGCCTGAGCGGAGTTTGAACTGAGTTAGAATGTTGAGGAGCTGACAGTTGCTCGTCAATGCTCGGTGGTTCTCTCTGGGTACTCTGAATTCCTCAACCCGTAAAACTGTCATGGTCACGATTAGCCATTGTGCATAAGTATGTGACCTTAAACACCAATAAATAATAACTAGAACTGAATATAGCGTGAACAGTGTTTAAAAGTAGTGCTGGATGATATTAGCTAAAACAATAATCGCAACTTAGGCAGGGTTTCCGCTAGACCAGTTGCAGGTCCGTTGACTTGACTCATTCTCCCCACCGATCATAATATGATCAGTCAGAAAAGCTGGTGGTTAAAATCTTGAGTACAATGCTGTATCATAACCACACTCAGGATCCTTTGTTTCCACGTAATATAGGCATAATTATGTTGTATACTACGCCTACTATTACTGGCGACAACCTGATACTTTATAACCCCCAGACGAGAGGGGGGAAACAAAGTTCAAATCCTAAACGTCGCGTATAAAATTTTGGACTCAAATTGTCGTGTTTGGTCCGAAATCACTGGGTTTTATTTCGAGCGATAAATGATGTAATTGCATGTGCATGACGTCACATGTCCGCATCATGTTTTTTTCCGAATATTTCGTTCTCTCTGCATTTCCAATTATTTACATTGACACGTATCGGGTTGTATAAAAAATGAAAGTGTCAATGACACTGTAGCTCAACTTGTCAAGACATGTACATGTATAGTCTGTGACACAGCAATGACAAACATCTTGGTAATGACCTGATAACAAAGGGACATATAAAGTATTGTAACGGCATGTACATAAATACTGACCGTAGCCTGTAACAAATGTATAGGTAAAGTATTGTAAAGGTGGGTGACAGTCAGATGCTAAACTAGAAAAGAAATCTTTTGAGTCCCAGAGTGGGTCTGACTGAACCCCAAAATATTTGTTCTCATAGCACAGTGACAACAAAGGCACCCCAAAACACACTCATTCCTGCCCCAAGGTGAAAACAAAGGTACCCAAGAAGTTTCATGAAGATCAGTTCATAAATACGAGCTGTATAGAAGTTGTGACAAAAAACTGATTGGACCTAATTTCGGTACAAAATGGCCACTGGCAGCCATCTTGAATTTTGGACCGCACTCAGAAACACTCGTTCTCATCCTAAGGTGATAACAAAGGTACCCAAGAAGTTTCGTGAAGATCGGTTCATAAATACAGCCTCTAGCCTGAGCCGTATTGACATGTGCACTTACAGTGTATAAGTAGCACTAAATAAATCAAAATTCATCTAATTTGCATAATTTCTGCACGAGAAAAAAACCTGTACTGTATGTGATATATTCCATTTTACTAAACATTCATACAAAAATTTATTCAAATCAGAACTTTCATACAGAAGTTCTGTACAAAAGACTGATTGCACTAATTTTGGTACAAAATGGCTGCTGGTGGCCAAGTTGAATTTCGGACCACACCCCAAAACACCTGTTCTCATCCCACGGTGATAAAAAAGGTACCTAAGACATTTCGTAAAGATCGGTTCATAAATACTGCATCTAGCCTGAGAAGTATAGAAGTTGTGTACAAAAAACTGACTAGACCTAATTTCGGTACAAAAGGGCCACTGGCAGCCATCTTGAATTTAGGACTGCACTCAGAAACACTCGTTCTCGTCCCAAGGTGATAGCAGAGGTATCCAAGAAGTTTCGTGAAGATCGGTTGATAAATACAGCCTCTAGCCCGAGCCATATTGACATGTGTACTTATGTGTAAGTAGCACTGAAAAATTCAAAGTTCATCTAATTTGCATAATTTCTGCACGAGAAAAAAACCTGTATTATATGTGATGTATCCCATGGTAGTAAACATTCACACAAAAAAATTATTCAAATCAGAGCTTTCATGTGGAAGTTCTGCGCAAAAATCTGATTGCCCCTAATTTTGAACAAAATGGCTGCCAGTGGCGATCTTGAATTTCGAACCGCACCTAAAAACACTTGTTCTCGTCCCACGGTGATACCAAAGGTACCTAAGAAGTTTCGTAAAGATCGGTTCATAAATGCGGCCTGTAGCCCGAGCCGTATTGGCATTTGCACTGACAGTGCTGAAAGTAACACTAAATACATCAAAGTTAGTCTAATTTGCATAATTTACGTACGAGAAAAAAAACCTGTATTATATGTGATGTATCCCATGGTACTAAACATTCACACACAAAATTATTCAAATCAGCGCTTTCATATGGAAGTTCTGTGCAAAAAACAGATTTCTGCATCGTCGGAACAAATTTGTGGCTGGCAGCCATCTTGAATTTCGGACCGGACCGCAAAACACCCGTTCTCGTCCCACGGTCATAACAAAGGTACCCAAGAAGTTTCGTAAAGATCAGTTCATAAATACGGCCTCTAGCCCGAGCCGTATTGAATTGTTGATGGACAGGCGGACGGACGGACAGACGGACAACTGGCCATGGCATAAGCTCAAATTTGGCTTTGCCAAAGTTGAGCTAAAAATTGAGGTCAAGCATCGCAGTCACTGTCAGGATTCATGAATTTTGTGTTGTTTTGGGTTTGTATTTTTATGAAACCTCCGACCAGATGTAGTATTGTGTGTCCCGTGGGAATTTAGAGAATTGTAGGAGGAAAAAATATATATTTTCCACTTCAATTATTCAGTATTTTATCGACCAGAATGCCCCCAGAGAGCACCTAACAATCAACCCCCCCCCCCTCCCTGCCCCCCCCCCCCCCCCCCCCCCCCCCTCTATACGCACGTGCCTTTGGCATGTGTGGCAGACGTCTTCGGTGTCTGAGTTTTCACATTCTTTAAACTACCGGACCCACAAAGTTTCCCCTAGCAGAAACCCTGGCTTAGGGTAAATAAAGAAGGTTATGATTAACGATATAATCACGATATTGTTCTTTTTGTGGAGGTTGTATTTATTCTGGTAATTAGTGTTAATAAGGGTTTGTGTATGAATGCAATACGCTCAGCTGTATTAACCAGAAATATACTGGGTACACATACCTTTTGTCTCAGTTTAATAATAACTTTGATTTAAAACTTGAGTTGTGAAGTTATGTGAACTCGTGTCCATGCATGGTCTACAGAAAGAATCACAGGTATATCAGAATATAATGTTAATTTTTCAAGTTTCACCTCCTGTGATGTGTTTTTCCAATGTCAACTGGAATGCAGTCAACATTGGAGGGACACATCAAAGGAGATAACAGAAGTAACAGAATTGAACAATGAATTTGTCATACTGAAAACGTGTCCAAATATACCGTTGCAATGTATTACCTCTGTTAACAGATTAATTAAACATGTTAAGTAAAGTATTATGCGTGGCTTTCTCATTTCTTCAAGAAAACTCTTCATAAATGCATTTTCCAACATTTTGGTCCTCTTGACACAAAAATTCCCAATTGATAGGGGTCCAAGCCCTCTTGCAAGCAGAGTGCAGAGACCCTTGAATATACATGTATTTATTTCCTAACTATTTTACTGTTTTCCAGTTAACTCCTAGAAATCTGGTAGTATTTCAAATTTTTCATCACCGACTCCATATTACCCATGTGGCATGAAAATTTAACAAATTACATCTTGCTTGACAAAGCTCAATGAGCTCTGTCAAACAAGATATATATTTTTTAAATTCTTAGTTGCATTAGGAGGAAAATTTCTTGCTGAAAACTTTGGTATTTTGACATCAGGCTGCAGAGGGTTCAGATAAGTTCATCAGTGGAGATGATCTTTAAGTACGTAAACATAGTTTATGACCCCCTTTTAAAAAGGGTGATCATTAGTTTCTGTAAAGGTATGGTTGCTAGGTGGGAAATATACTACATGAGCCAAGAGGCGGTCATTTTGCTGCCACAAATTTTTCTAGCAGAGTGCAAGCCTGAAAATAAGCAGACTCTCATCTGCAAAATGAGGTCCCCAGAGGGTGAATTTGGTGATGCTACACTGCACAGCAGGGTAGCATCACAAAATTTACCCTCTGTGAACCTCTGTCTGAATCAAGGTCTCAAGCCTAAACAATAATAGGTACCCAGGAGATAAATTGGCCCATGGTATGGGATAGCATCAGCAAATTCACCCTCTGGGGACCCCATTTTGCAAATGACAGGTTGCTTATATTCAGGCTTGGCTGAGTGATAGCAGGGCTCGCCTTGAGTAAAACTGTCGGGGCGTAAAAAAAGTGCCCCACATATTGAGGTCGGGGCCTTTTCGGGGCTGATTTTCCATTTTGTCCATTATTGTTAGTGCTTTTTTGTGGAAAATGTCGGGGCTTGAAAAAAAAAACCCAGCAAGTGCTCCTCGGGGCTGATCTCGGGGCCTGGGCTGATCAGTCCCGACTCAAGGCAAGCCCTGGTGATAGGCAGAAGAACAAGAGGCCCCACGGGGCCTGAAGCACCCATCTTGTACAGAACACAATTTAAACAGAGTCCAAGAATGAGTCTACATTAAGCAAGCCATCTCCATAGGCTACACTGTCAATCATTGAGTCCCTCAGGAGTGACAAAAATAATCTGGGCATCATGCCTTTTCTTCAGTTGATCATAAGTAAAATGTAGAGCTCCCCTATGAAGCCCCTTGATACAACCTATGTGGATTAATCTTAGTACCTCTAGAGGGTACTGAATACAAAATTTTTAATTCTTCAGCAAAATGGCCAATTCCGGCTCCCATAGAGAGCCCAAATATTAACCCAGGCTCTTGATTTGAACACAGTTAAATCTGACTTCCCTAGAGATGTTGTGTACCGAATATGAAAGCATTCTGACTGTTGGATCTGAAGAAGAGAAATTGTAAAGAAATTTCTTCGAATTGCACTAAGTTCAAATTTGGGCTACCATAGCGAGCCCAAATATTAACCTATGGATCCGATTTGAACAAACTTGAATCTGACCCCCCTAGAGATGTTGTATACCAAACATGAAAGCATTCTGACAAGTGAATCTGAAAAAGATTTTTGAAGAAATTCCCTCATATTGTACTAAGTTAAATTTCATGTTCCCATATGGAGCCCAAATATTAACCTAGGCACTCGAATTGAACAACCTGGAATCTCCCCCCCCCCCCCCCCCCCCCCCCTAGAGATGTTGTATACCAAATATAAAAGCATTCCGGCTGGTGGATCTGAAGAAGAAGATTTTTAAAGAAATTTTCTCATATTGCACTAAGTAAAAATTTGGGCTACCATAGTGAGCCCAAATATATACCTAGGGATCCGATTTGAACAAACTTGAATCTGACCCCCATAGAGATGTTGCATACCAAATATCAAAGCATTCTGACTGATGGATATGAAGAAGATTTTTTTAAATTACCCTCCATATTGAATAAAGATAAAATTTGGGCTTCCATAGGAAGCCCAAATATTAACCTAGGGACTTGGTTTGAACAATCTAGAATCTGACCCTCATAACAATGATGTATGTCAAATATTAAAAGATTCTGACTGGTGGTTCTGAAGAAGATTTTTAAAGAATATTCCCCATATTACCCTATTTAAAACTTCGGGCTCCTGTAGAGAGCCCAAATATGAACCAATGAGCTTTATTTCAAGAAACTTTTATCTGACCCCCCTATGAATGCTGAATACCAAATATCAAAAGATTCTGATGATTGGTTCTGGAGATTTTTTTTTTTACATTTTTTGCAAATATGCTGACTCAGCATTTTTTCATGCCCATTACAGAACACCCTAACAAAACCGATGGCAATTTTTTTTTTACCATTCAATTCTACTGGTCATAAGGATACTTCAAACCAAATACTTAGATGTGAGTCTTCCATGAAAGACGTGTGTCGCCTGGCGTTTCAGACAGAATTCTAAGTGGAAAAGGGGCATAACTCTGGAAAAAATACAGTGGATCAAAAAATAAAATAGGAGGTGCACAATGCCATGATGTGATAAAGAATCACTGAAAGTTTCATCAAAATCCATTCATAGGTTAAAGAGGAGTGGCAGATAAGAGAAGCCTGGCGTTTCAGACAGAATTCTAAGTGGAAAAGGGGCATAACTCTGGAAAAAATACAGCAGATCAAAAAATAAAATAGGAGGTGCACAATGCCATGATGTGATAAAGAATCACTGAAAGTTTCATCAAAATCCATTCATAGGTTAAAGAGGAGTGGCGGATAAGAGAAGCCTGGCATTTCAGACAGAATTCTAAGTGGAAAAGGGTCATAACTCTGGAAAAAATACAGTGGATCAAAAAATAAAATAGGAGGTGCACAATGCCATGATGTGATAAAGAATCACTGAAAGTTTCATCAAAATCCATTCATAGGTTAAAGAGGAGTGGCAGATAAGAGAAAGTGTGACGCAGACGACGTAAGGCAACAAAAGTAATCCCTATATGTTGCCGCCCCACGAATATGTCGCTCCCCACTTTGTGGGACGGCGACACAAAAAGCTCTCTGTTCCGTGGGGTTTGGGAAATATGGGCGTTTGAAAATATTTCTATTTTTTAGCTCCCAGGGTTCCCATGGGGATGTGGGAATTTTTTTTTTTTTTTGCATGGGTCAAGTACTTATGACCCAATACTACCACAAAACAAATTTGGTTCATACCGGACCATCGGTTCAGAAAATAGAAATTTCAGGCGGGCCAAAAATCTTACCCCTCCTATTACAAAGCCAAATATTACTTCACGAACTTCGTTTGAACAAACTTGATTCTACACCTCATATGGAAGCTCCATAGCAAATATCAAGTCATTGTACACACTGGTTCTTGAGAAGATTTTTAAAATATTTTGGAGCATTTTTCATTTGTATTAGTCATAAGCAATGTAGATGTACAGTATTTCACTTCAATGAAAATTAATTTACAAGAGGTTTGTGTCTGATAGAGCACAATGACCCTTAGTCACCGAGAGCACCATTTTTTTGTCTCTTGTTAATAAACAAATATAAAAGAAAATATTATTTACCTTGGTGTTTCTGAATCATCCATGATGGAATTATGTAACTACAGCAAACTTAAACAAGCACATTATGTCTTCTGAAACGAAAGATAATACCTTCTGAAATACAGCAAAATGTAAACTTGCGCTGTGTGGTATACCAAATTTTCCATATGGTTTTGGTATTATAGGGATACCGAAAACCGTGCCGAAACCAAAATCAAAATACCGCTTATTTCGATATTTAGATAGAAAGTCAACTCATTAAGGTGGATAGTAAATTTAAAAGCCTGTGGGTCACATATTATTTTGATCGAATTGACAAGAAAATGTGCGAATGTGAACTTTGTAAGCAACAGGTAGGCAGCAGACGGTGCGAATACGTCAGAGAAAGAAATAAACAAGAGGCCCCCAGGGGCCTTAATCGCTCACCGGGCTAAGTGATTCAAAAAGTGGTTCAAAGAAGTATTTGGGGTCACATTCAGTTAGACATGGTTCATCAACACTACAAAGGAATGAAGTCATGAGAGACAAATTTTATGGAACTAAGGACATGGCTTGAACAAACTTGAATCTTACCTCCCTGAGGATGCTGCATACCAAATATCAAAAGCATTCATCTGCTGGATCTGAAGAAGGAGATTTTTAAAGAAAATTCCTCATTTTGAACTAAGTTATCATGCGGGCTCCCACAGTGAGCCCAAATATGAACCCAGGGACTTGGCTTGAACAAACTTGAATCTCACCCCCTAAGGATGCTGCCTGCCAAATATCAAAACATTCTGACTGCTGAATCTGAAGACTTTTAAAGAAAAATTCCTCCACAGGGAGCCCAGGGACTTGGCTTTAACAAACTTGAATCTCCCCCACCCCCTAAGGATGCTACACACCACATATCAAAACATTCCGACTGCTGGATATGAAGAAGATTTTTAAAGAAAATTCCTCATTTCGAACCAAGTTACAATTCAAGCCCCCACAGTAAGCCCAAATATGGACCTAGGGATATGGCTTGAACAAACTTGAATCTCACCCCCCTCCCCCACCCACCCACCCCTAAGGGTGCTGCATACCAAATATCAAAACATTCCGACTGCTGGATCTGAACAAGATGATTTTTAAAGAAAATTCCTCATTTTGAACTAAGTTATCATTCGGGCTCCCACGTTCAGACAAAATTGTAAACGTTTAAACGACTGTCTGTAAACGAAACGGAAACGTTTACACGTACTAACAATGCAAGTAGTCAATATTTGATAGAAGTGTGTAATAATACACAGTAAGTTCATCATATCTTTCAAGTTGCGTACAGGGCATACAATTTATGTTATTGAGACAGCCAATTTACAGTTTGTCCAAAAACGACGTAGACGAACGACCACAGCATGCAGATGCCGAAGGCAAAGTCGCTTGCTCTATTGGGGGGGGGGGGGGGGGGGGTGTGTCTGGAGGATTTTCCCCCAGGTAAATTTTGAAATTTATGGGGGGTCTCTTGAGCTCATTCTGGTGGGTTCGGGTGAAATTCCTTGTGTTTTTTCGAACAGTAATGTTAGAGCGAGTTGCCATGGCACACAATAGTGACAATACCGGACTTGAGAGTGGAATGCAATGTCGCAAAAATAAACAAAGTCTACAAACCATGCAGGGGAATCCAAATTTTCAAACACCGCAAGTGCCAGTCTGTCTGTCAAACTCCATAAATCGATCCTAAGATCCCATGTGTGAATAATATAAATTAATAATCCATGTCAGGTGAACGAAATCATTGAGAACAATTGTGTATCACTATAGGAATATACATGTAAATTCGAATAAACTAAAACATCCCACACATGTTTCGAAGGAAACACCAAAGATAAGCATGCGTCATGCGGCTCACGTGACTGTGTCACATATGATATCACATGATTTGAAGAGGATTTTGTTCAGTTACTGTGGCGGCGGCGTCAGTCGGAACCAGTACCCAGTTTTTCTGAAGCATTACCAAAATATTGCATTGCAAAGTTTGAAATTTTTTTTTGTTTCTTTGACTTTCTGCATTAATCTGCAATTTTGAAATTACTCTATTAAAACTTCATTCCGTGTACACGTTTACCAGAACTGTAAACGTTTAATGCCCATAAACGAAACGTTCACGTTTACACGTGTAAACGTGGAAGCCTTATCCCACAGTGAGCCCAAATATGGACCTAGGGACATGGTTTGAACAAACTTGAATCTCACCCCCCTAAAGATGCTGCATACCAAATATCAAAACATTCTGACTGCTGGATCTCAAGAAGAAGATTTTTAAAGAAAATTCCTTATTTTGAACTAAGTTATAATTCGGGCTACCACAGTGAGCCCAAATATGAACCCAGGGACTTGGCTTGAACAAACTTGAATCTCACCCCCCTAAGCATGCTGCATACACAATATCAAAAGATTCAGCCTGCTAGATCTGGAGAGAATATGAATCAAGGGGGCCGATTTGAACAAACTTGAATCAGATCCACCCCACAAAGTTGCATACCAAATATCAAAAGATTCTGCCTGCTGGATCTTGAGAAGATTTTTTAAGAAATTTGTCTGAAATGCACTAAGTTCGAATTCGGGCTTCTATACTGAGCCCAAATATGAATCCAGGGAGCCGATTTGAACAAACTTGAATCAGATCCACCCCACAATGTTGCATACCAAATATCAAAAGATTCTGCCTGCTGGATCTGGAGAAGAAGATTTTTTAAGAAATTTGCCTGAAATGCACTAAGTTCAATGCACTAAGTCCGAATTTGGGCTTCTATAGAGAGCCCAAATATGAATCCAGGGGGCTGATTTGAACAAACTTGAATCAGACCCATACCAAGATGCTGCATACCAAGTATCAAAAGATTCTGCCCACTGGTTCTGGAAAAGAAGATTTTTTAATAATTTTTCTATAATTCATACGGTGCTATCAGAGTTATGCCCCATACAGAGCCCCCATGGGACGTGGCCATTTCATTTGAACAAACATGAATTACCACATAGTAATGAACATCCACATGAAGTTTTGTAAAAATCGGACCATTTTATTAAAATACAAGCACACAAACTTTAACACCCAATCATCTGCTTTATATTCTTTCGAATAAATAATTCAGTGTGCAAAATTTGACGAGACTTCTCGTTTTCATTCGCATGGTGGTTACGAAAATTTAAATCTATGAACGAACAGATGACCGGTTAGCCAAAAGTTGCATCTTGAATGGTAAAGTCTGAGTCACTTCATTTGCAGAGTGCTAATTTATTTCTCAGTCTGAAGATTTGTTCACACATTTTTATCTTGTTACAATTCATGGGAGAATGCCTATACTTCCATAAAGTGTAACAATGCAAATCAATGGAGATGAAATAATTTTACTTACAAGATAATATGGAGGACATCCACAGAATATGAAGCCTTTAACTTTAGGTATCTGCTGTTCAAAATAAAGCCCAAATATGGGCTCTAGCACTCTACCAGTTAAGCAGCCTTTCTTGTGTCTTGTTAGATTTTTAGACTTACTTTCGTCATGACAGGCTATATATATTTCAATTCCATACAATATATGAATACTTGTTAATGATAAAGAAAACAGTTTTCCAAGATTTTTGCATAGCCAAGTGCCGGGTTAGCAATCTCTAACCCACATGAATGGTCAGTCAGAGTCATTTTTGAAATTTTGCACACTGTAATTTATAGTGCATACCAGTGCACATGGTGTAAAGATGTGATTGACCTTAATTTTAAGACACATTAAAAAACAATGCACGGAAGCCGACATCAGATTTAGCATTATCGAAGTTCATTTGGTCGATCAAGGCGCAGCAAATGCTTTGAAAATGAATTGCTGTTATTAGTAAATATTCAATTTGTACATTTTTTTTTTCACTGAAAACGAAAATCCACCCTAATTTATCAAGGAAAATCGTGGATTCTTTGGAATTTTCAGAAACATGTATGAGACGAAGAACCAGAAGTGAAGTTAGTGAACACCGATAGAGTGATTCCACTCAAAATCCCCTATAATTGCAACTAGATTGATGTCATAAAACATGTTATTTTATACGTTTATCAAGGAGGATGAAACCAAACAATGAAAGGTGAATGACACCATGTCACTGATGCATTGCATGATTGGCAATGATTGTACAAAGTTCTCACAACTGGCCTGGGATTATCATAGAGAGATTAATTACAGTTGAATTACTTCAGTTAACTTGCATATTTGTGTGGATATTGGACACTGCATTCACTGAACAGTGGACATTAATTAATCTTGCTGTCACTTCAAAAGATAATGGGGGGGGGGGGGGGGGGGGAGGGGAGGAGACCTGACCAAGAGTGTTACCACCAGTGAAAACTTTACTGAAAAGCCCTAAGTTGAAGCACATATATGTTTCTTCTACCCGATTCAATGGGGGAGGGGCATGGTACATGAACGATGCACAGAGAGGCCAACTGATCAGCTTGGCAAGTTATTTAATGAATCACTCGATGCAGAGTGAAGATTCACAATGAATCAAGTGATTCATTAAATAAGTTGCTCGACTAATCAATTATCACAGAAACTGGTCAAGTTCATGAGAAGTCAGCACTGAACCTGTGAAGTTATTATATGATTGAATGTTGGGAAATTGTGTCAGTTTGTGACTATTTTCAGTGTTCTATGAATATACCGAATACTGTACCGAAACAGAGGTATTTACCAAAAAAATACTGATACCGAACCTGAAATTTCAATACCGCACAGCTGTAATGTAAATGAATGAAAGAGTCAAACGAGGGTTCATAAGCTATGTTCATGCAAGTTAGATCATGTTAAATAAAGAACTGGTATAATTTTATAAAAAGTTTAGCCTGTGTGGGATGCCACAGGAATGCTGGCCAATGTGTTTTGGTGGAAATCATATTTTATTCAAATCAGTACACGAATTCTGAAAATTGATAAGCTGGATGGGCCAAACATCTTGCCCCTCCCAGAATATATTAAACCCAATCGAATAAACATCCAGAGCAAATTGGACCTGCATTTTCTATTCATAAGGTCATGTAGAAAATCAGATTAGGTGTGTTATCATCCAGAAACTTTAAATATAAGAAATTTTAAGTCAATAAAGGGCAATAACTCTGCAAAAGAATATCAAATAAACATCAAAATTGAAATTGACCTATATTTCCTGTTCATAAGGCTAAAATACTAAACTCCTATTAGTTGGGGTGAACATTACGGAAGGTATCAAGTGGAAACTTGAAATATAAAACTTAGCAGTATGAGTGAGTGTGTGAGCAAGTGGGAGGGTGTTTTCGGGAGAGTGAGTGATAAAGCGAGTGTGTGAGTGGATGGATGTGGTCGGTGGATGAGCATGGGCAAGCAAGTAAGTTAAGGAGCATGCACTTTTGGTACTCATTTTTATTTGAGGTGACATATAGGCCTGAATGGCCAGGTGCTTTTGTACATTCAGGCCTTTGTGTGAGACGGGCGTGAGTGCGATCATGCTCATTTGCGCCCATAATTTCGATTTTACTGGTGTAGAAAAAAGCACTTGTGAAAAATCTTGTTCCCATTTCCGAAAGCACACGTTGTCTTGAGACCAACTGTTCAAGTGGTTTGTCTCAATAGTCAAAATTATTACAAAAACGATGGAGTATTGTTTACGTAAAATTTGAAAAAAGGTGAGTGGAGAAGACACAATCACATGTACTGCATTTCATTATGCATGCATAGTTAGTCACATTGGGTATTCGACCAATGGCATTCCTGCTATTTACAACCTGTAAATTTTTCTTGGAAAATACAAAGGGATTCCCTGTAGTTTTACACTTGTACTTCAAATAGTGTGCACACAATGTTTGATACAAGACCTACGCAAGGTTCTTCATTGTTTTCAAATAAACAAAAAGCAAGTCATTTGTGCTTCCTCTGCCAAGATAAGCACGATGATACTTAACCAACCCATTACCACTTCAATACCACAATCACTTAAGTCAATGTATTTTAAGTACTGAGGTGTGCTAATTTTAACACTTCTTGTGATGAAGAGAGGTGTGTGGACGCGCACTTCACTTCAGTATCTAAGGACAGCTGAATGTAATGTTTTGAAGACTCCTCCGTGTCCGTTTCATTTTTAAATTGTGGAATCACACCAGAAATGTTCACTGGAATCGCAAATAAAATGTCTGCTAATACATTTCCATTTTGGGTGTAATTATTAGTCGAAGTGTTTTGTTTTTTTTTCTGGCAGACGTTCTGGGCAAAGCTGTAAGCAGACATTTCGTCTCTTTTTGTTGTTTGGCAAATCACAGTCTAGAATAATACGTAAAACGGTATACAGCGGTATCATTTTCTGATAGTGATATCATGATATTTAATTATCTCCATAAAGTCCAACACTACCCTGGACTCATACTGGACAGAAAACAACTGATTTTTGAAGATTATATTAAATTTTTATTAATAATTAGTATAGAATACATCAATTAACATTATTAACACATAATACATTGAATATCAATGGTTTCAAATTGCAGGTGCAATTTGGTGTATATTACACCTTTCTCTTGATTTCACTGGTGCAAAATCTTGTCTCCCGTAAAAATCGCTCACACGAAGCACTATACATTTGATTTAGATAATGTATTTTATTGTCAGACTGTCAGTCATGCACATGTCACTTAAAGATATACTACTACTACTACTACATAGGAAATTCTAAATCAATAAAGGGCAATAAGTCCATATAAGAATATCAAACAAATGTCATAATCAAATTTGATCTGTATTTTCTGCTCAATCGACCATACACCAAAAATGAATTGGATATCACATATATAGGCAAAGTTATCGACTGGAAACCAAAAGTGAATGGATGGATGGACAGACGGGTAGCTCTACAACACTATACTATAATATGTCCCAGTTTTGAAATGGACGTATAAAAACAAGCGGTTTGCATGAGAGATGCTGGGGTCGAGTTCTGACAGCTAAAAAGGAATCTGAACTAACACCTGAAACTACTAAAACTAGGAAACAATCTAAGATACATAGGACAAATTGGATATCGTTCGATATAGTTGTTCTGACCCTCCCCAACCCCCCATCCCTCAAGTCAGATATTCAAACCTGAAAACAATCTAAGATATTCTGGCAGAATTCCTTTTTGTACACATCCAAGAAATTCTCAGGTAGAGCACACAGACCAAACTTGGTAAAAAACAGTTTGTTCAAGTTATCGTGCCGACATCATGACATAGTAGTACAGATGGACAGGCACCCACCGACCTTCATCAAAACATAACGCTAGCCAAGCATGACAGAAATATGACACTCTCATCTACTCATCATACTGTCAACCTGCCAAGTTTCAAGAAAACTTATCAATAAATGCAACCCGTAGGATGTGCTGATGAAATCCAAGATGGCTGTCGTTGTGTGTAGCTGACCCTGACCAACACAGGACATTCTCATCTACTCATCAAACTAAGGAAGCTGATTGAGTTTCAAGAGAACTGATAGGACATTCTCATCTACTCATCAAACTAAGGAAGCTGATTGAGTTTCAAGAGAACTGATGCATAAATGCAACAACAGTGTTCTAAAGAAATCCAAGATGGCTTCCATGATGGCCATTACGGGAGACCAATTATTCAAATAGGTTGTTTTTATCAAGTCATCATACCAAGTCACCCTGCCAGAAAATTGATGCATAAATGTGACTGTGCCTGTGCTGAAGAAATTGAAGCTGGCCACGGTGGTTGAGATTGCAGGTGAGCAACCATGCCCAAAATATGATGTACTCATCTGCATATGAAATTTGGTGATGGTCAGAAGGAACTGTGGGCTGAGCTAAACGAATAATGGACTGTGTTCCAGAAAAATCCATGACGGCTGCCACAGCAACCATTGTGGGTGTACAAATGTTACCAAAACAGGACATTCTCGTCTATGGGGAAAGAACTGCTGCCTGTAGCCTGTGCCAACTAACTGCAGACAGTGTTCTGAAAAAAATCCAAGATGGTGGCCAAGGCCAAGATTGTGGGTGTCCAAACGTTTCCAAAACAGGGCATTCTCATCATACTAAAGTATCCTACGAAACTGGAACCATATATGCGACCTGTAGCCTGTACTGAAGAAAGTGGCTGCCATTGCAAGCCGCCAGCCATGAACTTAATAGAATGTTCACATTTTTGTATGAACCTGAACACGCATGCAAAATCTGATGACAAGAATAAAAGCGTAGGCTTTAGCCAAATGAATAATGGGCAGTTTTCCAAAGAAATCCAAGATGGCTGCCACACCATGCCCAAATGAGATTCCAGGGCTTGATTTGAATAAATATGAATCAGAGCCTGGCTAGGGTGTTATATATCAGATATCAAAACATTTTGAATGGCAGTTCTGAAAAAGATTTTACTAGTAAACAATATTCTTCTTTTGTAACAAATGATAGGCAGACTGAGATCTTGGCTCATAAACCGATTTCTGAGTTTTTGTTGCAAATAATTGGTCGATTCCGATCCAACTTCCGATTATTGGAATCTATTAACACCTGTTCGTCAAAACATTATCTAACACATCAGAATATGTCATATATGTTTAAAACAACACTGCGTAATATAACTTCCCTATCCCTACTAAATACTGACTGTACATATGACAAGAGTCTCTCGCAATGCTACGTTATACTGTATTTCCTCTAAATTTTCAGACAATAATTCAATGCGAACAGTAGACATGGATTGAAATTTTGAACAATTTTGAAAAACATGTTGTACCAGTTAGTAAATTTATTGTACACAAACTACCTCTGATATAGGAAAGATAAAATGGCTGTTCTAAAAGACGTCTTTATTCATCAATGTCACCACTGAAAAAATAAATATGAACACACCCAATATTTGTTGTATTTTTATTTACTTTCCCAATAAATCCCAGAGAAGAAATCGCTTTTGATCTACCGGTAGGTTACATGAAAAGTTTAGTTATGACATTTCCGTGAATTAAGTTAAACAGAAATCAAACCATGTGCTTGTGTTGTTACTGTGAGATAAAAACCAGAGGCTCAAGTGAGCCTAAAATGCTCACCTGACTCAAGCTGTCAAAAGAGATGAGAGTATCAGTAAGTGACCGGCATACCGAGCCCAAATATTAACCCAGGAACTCGATTTCAACAAATTTGAGTCTGACACCCCTATAGATCTCACACACCATATATGAAAAGATTCTAACTGGTGGATCCAAAGTATATTTTTTAAGAAATTTTCTCACATTGCACTGAGTTAAACCATGGGCCCTAATAAAGAGCCCCAATATTAACCCAAGGGCCCAATTTGAACAAAATTGAATCTTGCCCCCCCCCTCACGAGATGTTGTATACCAAATATGAAAATATTCTGACTGGTGGATGTGAAAAAGAAGAAATGACCTCATATGATACTATGTTACAATTCAGGCTCTCATAGGGACCCTAAATATGAACACAGGTACTTGATTTGATCAAACTTGAATCTAATCCACATAGAGATGTTGTATACCAAATATCAAAAGAATCGGACTGGTGGATCTGAAGAAGAACATTTTTATAGATTATTCCCCATATTTCACTAAGTTAAAATCCGGACTCCCATGGCCAGGGCTGGGCGAGTACTAGACTTCAGTACTCGAGTATGAGTACTCTGAAAAAGTGGGAGTAAAGTATGAGTACTTTGAAAGAACTCAAGTACGAGGACATGCCCCTTGTACATGTAAAATGAATAACACTTGATATACTATATCTTTTATTGCTATGAAATACTTAATATGACCAGTACATTGTATGTCAATATTTTTCAAGTGGAAAGATAGAAAACAAACAAACATTTCTAAGTCGAAAAAGGGCCATAACTCTGGGGAAAAATTATTAGATGGAAATTAAAATTTTTTAGTAAATTTTGTTTCTTAACATACCTACCACAATTGTTTACAATTGGCTGTAACATAAGTGCAAGCCCTACTTCGGAACTAACTCAAGCTTTTAGAATCTTTTCCAAACGAGTTGGAAAAGTACTAGAGTGCAAAAGCACGAAAAAGATCGAAAAAAGGGTCGAGCGAGACCAGCGCTCGAAATTACAGGTACTCTCTCTGCACACCTCTTGCGTTTACCGAGCGCATGCGCAACAAACCGTGACGTCAATTCCGTATTTCCGCCAACGAGAAGTTTGTGATTTAGCGGGGAGGCATCGATATCAAAGATATCCCCAAGGAGGGTGGGCCTCCGGTAAACAATTGTGGTAGGTATGTTAAGAAACAAAATTTACTAAAAAATTTTAATTTCTTTTCAACCTACTCACAATTGTTTACAATTGGCTGAATAAACAATAGGAGGAGGTGAATCACATAACCAATACCAACAAGAGTAGCAGTAACGAAAGCAAGGATGGCAGAGAACAAAAACTAAAACCTGTAATGAAGAAAGAGAGAAGGCACCTGAAAAGAACAAGGCTGAGAGAAGCGCAACCTCGACAAAAACAATTTAACGAGGGTGCACCACAGCCTGAGCAGCAACGAGAGGACCTAAAGAATAAAGGTCCTCAGATTGCTGCTGAAGGTGGCGGAGATAAAAGGAGGAGAAGGTAGAAGCATTCCTCCAGTAAGCCGCATTCATAACATCACGGAGCGAAACAGAATTGGAGAACGCCCAGGATGTAGAAATGGCACGAACCTCGTGAGCATTAAGCCGGTTCGAAACAAGATCCGATGCAGACAAGCGAGAATAAGCCAGCTTGATTGCAAGACAGATCCACCTGGAAATAGAATGGGAAGAGATAGACTGCCGCTTAGGAATGAGAGACAGAAAAAATCTCTTCCGATCCCTCCTAATGAACTGAGTGCGAGTAATGTAAGTCTTGACCGCACGAACAGGACAAAGAAGAGGCCTCCGTCCATCTACAGCAGGGAGAGCCCGAATGCAGATGGGAGGAGGTACCGAATCGGGGAGTTGATTCTTAGCCAGAAAAGAGCAATCAGTAGTGAATGTAACACTGTTAGCCTCATTTCGGAAGAAGGCAGAATCAACAGATAGCGCATGAAGCTCACTGACTCGACGAGCAGAAGCAAACGCTAGAAGAAAAGCCGTCTTATAGGTGAGAAAACGCATGTCGGTCTCAGATAAAGGCTCGAAAGGCGCCCCCTCCAAACAGTGCAACACCCATGCCAAGTTCCACTTGGGTGTAAGACGCAAAACTCGAGGCCTCTTCAAAGAAAAGTGCCGAATAAGTTTGGAGAGGAAAAGATTACGACCGATACACCGCTTTCCCACATAAGAGAAAGTATCAGACAGCATAGACCGATAGCCCTTAATCGTAATAGGCTGGAGGCCCTTGGAGTCAAAAAGAAAAACCAGAAAATCCGCAATTTGAGCGATAGACGGATCACGGTAATTCACATTGTGATCTGAACACCAGCGGCAGAAAACCTTCCACTTGGCGGCATAAGTCATTCCAGTGGAAGGTCGCCGCGATGCAGAAATGCACTCCACTGATCGTCTCGAAAAACCTCTACGTCGGAGACTGGACCTGATAAAAGACAGGCGTGAAGGGACAGGCTCGCCAGGTTGTTGTGATACTTCCTGGGACGACCCTGTGAAAGAAGATCGCGACGTAGAGGTAGACGAATCGGTCGATCGGCCAATAGAGGCCGCAGCAGATTGATCCACACCCTCTGTGGAGACAGGGGTGTGATCAGAATGATCCTGCAACTGCAAGCACGAATCTTCGCTAAAACTTGAGGAAGAATCGGTGCAGGAGGAAAGGCATAGCCGACCCAGCCTGTCCAGTCCAGAGACAGAGCGTCTACTGCAAATGCCAGAGGATCTGGACAAGGGGAGACAAAAGTCTCTACCTGATGATTCCAGCGAGTAGCGAAAAGGTCGACCTGAGGACGACCCCACTGCTCGCAAATCGCCTGAAACACCGACCGATGTAGCATCCATTCGGTTGGAAGGACACTGTCGCGTCGGGACAGGGAGTCTGCTAGGACGTTGAGACGCCCGGGAATGTGTCGAATGGACACCCGAGCGTCCACATCCCGTGCCAACAGAAGAAGATCCCGAGACAGCCGATACATAGGAATCGAATGAGTGCCTCCCTGATTCCGTATGTAGGCCACTACTGTCGAATTGTCCGAAAGAAGTAGGACAACATGGTCCGACAGATGAGGGATCCAAAGCCGAAAACTCAACAGAAGAGCAAGGAGCTCCTTCTGGTTGATATGAAGGTCCACCTGCTCGCTGTCCCACTCTCCGTGAGCAGACAGACCGAGAGGGTCCAACGTCGCACCCCAGCCCCGATCGCTGGCATCCGCAGTAAGGATGCGATCGGCCAAAGGAAGATCCAACGGAACACCCTGTGTCAGCCAGGGAACATTTGCCCAAGGGCGGAAGTGACAAAGCAGAGACCGAGGAATAGTGAGTTCCAGGTCCAGCGGATCTACATTCGGACGCCAATGATCCAACAGGAAGTGTTGGAGAGGTCGGACAAACAAGCGACCGAGCGGAATGAGATCGGTCACCGAACCGCAAAGGCCCAGCATCCGAAGGAAAGTCCTGGCCGAGACCGAGGAAGATTGAAGCAGGTCCCGAGTCAAGGCGGAAAGAATCGTCGCCCGAGCCTGGGGAACCGACACTACATTGTGAAGAGTGTCGAAATCCATCCCCAAATGACGGAATCGCTGAGAAGGAAGAAGATCCGACTTCTCGCGATTGACTCTGAAACCCAGCGACGCTAGAAGGCAAAGAAACTGCCGGACATCGAACTCCAGAACAGCAGCATCGTGGTGCCGTTGGAGGATGTCGTCTAGGTAGGCGGACGAAGTCACCGCCGACTGAGTGCGATGGAAAGCAAGCACATGTGACATCAGTCAGGTGAAGGCCCAAGGAGCCAGGTTCAAACCGAACGGGAGAGCTCTGAATTGAAAAACTCGATCCCGAAACGAGAACCGAAGGTATTTCCGTGACGCCAGATGAATGGGTACATGGAAGTAGGCATCCTTCAGGTCGATACTGGCCGCAAAATCGCCCTGATGAACTGAACGTCGAACCGACCGGAAAGTCTCCATACTGAAACGAGGAGCAATTATGTACTCGTTCAGGGTACTCAGATCGATGACAGGACGAAATTGGCCGTTTTTCTTCGGCACCAAGAAAAGTCTCGAGTAAAACCCCGGTGAAAGGGTGTTCCTGACCACCTCGATCGCCCCTTTGGTGAGGAGATTGTCGATCTCCTGCACCAGAAGGTCCCGACGCAGAGAATCTGAAGGGACCTGAGTCGGAAGGGGCACCCGAGATAAACTGGGGTGCCGATGGAAGGACAGTCGCAGACCGGAATGAATGACGTCGAGGACCCAAGAGTCCGACGTTATCTCTGTCCAACGGTCGTAAAACAGCGACAGCCTTCCTCCGACTGGAGGCGAATCGAGGTGAGAACCTTCACTTGCGGCCTCGACGAGGCCCCCGAGAGGAGAAACCACCTCGGGAAGTGACAGAGTCCTGAGACTTTCCAGCCTGAGGCTGCCAGCGGGCCTGGCCACGTCGGCGCTTCTTATGAGCAGAAGGAGCAGACGGAGCCGAAGGCGTAGCCGACGTCGCCGACGAGGCAGACGCAGCAGCACGCTTGGCGGGCCTGGAACGACCCCCACCCGCAGCAGCAGGTGGGTCAAGCTGTCTCAGCAAAAGCTGGTCCTTCGAATGACGAAGAACTTCGCCACGAACAGCTTCCACGGAACCATGGAACAACTGAGGTCCTACCAAAGAGGCAGACCTCAGAACAGCACGTTGCTCAGAAGGAAGGGATGGTAAAGAATCCAAAACCGCATCCCGGCGTGCCAGCTCCAAATTGGCCGTGTTACAGGCGTGAGCGTGAGTCAAGTTCATAAGAGCCTGTGACAAAACGCGAAAAGGCGCCTGAGCGTCATCAAACTCCCCTGGTGGAAAATATTCAGCCAGAGCAGCGACAACATGGTCCGCGAGAGATAACATACCCAGCATCTCTCGGGACAGGCCCACCATAGACTCAACTACCGACATCGGGAGAACTGCCGACTTAGGCTTAGTCAACCCGAGGGAAGAAGAATCCTCATCCACAGTAGTCATCCCTTGGAAGACTGGTGGAGAGACGGAATCGTAAACACGAAACCGCGATGGAGGCAGGAAGGCATCAGCTCTAGAAAAGAAGGAACCCTTAAGGGCCTTAGAACGCATTTTGGCGTCTAAGCCCTGGAAGGACTCAACCACCTGAGCCGATTGCAGAGGACGCAAAGCCCCGGAGCTAGAAGGCTCAACAGGGTTACGGCGCTCCACAGTGGACCGCGGCCGGACGGTCACAGAAGGCTGGTCGGAAGGTAGAACGTCCGGCAATAAGCCAAAGACGAAATCCAAAGCCTGCCCCAAGACTGACGAGGGGGGACCATCACCTTCAAGATACTCGTCATCCTCCGTAGCAGAGGAGACGTAGCCCAACTCGGGCTGACCAGCAGAAACCTCCTGTGAATACTGTGCAGTATCCAAGGGGCCAGGCGAGACATCTCGGCGACCGACCAAAGGAGGTTGTGCCTCAGGAGGCACAGGGAGGCCAACTTGAGGGTTGCCAGAAAGCAACCGGATGAGCGCCAAAACGGCCTGGCGTAGGTCACCCTGAGAATCCGTCGCAGCAGAAACGCCCGACGGAGTGTCCTCCCAATGGACCCTTCTGGTAGAAGAACCCAAATCCTCAGAAGAGACCGACGGCGAACGTCGATCGGCAGACAGAATAGGAGCACGGTGAGAAGACACCGGAGGATAGTCCCGATTGTGACGCCCAGGAGCCATCACTGGCCTCTGCGAAACAGAAGGCCCTGCCTGCAAATCCTCGAAAGGGACCGACGGCGCACGTCGATCGGTAGCTGGACCTAGGACACGGTGAGAAGACACCGGAGGATTGTCCCAAGAATGACAGGAACCTGTCATTGACCTCTGCGCAGCAGACGGCCCCAACTGCCTATCCTCTGAGACCGACGGCAAGCATCGATCGACACCCAGACTCGGAACACAGTGAGGAATCACCGGAGGAAGGTTCCGAGAGTGACAGCTAACCGGGGCTGTCACTGACCGCTGCCGAACAGCAGGCCCTGGATGCCAACGTCCCAACAGCATCCCGCTAGTCGGCACACTAGCAGGCGAAGGTGGAACAATAAACGATTCACTCGAGGGACGAGGAATCGCTGCCGAAGCGACCGGCCGGCTCAACCGACTAGGAGCAAACCTAGCCAGATGAGACGGAGCAGACAGCAAACCCGCACAGCCTCGCCGCGAGGCTGGGGGAGGCTGAGAACACACAGACACACCAGCAGATACAGCCTCGGTCCCCCGAGACTGTAGACCATCCCCAGAAGAGATGGAAGAGCCACCATCAGACAGAATAGGATCTGGAGTAGCAACCCCCTCAACAACGGTGGACGGTGTTGGAGGCAGATCGGAGAGGGTTACCGAGTTGACCTCGGAAAAGCTCTCAACGAAAACAGACGCCTCAATAGTGACATCCGAAGACAAAGAGACCGCGGTCTCCTCATCAGGTATCACAGAACAAACACCGTCAACAGTTGCAGAGGAGCTCGCCACAGAAGTCAGATCCGAATCCTGTGTGACAGAGTCACCACGTGCACCAGCAGAAATGTCTGCAACGGCACGGCTACCCTTACCCCGAGAACGAGGGGTTCTAGCTCTGGAAAGAACCACCTTGTTAACAGAAGCCCAAAATTTAGAGGACCAAACCCCACAGATACCACATGATTGGGCCTGAGTGCAATTGTTGCAAGTGACACATGTGGTATGGGAATCGTCCACATGTTTCACCTGCAAACAAGAGGTACAAGGAATAGTCTTAGGCATGATATAAATACAACAATCAAGCTTCCCGCCGACGGAAAACAGAACGAAGGTCGTGTTCACACGTGGGGGAAAGGCAAGATAAAGTGTGAAAAGCACAGCAATAATAATACAAATTAACATTAAATGTAGAGTAATAATTTGGTAGCTTGAAAAAGGATACAATCCAGTAGCACACTAAAGACGATTAATAAGTTGTTCACGAAGAATTAGTATCATAAACAGCACAGTCACAAAAATTTCCGACCATGAACAATGGCGGAAAATAAAGGAATTGACGTCACGGTTTGTTGCGCATGCGCTCGGTAAACGCAAGAGGTGTGCAGAGAGAGTACCTGTAATTTCGAGCGCTGGTCTCGCTCGACCCTTTTTTCGATCTTTTTCGTGCTTTTGCACTCTAGTACTTTTCCAACTCGTTTGGAAAAGATTCTAAAAGCTTGAGTTAGTTCCGAAGTAGGGCTTGCACTTATGTTACAGCCAATTGTAAACAATTGTGAGTAGGTTGAAAAGAAACTGTTTCCTTAAATCATAACTGAAATAATTCAATATTTGATGACATCTTGGCACAAATGCAAATGTAACTGACACTTTCAAGTCACCTAATCCGTAGCTCAATGTATGATCAATGAAAGGTTTTAGTGCGCCGAAGGCACGCTGGGACGATGTGGGATTTACAAATCCCTTGCGACCCGGTTAACCTTAATTTATTTCACTTGAATCACACAGGCCTAGCTTTCCTATTGCCTCAAATGGGGTCTACGGGGGTATGCACGTGACACTATTCGGTTCTAGCTTGGCGATGGTAGAGGTTTGAGTCAATGTATGTAGAGTGGCAAGTATCAGGGCTTGAGTTGTTTTCATAACGATGTTTTCATAATTACATGAATTTACATAAAATAAAAATTCTGTTGTCTGCTTAATACTACCAAGGAATAATAAAAAAAATCTCATCATGTCTTACTTGGCTTCTACAAACACTGTTTACAAACCTAATTAGTAAGCTTGTTCATCACATACAAGTTATAAACCAGATTGCTGGTCAGTCCATTGTTGACTGACCAGAATTAACTTTATAATACTGGCTATTAAGTACTTAGCCAATTGATCAGTACTAACCAGGATAAATCAAAGAAAGACTTGAGATTAACAGCTCACACTTCATTGAACTCTTATATTTATAAACAATGCTGCTCTGTGTCAATGAATGAACTAGGGGAGATGCTTCTGTTGAATGAACTGAAACAGGTATATATAGCTGGTAGAACATGGCATAATTCTGAAAAAAAATTCGAATATTTACGAAGTACTCATAAAATACTCGGGAGTACTGACCTTTCTTTCCAAAGTAATGAGTACAAGTATTGAGTACTTTGTCTAAAAAGTGGTACTCGAGTACTACAAGTACGAGAACTGACTACTGGGCTCCCTATGAGAGCCCAAATATTAACACAGGGACTCGATTTGAACAAACTGAAATCTGACCCCTCTACAGATGTTATATACCAAACATCAGAAGATTCTAATGGATGGTTCTGGAGAAGATTTTTTTAATTTTGGAAAGCAATTTATGGGTGCTATCAGAGTAATGCCCCTTGTGGTGCCCCCTGTGTGTGTGGCAATTTATTTGAAGAAACTTGAATTGACTTATGATAAGGAACATATATATCAAATTTGGTTCAGTGGTTTATAAGAAGTCGATAATGTAAGTTCATGCCAGACGGACGTCAAACAAAAAGCGATCAGATGTTGTATATCAAATAGGACGATTACGACATAATATGCATAACAGAAACCTTCTTGAACCTGAGGCTGGGCGATATTTCGATATACCGGTAAATACCGGTATTGAAATCGGTACCGGTTAAATATTGTCTATTTTTTGGCAATACCGGTATATCGTCTGTAACGATATTGGTTTGGGTCACATGATAAAAAAAATTTCAACTTGTGTTTTTTCCTTATTTCGTGAACAAATGATAAACAGCGAGAGATGATGAGAGAAACGTTCTATCTCGTTTATCGTCACCGACATGCAAGCATTCATGGAGAAATTATGAAATAAAAATTTAATACTTGTTTGCTAAATTTGTTCGATTATTTTTAATTAGTGAATAATTAAAGTAGCACACATCACACAAATAGTTTGTTGTTACACGAAAAACACACCCGACTGTCACGCTGTAAATACACAGTCACCTGCTGTTGGTCGCATTTGTTTGAACTGTAATCAGCAAGCCACACTTATCGCTTAATTCGTTGTCAGCAATCTGACACAAAAATGTTTCAAATCACACATATTCACAATTGTGAAATGTGCAACAATTTTTGTCAAATATGACAGAGGTGTGATGCCATCACTGGGAGAAAACATTGTCGGCTGGTGATTGACACCTGCAGACTATCATGAAAGTGAAGGGTGATCACGTCTTGGAGGCGTGCTTAATATCAACAGACCGACTGGCCTGACATGTGACAGATGACATTTGACATTGTCATCTTAGGAAGTTCACTGCTGGAAGATAGGAAAAGGGGAGGAGCTACTACTGGTTCTTTGTGAAACCAGGCCCTCGAAATTCCATCAACTGGATACCCGTTGTTTTGATAAAAAGTTTTGTTTGCCACTGTTTTCATGAAGCCACACATATGCAATTAACACAATGTGACAATTTACTGGCTCAGTAATTAAACGCTTATCAGTCAAGAGAGGCTGGCCATGTTTTTCCAGGAATTAAATTGACAAAGACTAATTTACTTGTATCCTAGATTCAGATGAAAGCCAGTAAACCCATGATAATTTTATGGCTTATTTTCGTATTAAACAATAGGTTCAATAACTTTGTAGACATGGATCATTATGGTCTTCCATTCAAATCACTCATTTTTCCAGAGCAGTAAGTGATACTACTATCTTTTGCTCCAAAAATATCTTTTTTATTCATGATATCCCTTGCACTTGATATGTGTTTCACACACTGGTGCACGATATACTGGTATATCGCGATATGTTTTCTGATATCGTTACCGGTATTCAGATTCCCATATCGCCCAGCCCTACTTGAACCCTGATATATCCACTCCTCAGCTACCTGGTAATACCCACGTAAGGAAAGATCGCCCATCTGGAAGAGGTGGCAGTGTAATGATATACATACGAGAATGTGTTTATTTTAAACGAAGGGATGACCTGGAAGTACCCGGGTTAGAGGCCATCTGGGTCCAAACGAATCCTCATAATGAGAACATCGTAGTGCGAGCCTTCTATAGACCGCCCCTCATCTAACGAGCACTACTGGAACTTAATAGATGAATCAATCTCCCTAGTCCGAGAGGACTTGTTGTATAAGTGCATTATTTTAGGAGACTTCAACGCCGATTGTCTCACCAATATTCACCCTAAAACTAAACACTTAGAAAATATTCATAACCTAACGCAACTGGTCTCGGAGCCAACGCGAATAACCCAAACATCGAAAACCCTGCTTGACTTGATACTCTATACACAACTGTAGAATGCTACCACCATTTTGCAGTGACCATCATGCCATCGGAATCAATTTCTTAACTACACGGCCAACAAAAAAAACATACCGCAGGGAGTTATGGGATTATGCACAAATGGACAAAAGTGCTATTGTGTCGTTACTTCGACGGGTCGACTGGAATTTTATTTCAACGTCGGACAGAATTGATGAAATAGTTGACGACTTTACCAACACTGTTACAGAGGCGGTTAAATCTTTTACACCCTGTAAATCAGTTCTGATAAAGAAAAATGACAAACCTTGGTTTACGTCTCATCTTCGGTCGCTGATGCGGTGTCGGAATAAAATACACAAAAGAGCAAAAACGAGTGGAAAATCTGATGACTGGGCTGTGTTTCGGAGAACACGTAACGAGGTGATATCTGAGATACGAAATGCAAAACGAAATTACGATGACAAACTGGTGGCAGTTAGTAAATTCCTATGTAAAGCAACAGAACCCGACCTCTGAAGTACCGGAAATGTTCCACCAAAATTCTATATTGCACGACCCAAAGGAAATTGCCAAAATCTTTAACGACGACTTTATCGAAAAATCAACATTAAACGCAGACCATTGCCCCCTACCAGATATCCAATTAAGAGACGTACGTATAGAAAATAAAGTAATTAAAACAGACGAAGTAGAAAGAGTCCTAAATGCACTCTATCCAAATAAAGCCTGTGGCCCAGACGGGATCAGTAATAGAATTCTGAAAACATTTGCTAAAGAGCTAGCGTATCCTCTTTCAACAATTTTTAATAAGTCCCTCAGTCTTGGCCTTATGCCTACTGTATGGAAAAGTGCTAACGTTACACCAGTATAGAACAAGAGCACCGCGTAGCGGGACAATATACACCGTTTTGAAGGGTTGGGGTAAGGATGGGGGTGAGGGTGAAAATTGTTTGGACCAACCCCATATTCGAACTTGACCTGTATTTTGTTGTGATTAAACAACATACCAAGTTTGGAACCAATCGGAAAACAAATAATAAAAGTTAGCATCCGGAAACCAAATATTTGATGCATTCTATGTCCAACAGTTAGGCCATACTAAAGTTATAATCCGGAAAACACAAAATGCACAAATTCAAGAGGAATAACTCTGGAAAGGTACATGCGATTTTGGCCGAAAGTGAACCTGAGCTGTGCTTTGTGGTCAAAATCTGAGAATTTGAAACAAATTAGTCAAGGCAAACTAAAGTTATCATCCGGAAACCACATAATTCACAAATTTGCAATCATTCAAGTGGAATAACTATGGAACGGTACATGCGATTATAGCCAAAGGTGAACTTGAGCTGTGCTTTGTGGTCAAAATCAAAATATGAGAATTTCATTAAAGTTGATCTCAACATAAAAAAAATAAGATTTGATACCATAATGTGTGTTGTTTATTCGTTGATTTTTCCCCAGCGGCCGAAGATGTGCCTGTGATGAGGAACTTGGAATTGACGACGAAGTGCTAAATGGGGTGGACAATCGAAAGTTCGAAACCGCACATAATTAATTATATTTCTCTCTGACAATTACATTTAATGTTTTCAACAACTTCTGTAATATTTCCCACATAGTATTCCATGGTTGCATATATTAAATGTTGTAGCGGATAGTTACTTCAGCCAGGTTTGTCTCACTTGCAATGTATGCTGCATTATCAGAGTTCTTTTTGAATATCTGTCAGTGTTGGGGAGGGTGAGTGGGGGTAGTCATAGGCTTATTGACGGGCCGAGGCTGAAGCCCCTTCCCCCAGTCTGGGAAAAATATATAATTTTTCGGGCAAATTCGGTTTGCGCCCTTTGCAACTTTAGGCCTTTACCACAAGAAACTTTTCGACCCGATTCAGCCAGGTACAGTACTGTGATCACAAAAGTGGTCTTTTAGTCGATCGGCTCTCGATCCGGCTTCGGTTCCGTCGCGATTGAGAATCGCGGTTTTGTCGATAAAACGCGGCAGAATGGAGAAAGAATCGAGACAAAATTTAGGTAGAATCGAGAGAAAATCGCAACGGAAACACCAATACATTGTGAGATGATTTGTTACATGTATTCCTTGATGGTGAAAACTTCAAAGTTCGGCGTGAACGGATCGTAGTACATTCTAAGATTCGTTCGATGTATTCGTATGTCGCAATTAAAAAAAAACAACAAAATCCCGCCGAGTTACAAACCTGAAGTTATTTTCCGACTCGCTCCCTTTTCAAATCGACAAAAGTAAAAATTTTGAAAGAAAAGTGTGCAGAGATGTAAATAGATGTGAACAAGTGAACACTATCATAAGAATTGACCTGGTCTGTGCGGGTAAATCCTCATCGCATCAAACTGAGAACGAAAAGTAATAAGCCTGCAGTCTTAACTCCACCCGTCTTTTATTTTATGGAAATACAGTCAATATGGACCTTGCGATATCCCTGGTAGCTAAGAGAAACAGAGTATTTCGAGGTCCATCAATGAATGTCATGAAGGATTCAGCAGGATAAGTCCTCCCCCAACAAAACGTCCTCCAATATAGTTTGGTGTAGCCAAACAGGCCAACTTTTCCCCGAGTTTCGATTAAAATGAAAATGAAATCATATAGGCTTACTTTTTTTTTGAATTCAGAAAGTGATGGCCCGATCCCTAGGCAGATTCAATTATTTTTTTAAAAAATGATTTCCTGAAAAAAAAAACATGTCTCTAGCCTCCTGACTGGAATGCGCTCGGTCAAATGAGAGCTCACGACCTGAGCTATAATTAAGTTGATGCAAAAAAAAAGGATTTTTTTCAGTTAGACTTGGCTGAGCTTTTTACAGAACTATCTGTTTAACCTACCATTGGATGCAGCCAAAGGTTAACAAATAATTAAATGATTAAAACTACTTCCATTTTCAAAAATTGCCCCCCCCCCCCCCCCCCCCGTGCCACCGTCTGGGTGTCGATAGAAACGTCACTCTCAATTGGTAAAATTATTATAAACAAATAAAAAGGAAAAAGGCGGCCATATCCAAATTACTTCAAACAGAAGTTCTTCACCCAACATCAGAAATCAGTCAAAAGCCAATTTTACGGTTGGACTTTCTCTCACCACAAAGTCGGCTGTTTTGGTGTGAATCGATATTCTGATCGGACATGCATTTCCGAGTTAAATGGTTAAAGAAAAGCGCATTCAAATGAAAGAAAAACAGTGATCGTACATATTTACTATTTATTCATGAATATCATATGAAAGAACACGCCAGAAAGTGTATTTTTTAAATACGAGGGCATTATTTTTTCACAACTTTCAAACAACACGTGTTTGAGGAGTCCGACATTTTATCGTTTGAATGTTTTTCGCTCCTTACAGTTCGCCCCGACGGGTTAAATTAAAGTAACATAACTTAGTATTTTGGTCTAGAGGCTTTGAAACGAATTTGTTGAAGTATGTCTCCAGTGTGCTGTATGTTTTTTTTCACAGAACCTGAACACACTGTGTGAGTGGAAACTCCACTACATGAGTGTTTTTGTCGTAATCAACCAATTTATTCATTGGTGTTTAAGGTCACATATTTCTGCACAATGGCTAATCATGACCATGACAGTTTTACGGGTGGAGGAAGCCGGAGTACCCAGAGAGAACCACCGAGCAACGGCGAGCAACTGTCAGCTCCACACAAGCAGGGTTAGCATTGGTTGAAGACAGATGCACCATCGACGTGCAGTACGCCTCAGTACACAACTCCACCGTGCCCCCACGTGGGCAATGGGGGTGAAGTGTCTTGCCCAAGGACACAACGCTGTTGCCGCAGGTGGGATTTGAACCGAGGACCTCTCAGCCTGCACCTCTACCTACTGAGCCACCGCGCCCCCCCAATCATCCAGTACTTATCCCTCTTCTAATCCCAGCCATTCAGTGTGTACTGTAGGCAAATTATGGCAATTATGAATAATGAACATGCACAGTCGAGCACTGCATCAACAATGCTAATGTTGGTGGTTAACGTCACGGTCCTGGTCCAAATCCGAAGTCTTTTTCAGGCACGTAGCCTCGAGTCTACAATATCATGTGTAGAAGACCGGCGGAGGTGGGGGGGGGGGGGGGAGGGACAGGGTGGGGGGGGGGGGGGGGGGGAGGGACGGGGTGGGGGGGTAACCAGTAAAATTCAGTGTTGTTGTTCCCCCACCAAAAAAACATTGACTCTATGCAAGACCCCCCCCCCCCCCCATCCCATCCCCTGACTGTGCACCTGGTATATTTACATGTACATCCCCTGCAGTTAAATAAATAAAATTTCCGTCAGAGACTTCGCACTTTCAAAAACAGTGAAGTAGGACTGATCTAAAATTCCATCGAAGCTCCACCAGCGGGAAGGCCACGCCCACCTCAGGGCTATGACCATCGGATATGCATGTGGCATATATCGAGCTGGCTATCCTTCCCCCCCCCCCCCCCCACACACCGTAAAAACAGGTTTAGTTTATGATGGGTGGGGTGGTGTCAATTTTTTTTTCCAAGAAGCATAGGCACATGAGGCCGGGACGACTACAGCCCTCTGTTGCCAGAGAATCGACGTGGCGAGGGGGGGGGGGGCAAGGGTAATGCATCACTCGGGAGGGAGGTGTATTACGGGGGGGGGCTTAAAAGGATTGAATTGACCTGGATGAATATTTTGCTGTTCAATATCCATAACCAAACTGACTACGAGTTGACTTGATAACGAATTGATACTTTCGCCATTAAAAACCGCCATGTACCCAAAAGTCCGAAAAATTGACGCTTCACATGCTTCTTAAAATACAAATGTGTTCATGTGATGTCAGTCATTTTGATAATTGAAGGGATAAAATATCGGGGTTTTTTTTATTCTTTAAGATCCCAACAACCAACAAAACTCTTGAATTTCTAGCGGAGAGAATAGTTGGATACGACGATATTGTATTCACCCCAAACGACAGATTGTGGTGATATGCGTGAAACTGAAACGGAAAGTACAAATTAAGTTGAGATTTGAGGGTGCTGCCTACACAATGTCAGATCGGGGGGACAACAAAAAGAGAGGGAGTGGTGAAAGACATAGTGGGTGGAGCGGGGGTGTCTGCCTCAAGTCCATGTTTATCACGATTTTCAAATTCAGATGAATACGATTATGAATTTATGTTATGATTAATGTTGGGGTGTGGGCAATCGCGACATCTGGGAAGTGTTGAATTTGACCCTTTTTTAGAATATATAACAACTCGATACATTGGTTAGGTCTACGTGTACATTAACATTGCAAACCGGTTACATTTGTGCACATGCAGTTCGGACTGTTCCCTCCGACAAAATTGCGGCGCTGTTGACGTTCGCGAAAAATCTCCGCGAAAATCCAATCGGCGGAATGGAGATTGTGTTTCGCTTTAGCCGCGCTTCTGTCGATAAGGTTTTTTTCTTGTCTGTCACCTCGATCGCGACCGCGTCGAGAACGCGCCGCGTTTTGGTGTCCGCTTTTGTGATCACAGTACTGTATACCCAAAAAGTGACCAATTTCCTCCTCAATTACAAGGCCGGAATGGCAGCTGGGGCTCTAGAACAGGTCTCAGACCATTCAATTTTTCTATATTTTCTCGGGGAGGCAGTTCGGACTCCACTAGTGTGTGCCAATGTGTGTGTGTGTGGTGATGGGAGGTTCAGCACATCTGACCACACTCAAATTACCGTTCCTCACCTCGATGATACCTGCAAAATCATTTTTGGGCAAGATCTTCTAACCCCCCCCCCCCCCCCCCCCCGACCACACTCAAACTAGCATTACGCGTTTCGATGATACTCGCAAAAGCATTTTCTGGCAAGATCGTCCAACCTCCCCCCCCCCACACACACAAAATGGCTTGAACGCCTTTGACAGTTACTCACAAAATCGGTCCTACATTCATACACGTGAGTCGGGATGCATCGTTTCTTAGTTAAGTTACGTAAGCTTTACAACCCCCCCCCACATGGTGCCCTGCGAGCAAAGCACACAACCCGTATCAAAATTACAGTACCCTACCTGTGGAAACAAGTTGTGTGATGACTGTGACCACATGAAATTATTTTGATCGTCACCCTGTCATTCCATCATACACAGGTTCAGAGAAAATTTTCGTGTGAATGCCCCGCAAATTATTTTCATTTACATTGTATTTGCAGATACCCAATGGACTACAACATCAGCCTCTTTTCAGTGTATGTGAGGGTTTTGTGGGTGAGGAGGTGATTGTGTCGGGGTATAAGGGCAGCTGTAGCACATGCGGCATCTGGAAATGCAATACAAATTGCCCCACCCCCCCAAACGGACCAACACCCATTGCAGCCCTCGATATATATGGCAATCGGTAATGCGGTGGAAAGGGTCATGGCATTCTGCCTGTCTGCCATAACTCTTTCCACAGCATTGTCATGTTATTTCATCACTGATTCAGAGAAGAGATTCATGTGAATACCTTGAAAATTATGTTCATTTGATTTGCATTTACAGATACCCAATGCACTATAGCTCTCTTTCTTTCTTTTTTTAGGTGTGTGGGGAGAGGTTGTGTTGGGGGTATAAGGACAGCTGTAGTACATGCAGCATCTGTAAATGCACCCCCCCCCCCCCCCCCCCAATTAAACAGGTTAAAGTGAATACCTCGCAAATAAATTATTTTCATTTGCGGATAACATTTTTTTGGGGGGGGGGGGGGGGGGTATAAGGGCAGCTGTAGTATATGTGGAATCTGGAAATGCAAACCCCCAGGCCTGGCATTCTGAAAAATGCAGGAGGGCAAAAAATCGCTCTCCTCAATCAGCTTAGGAGAGCAATTAGCTTTACACAGCATTTTAAGTATCCAGTTGAACGAACTCATTGAAACTGAAACGAACAGACTACATCAGTGATTTTATTAACTTTACTAAGGTAAAGCGAAATCTCTTAGACATCTAGATGTCTCACTCAACAACCGAACACACACTTGACAAGACCTGTGTGTGTACCCAGACCTGTTGTCCAAGAAAGTCATATGCCTACCACTACCACCTTCAACCCCCCAAGGGGGGGTTGAAGGTGGTAGTGGTAGGCGTATGACCTTCTTGGACAACAGGTCTGCTTGAATCTACAGTCACATCCTGATGCAAGTGCTTCAAGTGACAGGATAGTAGTAATGGTAGTATATTATAGTGTCAATATTCCTTGAATAATTACCCCTCAAACTGTGATGTCAGTTGTTGAACTTGAAACTGACAGAAAAAAAATATTGCTGTGACCCATTTTGCTTCAAATGATTGCAACTGTGTTTGGGTATGGTTGCAGCCATTACCTTTTACCACTAAACCACTTTCAAAATGAAATTACGTGATGTTATGTGACTTCGAAGTTAAATTACATTTTTGCTTTACAACAAAAATTTAATGTGAGCATAATACATGTAATCTCAATCATCCCAGACCAAAATATTTAGGAGGGCAATTTTTCGCTCTCCTTAATTCTTTCAGGAGGGCAGTAAGGAGAGCTAAAAAATCGCTCTCCTGAAATTGCCAAGCCTGAACCCCCCCCCCCCCCCCCCCCACCCACCCGGGCCGACGTGGACACTCATTATTGCAGCCCTTGAAGTTGAAATATACGGCAATCGGCAATGCGGTGGAAAGAGTCATGGCATTCAGTCACACTTTTTCCACAGAATTGCCAATTGCCGTGGCAAATTTCTAGGGCTGAATCATCAATTTGAGTCGGAATGCATCTTTACAAAGTTTGGTTACCACATGGAATTATTATGACTCTGTCACTATGACAGGGTCAAAATAATTTCATGTGGTAACCAAACTGAGTAAAGATGCATACTCAGCTGTTCCATCCCTGATTCAGAGAAAAAGGTTCATGTGAATACCTTGAAAATTATTTTCATTTGTATACACCCAAAGTACAGCAGAATCAACAAACAGAAAGTACACAAAAACAAGACGCCCCACGGGGCCTGAAGCGCTCATCTTGTACAGAACACAATTTGAACAGAGTCCAAGAATGAGTCTACATTAAGCAAGCCATCTCTATAGGCTACACTGTCAATCCTTGAGTCCCTCAGGAGTGACAAAAATAATCTGGGCATCATGCCTTTTCTTCAGTTGATCATAAGTAAAATGTAGAGCTCCCCTATGAAGCCCCTTGATACAACCTATGTGGATTAATCTTAGTACCTCTAGAGGGTACTGAATACAAAATTTTTAATTCTTCATCAAAATGGCCAATTCCGGCTCCCATAGAGAGCCCAAATATTAACCCAGGCTCTTGATTTGAACACAGTTAAATCTGACTTCCCTAGAGATGTTGTGTACCGAATATGAAAGCATTCTGACTGTTGGATCTGAAGAAGAGAAATTGTAAAGAAATTTCTTCGAATTGCACTAAGTTCAAATTTGGGCTACCATAGCGAGCCCAAATATTGACCTATGGATCCGATTTGAACAAAAAGTGAATCTGAAGAAGAAGATTTTTGAAGAAATTCCCTCATATTGTACTAAGTTAAATTTCATGTTCCCATATGGAGCCCAAATATTAACATAGGCACTCGAATTGAACAACCTGGAATCTGACTCCCCTAGAGATGTTGTATACCAAATATAAAAGCATTCCGACTGGTGGATCTGAAGAAGAAGATTTTTAAAGAAATTTTCTCATTGCACTAAGTAAAAATTTGGGCTACCATAGTGAGCCCAAATATATACCTAGGAATTTGATTTGAACAAACTTGAATCTGACCCCCATAGAGATGTTGCATACCAAATATCAAAGCATTCTGACTGATGGATCTGAAGAAGAAGATTTTTTTAAATTACCCTCCATATTGAACAAAGATAAAATTTGGGCTTCCGTAGGAAGCCCAAATATTAACCTAGGGACTTGGTTTGAACAATCTAGAATCTGACCCTCATAACAATGATGTATACCAAATATTAAAAGATTCTGAGTGGTGGTTCTGAAGAAGAAGATTTTTAAAGAATATTCCCCATATTACCCTATGTTAAAACTTCGGGCTCCTGTAGAGAGCCCAAATATGAACCAATGAGCTTTATTTCTACAAACTTTTATCTGACCCCCCTATGAATGCTGTATACCAAATATCAAAAGATTCTGATGATTGGTTCTGGAGAAAAGATTTTTTAAAATTTTGGCAAATATGCTGACTCAGCATTTTTTCAATGCCCATTACAGTACACCCTAACATAACCGATGGCAATTTTTTTTTACCATTCAATTCTACTGGTCGTAAGGATACTTCATACCAAATAAAAGCTCTCTGTTCCGTGGGGTTTGGGAAATATG
Organism: Pictodentalium vernedei; assembly: GCA_031216915.1. Taxonomy (NCBI): domain Eukaryota; kingdom Metazoa; phylum Mollusca; class Scaphopoda; order Dentaliida; family Dentaliidae; genus Pictodentalium; species Pictodentalium vernedei. Next base: position 372,446,723 of record CM062292.1, read on the forward strand.
GGCGTTTGAAAATATTTCTATTTTTAGCTCCCAGGGTTCCCATGGGGATGCGGGAATTTTTTTTTTTGCATGGGTCAAGTACTTATGACCCAATACTACCACAAACCAAATTTGGTTCATACTGGACCATCGGTTCAGAAAATAGAAATTTTGGGCGGGGCCAAAAATCTTACCCCTCCTATTACAAAGCCAAATATTACTTTACGAACTTCGTTTGAACAAACTTGATTCTACACCTCATATGGAAGCTCCATAGCAAATATCAAGTCATTGTACACACTGGTTCTTGAGAAGATTTTTAAAATATTTTGGAGCATTTACCCCCACTCCCTCCCTATGGGGCTGGGCATGCTGAGTTGAACAAAAATGAAATGCCCCTTTGGGACCATCACTCACACAAACTTTCACTTGAATTGGCGCAGTGGCTTTGGAGGAGAAGACCAAAACATGGTGTTGACGGACGACGGACGGGAAGCGATTAGATTAGCTCAGATTGACTTTGTCAAGATGAGCTAATAAAAAAAGAAATTCAGGAGACCCCCCCCTCCCTCCCTCAAAATGCACGCACATTTGGCATGACCCCCCCCCCCCCCCCAACTTTTACTTAGACTCACTTTACCTCAGGAATCCTGGCTGTGCCACTGCAGGCACCCAAGGGAGTTACATTCGAAGAGCTAACAGAGAAAATGCAATGTCAGTCAGTGAGTCAGTCACTGAAAGGTCAACCCAGCACACTGAAGACAAGTCTGACCTCGTACCCTAATTACTAAATTAGGCACTCGTACCACTACAATCAATGACGATAAATCACAATATGACGTATAGCACAGCCACGGCTAACGTACGTCAGTGAAAACTGTTCTCCCCGGCTTTCATCCATATTTGAAAACAAAATGCCGAAAACAAGCAAGATCTGGGACTACTTTTTCATTAGCAAAAATGATGCCAGCAAAGCTATCTGCAGTACATGCAAAGCTCCAGTATCTAGGGGTGGGAAACAACCAAGGACTTTACTATTACAAACTTAAAAAGTCACCTACAACACAACCACAAATTGATATACAGGGAATTTGAAGACGCACAGGCAACTCAAACAGAAAAAAAATCGCAGGAAAAAAATGCATTCAGTCCGAGTGGACAAGTAGCAATGCCAAAAGAAACCAACTAGTTATCTCAAATGATAGAAAAATCTACTCCATGGCCCTTGCATGACACACGCACGTTAAATGCCAATAGGCGTTTGGCCAAAATGGTATGTTTAGACATTCAGCCCTTCTCTTTTGTCGTAGACGTCAGCTTCATCAGGTTTTGTTAAACCCTCCAGCCTAGATACAAACTGCCATCACGATACCACCTAAGTGACTCAAATGAACTTGAATCAATGGAAACCATTTCTTTTACAACCGACATATTGTCCACCAGTCACGGATCACATTCTTTGATGTCATTGACAGGACATTGGATTTCACCTGATTTTGAAAGAAAGTCCTGTGTTTTGAATGCATCTTCATTCGTTGGGCGACACACTGGGGAGGCAATTGCTGAGGAAGTGGGACGGATGATGAGAGTTTGGGACATACAGAATGGTAAACTCCTCACCATTCTTCACGATAACGCCGCCAATGGTGTTTGTGGGTTAAACCTCACTCAAATAGAAAGTATCCCATGTTTTGCGCACATATTGCAGTTGACCATAAATGATGGAATAGACAGTCAAAGGGCCATAAATGACATGTTGGCTATCGCTCGAAAAATCGTGGGACATTTGAATCACTCGCCCCTAGCTTATGGTAGACTTAAGGATCTGCAGATCAAACATAGGCTGAAAGAACATTCTATTTTACAGGATGTAAAAATCTGTTGGAACTCTACATATTTCATGACAGAGTGATTGGTTGAGCAGAAACCTGCCATAGTCGAATTTGCAAGCCTCTTTGAATTGCCTGTATTGACTGCCAATCAGTGGCACTTGGCTGAAACTCTCTTTAAAACATTAGAATGCTTTGAAAAGCTCACTCGTGAAATATCGAGCTCATCAGCTTCTCTGTCTTTGGTCATCCCCTCTGTCCAAATGCTAGAGCTTGCCATGGCCAAACATGCAGATGACAGTGGCATACAAACTTTAACGTCTACAATTTTAGAGTCTTTGAAGCGTCGCTTCTCAGACATGGAGGAGAAAAAACTTTATGTGCTCGCTACAGTTTTAGACCCTTGGTATAAAGCAGTGTTTTTTAAGTCGAGTGCTACTGAGCAGAAAGCGATAAAGTGGCTTCAAAAAGAATCTTCTGTTTCTGAAAAAAAGCAGTGATAAATCTAATGCATCGTCATCTCTCTCCATCTCGTGCACTGAGTCTGACTCCCAACCTTCAACTAAAAAAGCAAAGCAAGACACTTTTGCCGATGAAGAAATGCTTTCGCAGAAAGGGTTAACCACGTTAACCACGAGCGCAGGAAATATTCCAACAATTGCACCTGAAATTCAAATGTATTTCAACGAGTCCCTCCTGCCACGCAATGGTGGAATGTTAACAAACATAGATATCCTTTCTTGGTGCAACTTGCAAGAAAATAATTAGGCCCTCCTTGTACAAGCGTTCCAAGTGAACGCCTTTTCAGTGAAGCTGGTGGTGTGTATGATGACAGACGGGCAAAACTCCGTCCCGATAAGGCTGAGATAATTTTAATGATAAGGGGGAAGTTGTCATTTTTCAAATTCAGTTATTGAGTTTTTCTATTATGAAACTGAATTTAACCGAACAACTGTGAACTTAGTTTGAAGAATATTTGAAGTGGTATGAGCTCTGATACCAATGATCCATTTTGAACGAGTTAGACTATTTCTGATTTGAACACTGAATAAAATTTTGCCTGCTTGTTCACTGAATCCACTTTCTAATGATTGATATTTCCATCGCTTGCCAGCTCTGCCAAAAGCAGATGCTAGTAGGTCATACTCACTATTATTATTATCACTCGGCATGTGTTCGGCGAAACGCTACCTGAAAATCAAATATGAAACCCTGTTTAAAAAAAAAAACTTGAACAACTTTTTGCTGGTAAAAAGGGCGGTAAGCGTATAAAAACTGTTTTAAAGTACTAAATGTACCTCTGAAAGTGTGAAGTGACAATTTAATGAAGCGTGCGCAATATAAAACGAAGATTAAGTATTGTTTGTTTTATCGTAGACTATTTTCAAATTATAAATAGTTTCTCTCCAAAAAAACTTTCTGTTAAATCCCCCCGCAGTGAACAGAAACATCTAAAATTAGCTACACCTCCGTCGAGCAAGTCTGATAATATTCACCCCGTCATGCACCTCAGCGAATTCGTTGTTTTCCTTGCACAAAATGGTGTGTCGATCATTGTCGATGGCGAAATGATCTATTTTGTCTTGAAAATATTCTACAATAAAACAAACAATGCTTAATCTTCCTTCTATATATTTATTATTGCGTAAGCTTCCTTAAATAATCACTTTTCACACATCCAGAGGTACATTTAGTACTTTAAAATGTAGTTTTTTATACACTTACCGCCCTTTTTACCGGCAAAAAGTATTACCCAACTGGCGGTGCGTTTCAATAAAAACTTGCGAAATAATTTCAGGTTGTGTCGTAGAGCAGTAGTGTAAGCCATAGTAGGCCGTATGTTAGAATTATTTCGCAATTATTTACTGAGATGCTAATAGGCCTGATTTACAAATGGCGTAAGCCTGCCCCCTCCTCCAGTCAAAAAATAACCTCAAACAATGTATTTTAATTTTTTGGGCTTGGTACGTCTTTCAAAGGACGTACCAAACGAAAATTAAAATACAGGCTTTCACTAGTTTCAGGCCACTAGTTTTTTCCAGTTTTTTCGGGGGGGGGGGGGGGGGGGGGGGGGAGGGGGAACCCCACCCCTATTATCGGTTGTTACTCCATCCTAATCAATGCCCGTGCTTGCCTTTGGAATCTGCATCAGTATCCTGACACTTCTGAAAGGAGATCCATGGCAGAATTAACCCTGGGGGCAAATTTCCATTCACCTGCACTGGTATTAATAAGTGTTTTCTATTCATAAGGCACATGCGAAATTAGGGGAGACACGCATAAATATCGGCCTGTCAGAAGCGGGGATATATATTTATAGATATTTATAATTGGTGTTTTGTGAAACAATAAATTGGTTTTAAAATAACATCGCAAGTTTTTTCAATGGCCTCAGTCAAGAAACAACAATGGGGACGTTTTGACCAACTTATTGGGGACTTTTTGACCAACTGTTGGGGGAATGCGAGTGAGTTCGGACTTTTACCAGTTCGGCCCAAGTGATTTCGGCCCAGAAAAGTGAGTTCGGACCACGAAAGTGAGTTCGGACAGGGTGAATTCGGCCCAGTGAAAAGTGAGTTCGGCCCCATTGATATACAAATACAAACAAGGTAAAACAACATTCACTGACAAGAAGGAGCGTACAATTTGGAACATTTTTTAAAAAGTTTCTTTGTGGAAATTTCCTCCTTGCCAAATGATTCCCAAGAGTCAAACAATTCACTTTGAATGTTTCTATATTGCTTCCTTTGGTAGCGCTGAAGCTTATTTTCCGACGCAAGCCGAATCTCGACAGATGTAAATTTACATTCACTGAATAGTTTTCTTATAATCTATAAAATGGGAGTCCATTTTGTGCATGTTGGTTGATGCAGTTGTGCCAACCTTCCACGTCATTATTGGTTCGCACTGATTGAAAAAAAAACGACCAGTCTTTGGTTTGCCACATATCCCCATCTATCCAAGTGTTTCTGACTTAATTAACAAATGATAATAGTTTCTCACCAGTGGCTTCCCCAGAAAATCGTTCGAACATTGTTGGTATTTGTTCAGCGGGGATAAAGCACAATGCCATTATTTTCCTCACAAATTTATGAAGCAGGGACCAGCCTAGGGGGGAATTTTAGGGAGACTTCAAGTCTCCCTCCAGAAAAAATAGGGAGACTGCAGAGTCATGTAGGGAGACTTCATAGGCAAGTGGGGAAAATTAAGAATATTCATGTACCACCCCCGCCGCCCCTTCATATTTTCAATTTATGGTCCCCCATTAACGTACAAATAATCCAGGTCCAGTTGTCTATGATGCATCTGTGCCAGGTTAAAAAATCACAATGTAATTATTGACTGAAAATCCCCCACTGCTACCTTCTCCTTCATGACCCCTCACCTCTTCTTCGTGCCAATCCCCCATCACCCTCCTGTGGTTGCCTTTCAACAAAGTCTACTAAGCTAATAATTTCCTAAGTCTGAAAGTGTGAACAGGACAAAATGTAAGAAGGTTGTTTGGGAGGTACTTTGTTAGTTAATAAACAAAATACATTCTGGGGTCGAGTATTTTGTAAAAGAAATGTCATTCCGCATCATTTTTATGGCATTCCGGTGTCATTCCGCGTCATTTCATGTCATTCCGATGTTTAGGAGGACCCTTTTTCAAGATCGTCCACATGCACACTTGTGTCCTGTACAAAGCTTTTCTTGACATCACTAAAGCTTTTTTTCATGTGTTTCAATTCCATTCGTGTTTTTCTGGGAATAGACAGCCCAACAGTTAACAGTCGTCAGCAAATCGAAATGAAAATAATGTGTTATAAAATACGTCCGTTGTATATACATTTTCGGCATCCTAAGCGACGTAACCTACTTTCAAACTGGGTTGTTTTGTTGAGTCGCGTAAGTCACTTATTTTCGTTTCGACACTTGAAGCTCCGACTGAAACGCAACAAAATAGAAATAAAAAAAATCCGCCGAAAGCGACAATGGACAATTGCTTGTCGCGTGATTTCAAATAAATGGACGTTTATTTGACGAATTAAAATGCCCATTTATCACACTCGAGCACATTCGATTTTTGAAAATACTCGTTTTCATGTAAACCTCGCATCACTCAGTTCAGCCTTTTCTCATTTTGGCCAATTTTTAGAGGGCGACTTGTAATCGCCCCGACTATTTTTCTAGGCGACTTTGGGCTTAGAAGGGCGACTTAATCGCCCTAGTCGCCCTCACGGCTGGTCCCTGTTATGAAGGCCTCTATTTTCCATGTAATCTTTACTTAGTCCTACCTGAACCTTTCTCCATAAAGCCTGAGTCCAGTGAAACGCACAACCCACTGCAGACACTTCTTGAAATTCGCGCCAAGCAGCAAACCACATAGCTGCTTCAAAATCCATTACAACTCCCTGAAGCTTGATTTGTTCGCCTAAAATTTCTTTTATTTTGTTAAAAACTTTTTTGTAGTCTTGTTTTCGTTTACCTGACTTTTTAGGTCTTGTGGCTTGTCGTTGATAATTTGCATTCCTGGCAAGATATAATGCCAGGTTAGGAACAGCCTCACATGGTTGATCTCCAAATTCATTTGTCAAAACCTATAATAACTGCAATGCCTCCTGCCGGGGCCTAACCAACGAACTACATTTAATACAGTTATTATCACTATCCATTTTGGAACTGATGTGCATACTATTCACCTTTTTGAAACTTGGCCATTTCATGTTTACGGTTTTTGTAAAAACAATAAGCCGTGAGAATTGTGGTTCAGACTTATAACCACAAATAGAATGGAATAATGATTGTACAGACACGATATATAAAACAGCAAAAGACTAATCAGAATGTTTTTGTTTTTGACGTTTTTTCAATTGTTGGACAAAGCTTTGAAAGCAAATTGAAAAGGGCTAAGTCACTGGAAACAATGATTCAGCTGTTTTTAATTTATAACTTGGCCGTATGTGGTTGGAATGGAGATTTATGACTGGGCCGAACTCACTTACACGTTGGCCAAATTTACTTGTACATGGACAGAACTCACTTGGGACGAAATCACCAATTGGGCCGAAGTCACTTACACGTGGACCGAACTCACCAAATAGGCCGAAGTCACTTGGGCCGAACTGGTAAAAGTCCGAACTCACCTGCTTCCCTGTTGGGGACGTTTTGACTAATTTTTGGGGACGTTTTGACCAAAACATTTGGGGACCTTTTGACTAGGATTCGTGGTATTCATTTCACTAAAAAATCAAGATTATTTTGCCCTGTCCATTAAATGAAGTGTTGAAGGTATGTTATTTTTTCTATCTTTATTAGTATTAAATCGAAAATGCACATTTTCTCGTTTCAAGCGAAACATTTTGGTTGTTTCTATCGCATGTACGACAGTCTTGACAGATAGTCTGAACGAAGTGTTTACACGAAGCTACCTCTGACCTTGCACATCATTAATGTAAAAGATGGCTAATCGGCAATGGGCTTATTGACTAATTCCTGTGGTACCGGTGTCAGGAGCCGTTTTGACCAATGCCTGGGGCCGTTTTGACCAATGCCAGTGGCCATTTTGACCAAAAATTTAGGCCGTTTTGACCAGCACCCATTCTTTCGAGGGTTACTGGTTAATTCTCTGCAGACCTACTGTTGAAATGAAAATACAAACATTTCCACATCAAATTTGTTTACCTCGTTCTTAATTCCAGTGAATCATACACAGCTGAAACTCGGCCTTCGAGTCTGTTCAACTTTCACCATTCAATTTTCACGTCACTCGCAGAACTTGAAGAGGAATGATTAGAAAGAACAAGTTACTTTTCAGTAAATGGGGCGATACCCTGTATCAGTTTCCACATAAGAATGCGTATTTCAAGATAGTGAAATTGTCATTGTATGCATTTTGCGTTGAAGCTGTCATGTTTTTACTTGGGAGCAGACTGAAGCGACAGCATTTGATACCCGATGACTCCCATCACATCAATCGTCAACAATGGCGGAATGTCATTGAAACTCGAGTTTTCACGTCGAAGACGAGACTTCTTGAGATCGTACTACTTACTCGGGTGCCTGAATTGATTTGCACCTGCTCGAACCGGCTTAAGTAGCTTTTCTAAATAAAGAGCTTCAAGAAACCGAATAGATTAAGGACGTTGGGGATAATTGGTTCTTAAGTCTCATATGTAACTACCAAAGGTAGTTACCACGGTACTTTAGAATCTGGCTTTATTTCCCAATTTCAGCGGACGGAATGCTTTCAGCTGCAGAAAAAGTGATCGCTAGAAACTCGGATAAAGTATGACCATAGGATACCTCAGGATCTTCTGATGGACGCAGACTTACCGCCTCTGTGTCCACATCTACATTCTCTTTGATGGAAGTGTGTCTATCTGGTTTGACATATTCTGCCTTAAAGTCGTCGCCAAAATACACGCTATCAGATGAAAAGGGTGCGCTAAATATGGCTCCGGGACGTTTCGTCCCAAAACCATTTCGTCCCGGGAGATTCGTCCAAAATACACATCAAACCGGGACGATTCGTCCCAAAAAGTAATTTGTGAATCTGAATGATCACACATGTATGATTATTTTAAAAATGAATTATCGCGAAAATCGACACTTTTGGAAGGTCAGTCAAGTAGAAAAATACTGAGTGTGAAGGAATAATTCAGACCCGACATAATGGAGCATGCATATCACTGTGTAAAATTAGTTGGTCAATTGCGACTTTTTCACACAGTTTTTAGAGACAAACGGTAAGTTACTCACTGGTCGGATGTTTTTAAACACAAGTTCCGCACCTTGTTTCTTCAGAAGAGGATTAACAATTGCTATTTTCCACGCATCAGGCACACATCCTTCTAGCAGAGACATGTTGATCATTTTTGTGATTACAGGAGCCAAAGAGTCTACACGAGAGGTGGAATTGGGTCGAGTTGACAGGAGGCATTTGAGGATTCTTTTATTAATTTGGTTACCTCGTGGATTTCTAAAGGTCGAAAAGTTGAAAGCTTTTTTGATAGTCTCTGTTTGATGTCAATTTTATTTTTTTCCTGAATTATTTTATTTTTTTTTTGATGAAGAATTCGCCAAATTGATCATAATAATAACGCTTTGGCCGGCCGCTGATTTATCGCGGTTCTCGTATGAGAAGGCCTTGGTTACCCCTGTACTACCAACTGCCTCACTATTCCCACACTTCTTCTCTCCCCAACACTCGGAGTCGAACAGCTTGATGACATCCTTTGCCCCATTCTTCCCAATCTCTCCGACTAGCATGTTAACCCTCTCCTTTGAGTCGCCCACTAACCACATGTCCTTCATTCTCCCATCCCACCTTCCCATTATACTCCCAGTGCATCTTGTTCTTTGAGACTGGTATTTGGGGCATTCTAGAAGAAAGTGTTCCAGGCTCTCCACCACGCCCAAATTACACATCTGGCACCCCTTTTCACCGTTTTTTCCAATTTTTCCCCTCAGCTTCAGGGACGGCAACCTCAGCTTGAACAACAGTGAACCACCGAAGGTGCCATCAAGGTACTCTTCAAAACCAGGCTTCTCTTTATCACACAGGCCGCCCAAAGATGTCTTTGATTTGACACCCTCTCGCCTATTACGGTTACAATCCTCCTATGATCAGCTAGCTTTGATGAATCATCGTGTTGTGGAAGTGACACACTTTGTTTTTCTGTACACAGATTTTTAACAATTTTAAACAGTTTTTTTACTGTCACCATTACAAGCTTCAACACATGTTGTGTAGTAAGATTTTCTGGCATCTTTTAGTTTGTTGGAGAACTGATTTCGAATAGTCTTATATGCTGCTTCCTCGTTGTAAGATTTAGATCTTTCCCGCTCTTGCTTTCGATGATTAGCTTTCAGAGTTCTCAGTTCATTGGTAAACCAGGGTATACTTGAGCGAATAATTAATGTTTTTGTTTACAGAGGGGCATGCTCATCCAGTAGACAAAACAATGTGTTGTTGTATGCTTTTGCCAGACCGTCCAGGTTAGCACACTGAAAATTACACAAATCTGATTTTTCGATGTCACATTTAAGCTTGTTAATGTTAATTTGAGTGAATTGTCGGAGTGTTACTTCTTTATGTGTCAGTGATGGTTTTCGAACACGTAGTGTGCACTCAACAATTGAATGGTTAGATAATATGAATGGGATTAATGGCTCAGAAAGCTGAAAGTCATTAGTACATTTTGTGATGATATGGCCAAGAGTGTGTCCAGAGGTATGAGTAGGCCCAGTAACATATTGTTGTAAACCAAATGTTTCTAAGAGGTTCATAAACTTAGTTTAAACAATATTTATTCAGTAATTAACATGTGTGTACATTTCACAATAACATATCATGGATAACAAACAATATGAACAACACTAGTTACAAGAGTATACACACGACAAGGAAAGCAGAATACTATGTAAAAGAGGGATTCGACAGAAAGCGAAAGCTTATGTAAGTCGTCTCCCTATCATCATGTAACGTACTCCTGTAGGTGGTTCAGGTCAGCGGAAGAACCCACACGTCATCACACGACAGCCGAGCCCATCCCCCCCCCTCCTCGATTGTAACTTGGGTTGCAATTTACATACTACGATTGGAGATCAAGTGGGATTGGGATAAGCGTCACATGATAGCAGATACGGAGTAGAGGAAGGCGCCTCGACCGCCAGGCAATGCTGTGTGAGATTGTTTAACCCTTTACCCAACGTAACGGCCAAAACCGGCCAGCGCTATTCACAAAAATCGCCAATTAATTTTCATTATTTTTTTCATTTTTTGCCTCAAAAACATAGGGTATGACCCCTCTTTGGAACGAGCTCGTCGAGCTCGTTCCAAAGAGGGGTCATAACCTATGTTTTTGAGACAAAAAATGAAAAAAATTAGTTATTCAAGAATTTTGTTTGCAAGTGTCGTCTTCTTTTCGTGCTAGTTAAAGGGTTAAACTCCAAGTTGAAATGAAAGGAAAGGAAGGCGAGTTGAGAAGAGAACTTATAAACTGAGAGATGAAGAAGTGAAAAAGTAACTAATATGACGATATCAGATTCAATACATGATAGATAGAGATTATCACCGCTAAGCGGATGCAAAAAGCATGCATCGAAGTCACGCTCAGGCTTCCAATAACAGCTCACGATGAGTCGAGGACATAACATGATAACTTCTAGTTCACTTAGTTGCAAGTTGGGTGTAAGTAGACCTCGAGGTGTTAAGAGTTGAAAGACATGGGAGGGAATTCCACAACAAGCATTGGTCAATGGGTCCTATTATGCCAGCTAAACAAAACATGTTTGATGCACTGAACAGTCGTGATTTCAGTACTGACTTTTCACAAGGAACAGTGGTCGGGGCGCAGTGTTGAGTTTCGACTTATTGGAAACGCTTGCTTGACAAAATGAAGTCATGTGCCACTTCAAAAATTAGACGGTTGTCATCGTTATTCAAAAATTCAGAGCCAAACAGAAGCGTGGGTGTGTCGGCTACGTACGGGAGTAAATTAATCGTGTAATTACGGGCGTTAGAAAACAAAGGACAATAGAGGAAGAAGTGATCAGTAGTTTCACGTTCACCACACTGGCAGAAGGGACTGGGTGATAAGTGATTGTCGAAAAGGTGGGAATTGAGACTACTACAATGCGTCCGCAGTCTGCAGTGGTATATTTGAGCCCTACGAGATTTAGCATTGCTATAGAACTTTGGTGGTCTTTGGTTACCATTACTGAGAAACGTTTTAAAGTTAATCAGCGATGAGTTCTCCCGGACAGGTAACGGTACTTTATTCCATTGGTCAGTAACGCTGGGGATAAAAGAAGACTGATACAGTTGCGTTCGGCAGAAAGGTACTCGATGGTTTTGACTAGATCGGAGACTATGTGATGAGTTCGTCAAGGAGATAAGTGGGGTGGCTTTGTTGGAAATATATGGGGGTGACATATGATGATACATTTTGAAGAAATGTATTAGTTTATGTTTACGACGTCTTTCTTGCAGGGATTCCCACCGTGTTTCCGAATATAACAAGGACTTACTGACAATAACTGTTGCTCCGGTGATGAGTCTTGCTGCTGCAATTTGTATTTTTTCGAGTTCTGCGACATTTGTCACAGAACAATTATCCCAGACAGTGTCCGCGTATTCGAGAAGAGGCCTAATAAAGGCAAAATATATTTTTTCCAGGACACAGCGATCAAGGTTAAATTTATGCCTTCTCAACATGTCAATGCGAGACCAGGATTTAGCGCAAATATGGTCAATGTGGTTGGTCCATGTACATGTATTATTTATAATGAGTCCTAAGTGTTTGTGGTCAGAAACTTCAGATACCTGTGTGCCACTTAACTATAATGGTGGATGAGAGTTGGAATTGCTTTTACGTGATATAGACATACTTTCTGTTTTATTGGGATTGAACTCGACCAACCATGTTTTGGCCCAGTGTTCGATTGAAGCCAAATCGTTATTGATTATATTCGCGGCTTGCTCCGGGTTTTCAATAACTAGATATAAGGACGTATCATCCGCGAAGAGGCGAATACTACTGAGTAAGTCAGTGGTTATATCGTTTATGTATATCAAAAACAGTAGTGGACCGAGTATAGACCCCTGTGGTACACCGGCATTGATTGGTCTCCATGACGATGTCTCCGAGGCTATCACAACTCGCTGCGACCTATCCACAAGATACGATTTTAAAAATAAAAGTAGTTCACCTGAGATATCAATACTCTCCAACTTGTGGATAAGACCAGCATGCCATACCTTATCGAACGCTTTACTACTAACATCACAGAATACCACCCTAACTTCTTTGCCTTCATCAAGCGCACGACAGAATTCGTCATAAAGGTCAGTTAGTTGAAGGACACTTGAATCTCTAGGTGTGAAACCTGACTGAAATTGACTGAGAATATTATTTTCACTCAAAAACTCCCACAGACGTTTGAAGACACATTTTTCAAATAATTTACCAACACAGCTGATCAACGATATCGGACGATCATTTGTGACTAAGTTTGAGGGTTGTTTTTTTTTTAAATTGGAGAGATATTTGCCTTTTTCCACAATGAAGGAAAGTAGGAATTATTCAGAAATATGTTGAATAAAATTGAGAGTGGTTCGCATAGAGATGATTTACATTCCTTTAGAAGACGGGGGCTTATTTGATCGGGGCGTGACGCCTTGGACACCTTTATCGACTTCATTGCGGCATATACTTCGCTGCAGTGTAGGGTGATACTATCAATGCATTGGGAAACATGGGATGGTGGATCTGGTAAGCGAGCATTCGAGTCATCAACTGTCGATATAGAGCAGAAGTATTCGTTGAATACATCAGCTTTCTCAACACTTGAAGAATATATTTTGTTTTGATGAATAAGGGTGGGAATTACTGTTGCGTTACAGTTACCGATTAGTGTTTTTAGGGTCTTCCACCACAGTGAAGCTGGGGTTTCGTTACTTCTCAGTGTGGACTGGATTTTTGCAAGATGCTGGGCTTTAGCATTCCTGATGGCCGATACAACCACATTCCGTTTCAGTTTATATTTGGCCCAGACGTAAGGGAGGTTGATACGTTTAGCAATGCGATACAGGCGTTTTCCCTGTCTCACTAATAGTCTTATTTCATTATGCATCCATTTCGGTTGATCCACTCTCGCCGTAATAAATTTGTTAGGTATATATTTGGATGCAATATCGAGTATTTTATCAGTGAAATTAATGCCTATGGTATCGAGACATAGGGTGTCAAAAATGGCATTCCAGTCTGCGTTTGAGAAAGCCTCGTTCAATTCATCATACTTACCCTGAGAGTAAAGCCATATCCTCCTGTGGAAATAAGGGGGGTTTGATTTAAAAAATTCGATTTCAATTGAAAACAGGCAATGATAGCGGGTCATGTCTGGAATAATTGGTTCGAGGACTTCACATGTTTTCACATTGATTGTATCACTGACAGCAAAGAGATCTAACAATGAAGCGGATGTTTCAGTAAAACAAGTTGGTTCACTCACAAGTTGTCTGAGGTTGAAGTAATTGATTATTTCAGAAAAGCTACTTCTTGGGGAACCCATTTGGTTGTCGTTGAAATCACCCGTGATCATTAGGTCACCAACTGACGTATCTCTAGCTTTTTCGATGGAGGCTGATATGGCATCCCATGTATCTGGGGGACTGTTTGGTGGACGGTTAAATACTCCTAATAATAACGACCTTTTTGTAAATACTTCAGCCCATAGGCACACCGTATTCGGCATATCAAGATCCGATCTGTGTCGAAACGAGATGCCGTCTTTTATGTAAATGGCAGCCCCACCTCCCCTTGACGAACGATCAAACTGCAATAGTTCATGGAATCCATGAAGTTGGACCACGGATGAGGTATCATTGTTCTGAAGCCATGTCTCGCTGAAGGCCACAATATCACTGATGCAAATTCACATTGTACAATATCTAGTTTAGGGTTGAGGCTCTGAATGTTAAGATGAACTATTTTTAAAGTTTCTTGATTGTGATCTGAGTTAATATAATTTGGACCAGGGTTGGTTTCAATGTCACCTGATAATAATAAACTTATGACTGAACGGAAAAAAAACGACGTCAATAGAACCAATGCAGTTAGAACGTTTAGTAATGGCCTAGCCTTCGAGACAATTAAACAACTTGAACGATGTGGAGTTGGTTCAGTGGAATCTACACCGAGGGGGTTAATAAACACGTTTGATTGCCCAAACTTCATAAACTTGTTAGCATCACTGTCATTGTTGTCATCCATATGTATATTAAAATCACCGATGATAAGGAGTTTTTTCAGAACACATAACAATGGATTCAAGGTACATAGAAAATTCTTCAAAGAAAACACTGGTCGAGATAGGATGATTTTTGGAGTATGGTGGTCGATTTCCACCCACAGTTCGGATGTTGGTGTCAGCCCAGCATATAGTTCATTCGGTATATTCAAAAGAGGAATTATCTCCTTGGGTTGATGTTTTAATTTGTATATTCTCTCGGCACATGAGACCAATTCCACCTCCAGGTGCACTTTTGAAAATATATCCTTCACAGGAAAGTCCTGAAACAATCACACTGTCCTGATCAGTTAGCCAAGTCTCAGTAACCCAACAGAAATCCATTTTGTTATTGACGATGTGTTCTACAAAATCAGGAACCTTATTCCTCACAGATCTGGCATTTACAGTTGAAAAGTTTACACTTGATTAATCGGGGAATGAATAGTAGTATCTGTGTTGATTACATGAATGTTGTTGGTATTCACACCCGAGTTAACAGGCTTTGGTCTTATTATTTGTTTGTATTGAATTTTTAATCCCTTTAGTTGGTATACTTTATCTGAGCTGTTGTTGGTAAAACAAAATTCAGGTTTTAGTATTTTTTGTTTTTTCAAGGCTTTAAAAACATATGCTTTAGGCCTGTGCATGACATGATCCATTGTGTTGTTGATTGAACGGAGCTCATCTGAGGTGTAATTAAACAAACACATTTTAAATGTCAGTAATTGAAACTCATGAATCTAATCGCATCAAGTATGAGGTAGCTGTCTTCCATTAGCAGTGAACAGAATGGCAAATAGGTTTCACAGTCCAATACGGAACAATAGGTGACATAATCCGGATTAACTTTGCACATGAGGAAATAATTCAAACTGGAGAAATATTCAGTATATTTCAGAGGTTTTTTTGTTATAAAACACGAATATGTTGAAAAGACTTTTTCTTCAAAGTCACATCAAAACTATGCACAACTGACAAGGAATATGTACATCAATTTTCAGCAGATAAATCCAAACATGTCCAGTAGAAAACCAGGAAACAGCAGGAGCTCAAAAAAGTGTGACCACAGTTGGTGGCAATACAAATGTACATATGATGGTTTTAAAAATGGTTTCTATCCAGATATTGATAAAGGACTTAGTCACTGGAGTCACACTTTCCCCACGTTCCAGACAGTTTGTCTTCTTTAAATATTTCTAAGTTATAGCGAAAATCGATAATTTGGGAAGGTCATTCCAGTGGAAAAATATCACCAGGTGTGAAGAAATAATTCAGATACAACATATCTTGACAATTAAGATATCCGTTCATACTTAATGCCTGGTATTTCGGCAGTTAATAAAGTGTAAATGATAGTCGTATCCCATGTAAACAAATCATCCCATTTCCGGCATCCGCCATTTTTAAATTGGCTAATGATCCGGGCTGTAACCCGCCAAAGCGGCCGAGACCGACCAATACCTGCCAAGACCCGCCGAAGCTTGTTGGTCTGGGTGGGCTTTGGTCAAATTCGACAATGCTGGCTTCGGTACTTAGCTATTATTGCCCCTCTCTCACTATGTGACTCCCATATGATATACCGAGCCTCCTTCGGCGCGCTGAAACTTTTCATTCATCATGCATTCTGAATATGAAACATTGTACGCCAAATATTAAAGGAAATAAACTACAACTGACAAGGAAATAGATTCACTATGGACCAACTTTTGAGACGTAGATGTTAGAACGATCAAATGCCTCCATGTTTACAAATAAAATTTACAGACTAAGTCTTGGAAAAACTAAAGAATAACTTTTGTAATTACATCTATATATCTTTAAATGATTATACTTGTTCCACCACCAGTGTTTTGTGTGGTATTTTGTATATATGTATATAATGTGTAAAATTATAGTGTTTGAGTGTTTGTGTTAAGTTGTCAAATAATGTTATCTTATGTTATTAGAATTAATAAATAATTACCTTAAACATCTTCATAATGCTAATAATATTGTCACTTGTCAATTATGTCTATTGCCAACCCCCAGACAGAACATGAATAGACTAATTAGCAGTCCATCACTGAGTACACGGGCCGAATCTTCCCAGGGCCGAAAAATCCAAGGTCGAATCATCCCAGGGAAGAATCTTCCCGACCCGATTACATGAAAACCCGGTAACTATAATTCTGAAAAAGTGAATTGATTCTAATGCACTGGAGCTTAAAATAACACTAAAATTAGAGGGGTACCGACATTTTGAAAAATCATGTAAAATCCCGTATAATAAACAAGTTACAAGTCCAAATTATTTTATCGAAATTACATCGTCAAACAATCCAACACTCATTTGTACTTCTGAAAGGTAGCACCGACAACCACCGAAGTTGAAAGTTATTAAGTCGACCTCCAATGACGGTCTCCCGATGCCCGATGAGTCATAAGCGGACGATGACGAGTGTGAATGCCAAACTTTCGTCGATCACTAAAAAAACTGTCGGGACGAATCGTCCAGATATTTCGGGCGAATCGTCCCGGTTGTCAATTTGGGACGAAACGTCCCGGACGAATCGTCCCGAGACGAACTGGTTTTGGGACGAAACGTCCCATAACCCGAAAAACGGAGCTTCGGTTGGCGAAAACGCCACCAGTTCGGATTAAGAAAACGGCACCAGTATTTAATTCATCCATTCTGCCCTTTTTTGTGTTTTTATTTTGAAACTAAGAATTTAAGCTTACGGTTGCATTTTAGGTTCCTTAATAACCTGGTGATCTCACATTTTCGCAAGTCGTAGGCCTGACAGAGAGATCACAAGTAATCTTTTGATACCAGTCACTCAAAATAGGCGATATCTGCTGACTTAGGATATGCTCGATATATATCCTAAGTTTAGTATCAGTATTTTTCACTTTAACCTATGTATGTCGCTTTTAATGTACAGCGCGACTTCCAAAACGTTTGCACGTTCACTCACAGGTACTCGACACAAGCTGGGAAATCGAAAGAAAAATGATATTTGATACCATTTTTGAACTATGCTGGTGTGCCCCTAAAATGGTATATAAATATCAATATTTATATACCATTACAGGGGCACGTCAGCATAGATTCAAAAATGGTATCTATTTTCTTTCTATTTCCCAGCTTGTGCCGAGTACCTGCATGCGTGGTCACTTTATATCCGATTTCTATGACTTTAACAACAGAAAAAATTGGGCGGTACTGTTCTCAGGAACAGGACACGGAACAGAAACGGGTACCTAATCTCGGGAATGCAGGAACAGGAAAAATGCTCATGAAAAAGTTAAATTGGGCACGCGATTTTTAATGCCTTCCTACCAGGTCAAAACCACGAATCTCGCGTACCCTCCTTCCCAACAGAACAACTAAATTCGAACTGTTTTCAATGCAGGGTGTTTGTTTTTAATTTACACGAAATTCACAGGAACAGTTACCGCCGACGGAAGATTAATTTGCAAGGGAGGAGATTTCAACCTCCAAACACGATTAATGAACGTGCGTGCAGCTTCGTGTTCATAAAACAATGGGTTGGTATATGTTAACGATATGATAATTATCCTCTATGTTTGTTTTTTAGATAATTCTATTTCAGTGTTATTAATTTCTGTTTTTGACTTGTACTATTTTTATGATAAACAATTGAAAAATGTGTCATGTTTATGTGCAATTTTTATAAAATTTCGAGAAACCTTTTCGAGAATGTTTTTTTTATAAACTTAAATTGCACACTAAAGAATTAATTTATGAGCGTATTTAGTTCACATTTTGCTACATCCATGGTAAAAGAGAAGCTACACGGGTGTGGGTGGGGGGGGGGGGGGGGGGGATTTATATTCAATTCAAAAATAAATTTTATTTGGGGACTTTGTCAGCCTTTCATATAATCTTTAAAGGGAATAAATTACTTGAGTTTTAATTCCTTTTCCTTTTTTGTTGTTAGGCTAGTTACACAAAAGCGAAATCTGTGAAAACAATATATATATATTTTTTGGGTGGTGGTGGTGGTGGGGGGGGGGGGGGGTTGGTTATTGTCATCGCGGAAAATGGAGGTGCATTAATTATTCCTTGAGGGGCGTTAATAAACCGTAATGCGCGATAAAATAATTTCACAATGTCCGTCTCATGTTTTCGGTCGCTAATAATATGAAGGGATGTTAATTATTCCTTGAGGGACGTTAGTGAACCGTAATGCTCGACAAAATAGATTAGAGATTAGGTACCCGTTTCTTTTCCCGCACCATGTCCTATTCCTGAGAATAGGTGCTCTCACATTAATGGTTTTGGATTCTTCCCTTTTATAGATTTTGAATAACACACCCCTGTTTTACTTTCATCAACCTCCTCAAGTATTTCTTCTTCCTCTTGTTTTCTTTTGACAAATTCTCCCTGACGCAGTCGGCCTTTTCGAAACTTTCGTTGTAGATCTAAACTTTTTGACAGATGAAGGCTTTTTCCCCTATAGTGTAAGATGGGTTTCGTCTATTCTCGTATGAAAGTCCCAAGACAGTTTGAGCTCCTTGGTATGTTTTCTACACATGCAAGAATCGTGCTGCACATCTTGGATTTAGAACTGTCTTCCTACTACCTCAAAGTGAGCTAGAAAGTCACTCAAATGCCCGGAGTTTCCACGGAAATATGGTTACAAAGATATTTGTACCTGATTTCACGTAATATTCGAAAACTAAACGTTTCACACCCTAGCACATTTAATGACAATTTACTGGACCCAAGCATATATGGGACGGTAACGTTAACAAGAGCCAACTATCGAGTCCATTTTTTACATCAACGTACAAACTTTATGTACATACAATGCCTTAACAACACAATGCAACAAAATAACTAAAATAAGCGTAGTTATGACAATAGCTTGTGGAAACTTTTCCAATCACCTTTATCGATTCTTCGAACACAAATTGTTTTAATTAGTATATAACAGTTTATGAGTCAGCTAATTGTAGATTACGCCTACCCCTTCCGACGATATTGGTTTGGAAAAATGGAAGCTTTCAACTATAGGGTGGTTTTGATAAACTCGTAGAAGATGAACGATCATCTCGCTTGAAGGGTGCCTCAGCAAACCCAAAGCGCTGCTCTCCCAAATCAATAGGATCCGAGAAACTATCAACAGGATTATTAGTGAAGACACAACACTCACTGAGCTCATTCACGCCCTGTTTTGTGAGCAGGGGATCACAATTGCCTGCACACTGACTGCGATTAGAATAATCATTTTAACTCTGGTGCTGGTACTGATATAACCGGGACCTTTCTCTATTCATGCAGTTCTACCGCTATAATTTACAACAGGGAATTAACTCTTTTCCTAAAACAATTATCATCAAATGGCCACTATAACTCACTCCAGTTGATTGCGAATTATCAGACAGTTGACATCTCTTGCTGCCTCGTGACGAACCAATAACTAATCTATGCTTGACTAAGAGAGGGAAATTCAGATAGAGGGAAATACTCCTTATAATGGGACCTGATGTTGTTGTGCCCACGGGTCAATCTTGTGGTGGAATAATAATAATGAAGACTGGCCAAGCAAGTATTAACAATTTTATATCATCAACAGTTATTTACATATGAATAATATTTTCCCCAGTAAATTAATCCTAACGTGTCGATCACTAAACCGATGACATTGAACACCGCATTATAAAATAATAAAATAAAATTTCGTCTCAGATTGCGTTCATCGAAAAATGGCGTAGCTTCGAAGTGGTTTGAGATAAATAGTCTTTCATTCATTCAGTTGTCATTCATTCATTCGTAGGTTATTATTATCCATTCTATTACCCATTCGCCCATTTACTTATCCGTGCAATTATTTACTCGTCTATTCATTTATTCAAATTCGTTTTCCCCAACCACCTTCTGATTTCCCCTTGACATTTACTACCACGTGTAGATGAACCTAGTATCGGGCCCCGGATCATTTATTCTTCTTTTCTTTGAGCATTAATAATAATTCCGCTTTCGGTCTATATTTGATAAATTTGTACCCTATAACAATTAACTTCTTCACCGAGTCGGATATCTACTATAAATTATACTGCGTACTGACCTTTTCCCCTTCGACCCATATGATCGTAGATCCACGCCCAATGGCGAAACGAAAACTATCTCACATTTTACTTCACTATTAACCCTTTACCTAACATGAAAAGCAGACGACACTTGGCAAAAAAATTCTTGAATAACTATTTTTTTTCATTTTTTGGCTCAAAAACATAGGTTATGACCCCTCGTTGGAACGAGCTCGACGAGCTCGTTCCAACGAGGGGTCATAACCTATGTTTTTGAGACAAAAAATGAAAAAATAATGAAAATTAATTGGCGATTTTTGAGAGTAGCGCTGGCCGGTTTTGGCCGTTACGTTGGGTAAAGGGTTAATTACATAGCTCCTGACTTCTTGATTTTTTCTCCTTATCATAAATATCGCTTATATATCTTTAACCGTTTACATTGGTTACCTAGATGGTGACATCGAGCGAGTTCCAACTTAACTCTAAGACAATGTAGTACAATTATAGTTGTCGGAACTCTTTACAAACAACTCCATTCTATGTATGCTTGTTAATTTGAAACGCTCACTAATTAAACAAATTCATTCAGCCTCTTAATAATGCGCTCGTTAATTTGAAACACTTACTAATTAAACAAATTCATTCATCCCCTTAATAATGCGCTTGTTAATTTGAAACACTTACTAATTAAACAAATTCATTCAGCCTCTTAATAATGTGCTTGTTAATTTGAAACGCTTACTAATTAAACAATTTCATTCAGCCCCTTAATAACGTGCTTGTCAATTTGAAACGCTTACAAATTAAACAAATTCATTCAGCCTCTTAATAAAGTGCTTGTCAATTTGAAATGCTTACTAATTAAACAAATTCATTCAGCCTCTTAAAAATGTGCTTGTCAATTTGAAACGCTTCAATTTGAAACGCTTTCTAATTAAACAAATTCATCCAGCCTCTTAATAATGTGCTTGTTAATTTGAAACGCTTCAATTTGAAACGCTTTCTAATTAAACAAATTCATCCAGCCTCTTAATAATGTGCTTGTTAATTTGAAACACTTACTAATTAAACAAATTCATTCAGCCGCTTAATGATGTGCTTGTTGATTTGAAACGCTTACTAATTAAATAAATTCATTCAGCCTCTTAATAAGGTGCTTGTTAATTTGAAACGCTTACTAATTAAACAAATTCATTCAGCCTCTTAATAATGTGCTTGTTATTCAGCCCCTTAATAATGTGCTTGTTAATTTGAAACGCTTACTAATTAAATAAATTCATTCAGCCTCTTAATAAGGTGCTTGTTAATTTGAAACACTTACTAATTAAACAAATTCATTCAGCCGCTTAATGATGTGCTTGTTGATTTGAAACGCTTACTAATTAAATAAATTCATTCAGCCTCTTAATAAGGTGCTTGTTAATTTGAAACGCTTACTAATTAAACAAATTCATTCAGCCTCTTAATAATATGCTTGTTAATTTGAAACGTTTACTAATTAAACAAATTCATTTAGCCTCTTAATAACGTGCTTTGTTAATATGAAACGGCGATGTGACTCTTATTTATAGTAAACTTTACTTGCTAGCTTTAGGTGAGAATCCCTTCAAACAATCTTCATCATTTATGACGTTAATTGTCGAAACGGATTTCCACTTGAGCTGAGCACTTCAGACTTTTTACCTGCTGTAGTGTGCATTTCTAAATATTTTGGATATTACGAAATGCACTCCGGTCATACTGGCCGCCGCAGCGCTCCATGGTGCCGCTAGTACTCCACTCGGATTCTACCGACAATGGGGGCTTGAAAGATGGGTGAAAACATGCTCTTGGCCGAGCTCTGGCCAAACTCTCAGAAAAAGCTGCAGCTGGCCTCCCCAGCAGTATTGGGAGTTTGGCATCCTGGCAAAAATGACCTGATGGCTTGCATTTAAAGTCTGTAGGTGATCATCCTCGTATTCGGAGGCCTCATGCCTCTTGCTGCCCGATGCTGACTTTGTTCATAATTGGCGAAATGAAACAAATCAAACTTACCAAACCGCCAGCAGGCACACGGCAACAGTTTTCTTCATCGAGAAGTCTGGCGAAAATAGTATCTGATGCGGAGGCACTCACAGAAAGCGGGTTTCTTCGTTCCCGAGGCACAACCAACAGCGACGCAGGCGCTAGAGCCGCAGATAACTGTTTGGTATCCACATCATCATTAACCCAGTACCCGAGAAGCCGATGCAATTTAAAATATCGTTATTATAGCCTACACAACTGTACTTAAGTCTACCCAGATCTGTATCTGAAAAGCCATATGCAGCGGTTGACAGTGAATAGAATACGTAATCAATGTTTTATCTGGCATGAGACATCACACCCTGATCACTTTTGACTGAACTCTTCAAGTCCACCGGCCGAGCAACTGCATATTCCAAAACCGCCTCGAACTGCTTGATCTCCCAGATGAACGTCCTAATCATAACTTCCCTCAATCCACGCCCCTGTCAATCCATTGACTCATCCACTATGAAAGTAGTACAGCCTCAGTGATCTTACCTAAAAAACTTTCATGAGTCCGGCTATATCTAGAGTCCCAGATCGCTGGGAGAATGTGACCATGTGGCCAAATCTACCTCTGGTCGGACTTAGAGTACCTTCCGCGGATTATAGTAAGGTCTGGCTTGGTAAAGGGTACCCAGACCGTCACAATGGTTGCTTTTGTCTCTGCAATTAGCGTCGGGAGCCAAAACAAGCACATTGCATTGCTTGATAATACCAAGTATAGATGAAGTATGGTCTTGTGGCAGGGAAACTTTTAGTTCGGCTAGTATTTATCGTGTTTGAAAGTAGAAATGGAAAGGCCAAAAGCTTCGAGCGATCCAGTCTGTTGACTACCCATCCACTTCTTGTACAGCAAATAGCAAAGTTCTGTTGGCTCTACCAGAATTGCATTGGGTGTTGTCGACAATGGTTGATGATTGCAGCGGAGTTTATCTGGGGGTGTTTGTAGTTGGTTAATACATGCATATCCAATAAAGTGGTTGGTCTCAAAGGTACTGACATCCAGACAAACAGACACAAATCTTAAAAACCTAAGTAACATCAATAAGATTATCTTATTGATGTTACTTGGGCTTTTCAGTTTGTAGAATCTTGTATATCGTGTCCGCATCATATCGGAAAGCCCTTGGATGGATTGCTTGAATATTCCCACCATTGTATGTTCAAACTCTTCAGTTGAAAGTAAAGGCATTTTGTTCATGTCAAAAGGTACGTGACTTTAACTGACGTTTAAAACGTGGTCATATCCAGAAGCTTGCGTGCACGGGGTCGAAATTAAAAAGGCCGAAGATGAAATTATAGAAATACCGGATGTCTCCTTTCATGTTTGTGAGCTGAATGATGAGATATTTAAGTACATCAGAACTGGGCAGGATCTTCATAAACCCCCCAGTCGTCTGCGAATCAAGTCAGTCAATTGGCTGTAATTAGGAAAGCCTCCTTCCAGTCGGTAAGAAATCCGCTTACTAAGGCTCAGTACGTGTTGGGTACTGAACATAAAAAATCAGGCCTACTGAAGCTACTGTCAGATTTTAGTGCCATCAAAATTCCTCCTGGATCCATGATACTCATTCAGTTAGTTTAAACAATATTTATTTATTCAACTTTTCAAGAGATACAAAATACAACATAGTTGATGGTGGATCCAATAGTAAGCTTATACAGTTAGATCTGGGGTCAACCGTCCGACTTCGGTCCGGTGTTAGAAGGACTAGTCCTAAAGTAGTGCGTGAGTGTGTGTGTGTGACTCTGTGTGTGTGTGTGTGTGTGTGTGTGTGTGTGTGTGTGTGTGTGTGTGTGTGTGCGTTTGTCTTACCAACTTGACGAGGTAACTAGACAAAAGAGTTTGCGTGTTTCGCCTTACCGAGGTACAAAAGACAAAAGAAACCCTTTACCTCGGTTGTTTTCCCAGAACTGTACCGGCAAAACGAGGTTGAAACCGTTAGTCCACACAAAGGACAGACAATGGGGTACCTCGGTATGTAGGGAAAACAAGACTGTGTGTGTGTGTGTGTGTGTGTGTGTGTGTGTGTGTGTGTGTGTGTGTGTGTGTGTGTGTGTGTGTGTGTCTGTGTGTCTGTGTGTGCGTGGGGGGGGGGGGGCAACTAAACGCGGCTAAACAACTTGCTGTTATATTATCCGTGGTGATGACGTTAAACTCACACTGAAGGTTGTAGAACATTGAATAATACTTGCTAGATTCCTGGACATCGGGATTAACACCCTTCACCTCGACCGATACGGTTTTTCAGTGTTTATGGTATTCCAGACTAAAATTGGCTAATGACCATTAAGAGACTCCCCGAAAAGGCATATAACTAAAACTAGAAACAATAACTGTAACATGAACCCAAAACTGGGTGATGAGTGTGACGGTTAACGCATCCAAGAAATTAGTGAGATAAAAGCCAACCTAATGGCAGAACGTGATCTCAAGCCACACCTTAAAAAGAAATATCAATGAGTGGTTAATATCGCAAATGGTACTGAAACAGTGGCGTAGATAAAGGGGGGGGGGGGGGGCGGAGGCCCCCCACCAGAAGTTTTGTCGGAAAATTTTGGGGACCATTTTTAGGCTAATTTATGCCTAATAACATTAAAATGCTGGCTTTGGGGATAAAAACATGCCATTTTGGGTAAATTTTGGGTAAAAAAGACCAATTTCAGTACATTTCCATTAAACAACAGATTCTTTTTGTTTGTTTGGGTTTTTGTTGTTGTTACACTGTCGGAAAATTTTCGGTCTGTCGCAAAATTTTGGGCTTGCCCCTCCGCCAGCGAAAAGCTATCTACGCCACTGTACTGAAACATCCCTAATTGCAACCAGCTTGGGTTTGAAATCAGCGTAAATGGAATTTTTTCTACCATTGTCATGGCGCCTATAATCATCTGTTGTCAGTGTTTGTGCAAATTCATTTACCGACGACTCACAAAAAAGGCGACAAAACACAACTCCATTTGCGCCATGGCAGAATATAAATTATCAACGTTATAGTATTGTCTGGAAGGATTTTTCCTACTGTTGTCAGGGGCGTCGTTACACACATACTTATTCATGGGTCTGCTCAACAGTACAGTGACTAGACTCCACGGCACCCATAATTCATAGCTCTCTTCATTTCGTGCCTCAAGAGTAAGGATTATGCCACCTCCCGAGACAGCCTTTTCATACATAAATTGGATAGATGCCTAGGGATAGGTCCATCCACTTGGGAGCATTGCTCGGATTCTCAAAGGCCTCGTTTGTTCCCAGCTCATATTTATTGGCTATTGATTGCGAGTAGCATGTAATGTCATGTGGAAAATGACACTATTCAGCCAGATCTCATGACCGATTTCATAGGTGACGTCATAGACACGTGACCCAGTTACGTCATGTGAGGATGTCACGGTAGTCCGCATGAGCGTCATGTTGTGACGTCATCAACATGGTGATACGAGGTGTCAGTGCGCATGCGCATCATGTGTTGTTATGGTGGAATATTTTGTTTACTGTCCAGCCATATTGGTTTCTATGGTAGCACGTTGTTACTATGAGCCAGGTGGCTCTCTAATAGGAAGGGTCCTAGAGAAGTGAACACATGATATAAAGACCGGTACGTACTTATGTGAAGATGCACAATGTATCCGACCATACCCATATAATCCCACTTTCATTGTATGTGCCCATGTGCTGTATGTGTTGTGTGCATATTGTGCACAAGCACACACACATATATCAGCACATCCAGCATGTGCGGCATGTGCGGCATGTGATGTACACACATTGTGCACTAGCAAACATCACATTCCATTAATTAAGAGTCCGGTGTAACGCGGATTCCCTCCATAATATCTGACTATGCCTGCAGAAACCCCTTTTCATCGTACGTCCCTATCCGCAGCATTCATTGTGCCCACATTGTGCATTAACATACAATCACATATTGGCAAATTCGGCATGTTCCAGTATGCTGCATGTGGTGTGCACACATTGTGCTCTAACACACAAGCACACTCCTTCAACTACCAGTCCTGCGTTTTTGGTATCCCTTTATAAAATCAAATCTGACATGCCTATTGAATCTCCTTTTCACCATATATGCCTAATTGCTTTATATTTTGTGTGCACATTGTGCACTCGTACACAAGCATATATTAGCACTTCTAGCATCTACCCATGGCTACATGCAATGTGTACACATTGTGCACTAGCACACAGGCACTTTCCATCAACTTCGAGTCCTACGTTCCGCAGAATTCGACTATGCTATATATAAAGAGATTCCACAGAACTTAGGACTGGTAGCGGATGGAATGTGCTTGTGTGCTAGTGCACAATGCGTGCACATCACATGCAGCATATGGGCACGTGTTGGATGTACTTGTGTGCAAGTACACAATGTGCCTAAAAACTATATCACATAAGCACATACGAGTATTTGGGGTCACCTTTGACACGGTGATGTACTATTTGAGGATAGCCTTTAGGGGATACCTTTTGGAGGATACCTGTCTGAGGAAAGATCTTTAAAAGGAAGTGATGCTATAGTTGTGTTGTAAATTAGACGTCACAGTGAAGTACGCGGGCAGGCATAATGTTATGTTATACCTGGTGCGGTATCATTTGTGGCGCCACGTGGCATTGCACCATTCGAAATAGAATATTGTCAAGGTAGTACATGATATAACGCAATTTCTATCGTTTGCGGCCGTTTATGTGGTTAGATCACGAGGATAGACACACGAGTGCTCATTATCAATTGGCTGAACCTCAGAAACAAAAGCACTGCTCTGCATGAGAGCGTCGACTACATCAAACTAGAGATCATGGTTGGAAATGAATCATGGCTAGCAGCTGAACAAACAAACAGGGGCATCTTTCAAGACGGATTCCAAATAAATATGTACCACAAATATCGAAACGAAAAAAATGGAGAGAGAGAGAGAGAGAGAGAGAGAGAGAGAGGGGGGGGGGGGGGGGGGGTGTCTTCTCAAACTATGATATCTTCACCAGAGGCGAAGATGAAGATAGCCATTCAAATTGTTATTATGTGTGGGCAGAAATGCGAACAAAAGAGATATCTATCATCATTCGGTCAGATCTTACTAACGACCACCAATTGCAACAGTAGAAAGCTTAGGGCAATTGTAAACATCAAAACAAGCAGCAACTGGTAAGAAATACTAACATGTTATAATGACAGGGGACTTCAATCTTCCTCATGTTGACTGGAAACAAAACACTATTAAAGCAGGAGTATCCCAAGTAGTACACCACCAAAAACTATTGTATCTCATCGACGAGCGTGGGCTAGAACAAATCCGGGTCAAGCTAAGCAGAATCAACAACACTAGGTCTGTATTTGACAAACCACTGAGTCTAGTGAAATCTTCTGATACCATCCCAGGAATATCAGACCATCGTATGGTAGTTATAGACTCTGGTGTTCAACAACAATTCAATAAACCAAGAGTTTGTTGTCCAGTGCGGGGAAGCAGACTGGACAACCATACAAACAAAAGTCAAGGAACCTGGAGCAGAAATTATAGCCAAGACTCACATGATTTCGAAACGAAGTGGAACAACTTGAAAGATGTCCTAAAGAAAATCACGGATGACAAATTTCCATTCAATCTAACACCCAAAAGGCACACCCTACCTAAGATAACATGAATAAATGACTATCCCATGGAGAAAGTAGTGAGAAAAAAATCATAGACCATTCCAAAAAGCAAAGAAAGTTAAACACACCCAAACGATGGGAACAATTCAGAGAACAGAAAAGAAACACTCAGAAAGGAACAAGACAAGTTCGTTGGAAATATATGAATAACACTATGAAAACATTAATGGAAGAGGGAAGTAGCAAATCGTTGTGTAACTATGTAAACGCGTAAAGACATGACAACGTTGGAGTTGGTGGAATAAAGTTGAAGGTATTCTACATTAGGACAGCAAAATGAAGGCTGGTCTTTTGAACGAACAAATTAAAAATCAGTCTTCACCTAGGAGAACAAAAGTGGTATACTAAATTAACTTGGAGATAAATGTTACCCATCGATGAGCAACTCCGCCATTCACCAAGAAAGTGTTGAAAAGCTGCGGAAAAAATGAATGTATATAAAGCCATATAAATCAATTCAAACCAACACGGTAGAGTAAAGACGAACCCAAATGGGTTTATATTCACTCATCCCAGTTGATTTCGGTTAATTTTTAACCCATCTGATTTTAGAGTGAGCAGACCAGGTAGTATTACCAATATCTTCCATCACAGCCTAGACACGGGGACACTACCACCTGTCTGGAGAAATGCGAACATCAGTCCAGTGTTTTAAACATTAAAAACAGAAACAAGCATGTTGCTAGCAACCACAGACCAGTGTCTCTTACTACGATCCTTAAACATATCAATTGTAGGCACAAATTATTTAGATCATCACAATATTATTACAACATTTCAACACGGTTACCGCAGTCACGGAACAGTGGCCAAGGTACGTGACAACAGTTACTTACCCTGTGGTACCGTTTGTTTGATCCAAATCGATAAAAATATAAAAGTCGATAAAAATATAAAAGTCGAATGTTGAATAAGGAATAAGTAACTGTTGTCACGTACCTCATCTCGTGTCAGTAAAATAACGAGCAGATTACTTTCAATCCTCTCGCCCCGAGGTCGACCCCCGTCCGGGGCGACCCGCGTTGTGTTCTTGGGCAAGGCACTTTATCCTGGTTGCCTACATGGGGGCACGATGACGCCATGCACTAAGGCGTACAGCACGTCGATGGTGCACATGTCTTCAACCGCTGTAACCCTGTTTGAGCGAAGCTTGAACAGAGTTGGAATGTTGAGGAGCTGACAGTTGCTCGTCGATGCTCGGTGGTTCTCTCCGGGTACTCCGTCTTCCTCCACCCGTAAAACTGTCACGGCCACGATTAGCCAATATGCATAAGTATGTGACCTTAAACACCAATAAATAAATATAACTTTCAATTCTCGGTTTTATTCTACACAACCACAAATATTGCTCTCAACAACTGAAAGAAACAGCCTACATCCCACTCGTCAGATCCATATTGGACTGTTCATCTGCAGTGATGGACCTACGCTGTCAAAAGGACATCGACCAACTTGAAGGAATCCAGTGTCGTGCAGCCAGATTCGTTTTCAATGACTAGTCTACGGCTGACATAGCAGCATTTCATAAATGGTGTGTAACCTAAAGTGGCAGCGGCATGTTGAATGCAGAACAACAACCGTTACTCCTCTTCAAAATCATAAACGGTTCGGTAGCCATCCTCACAGATCCACTATTCAATTATAACAAAAGTCCATCCAGATCATCACACTTGAAGTCAACTCGCATTCAGTACCCACCTGTTAACCACAAGATCTTTAAAAATCTCTTGTACATTCTGGGACGTGGCTAGAGGATTCCGATTGGGTGAGGTGTAGGGTATTTTGAATTTCCAACTACGGGAAGGGACCGGCAGGCCCAAACCCCCCTCCCGGTCCCTCCCCATAGTTGGAAATTCACTACCGAGAAAGATTTTGAAAATGAAGCCATCATTGGGGGTATAAAATTGATTCTAGTAACTGAAATGCAAACACATTTATAATAGAATTATCGGGTTATTATTATTTCGTATTTCTCTGGGAATTGAACTGAATGCTAAACAAATGCTCAAGCTGAGAACTTTGAGCAATTTACACTGTCCTGACATTAAATCAGATCTTATGCAGGAATGATCAGTTTTCGATGTTTCGTCATTTTTTAACTGTGAATGATGGAATTAACTCAGGATAACGATTTTACATGAGGTGATTTTTTTGAAGTGCACTTCGAGGATTTTTTTATTACGATAAGTAACGTATTATAGAAATCTCGTACCGACTGACATCATGCATACTTATGAAGCTCGATATCGCGTACACTGCAGTTGTAAATAGTAACAGTTGGATTTTTGCCGATTTGAAACCGAGTTGGGATTTTGGGAATTAAAGGAGACATCAGCATCACCAAAGAAGCTCTAAAATCCAGATAGATGGAATTTCTAACTACTCATGACTTGCGCGTTCCTGTGTACATTTCACTGTTAAAGACTGAAAGATATTATCACAAGAGGTGATTAAAGACAGAAACACTGAACATTTCAAGGTTTCGCCGGTAGCAGGCCGCGACTAAGCGCTCTCATACCCCTGGAAGATATTTGCTCGGAAGTGAGCCACATTTACTTTCTATTATCAATACAGATACAGACAGGTCGGTGATGTCATCCATCACGTGTTTCAATTTTTTTTATTTCCCGGTGCTGGGATTATGTTGTTCGACAATGTGAAACGTGACCTTGTCAGAAAGAAATACAGAAGAAGTCGGCCCCAAAAGCAGTCGGCCCACGAGAGAAGTCGGCCCACAAGAGAAGTCGGCCCATGGGAGAAGTCGGCCCCAAACGAAGTCGACCCACGAGAGAAGTCGGCCCACAAGAGAAGTCGGCCCATGGGAGAAGTCAGCCCCAAACGAAGTCGGTCAATGGGAGAAGTATTATAGAATCAATTTAATTAAGGTTGTATTCACTTTTATATTATGCTAGCAGGGTTACCCGGCGTTGCACGGGAAAATGTAGGGGCCATATGGAAAGTACACCCCCCCCCCCCCAAAAAAAATAGGGGCCGAGTATTTTTCGACCCGGCCCGCTCTACGGGCGGCACACTCGGGCGGGGTCTTCGATCCCGTCACTTTTTAAACCCCCATCATTAGATTCCTGGTAAAAAGTTACCCCTAGAAGACCCCTTTGAGGACTTATATCGGTAAAATCCATCAATTTAGCCCCTCCCCACCCCCGCCACTTTTTTAAACACCACTATTGGATTCCTGATAAAAAGTTACCCCAAGTAGACCCCTTTGAAGACCTATATCGATGAGAAAAAAATTTGGTCATAACTTCCGGTGCTCCTCCCTGCCCCCACCCCGCACACTTTTTTAAATCTGACGAGGACCTCCGCCTTAAAAAAGTACCCCTAGTAGACCCATTTTGGGCACTCTGGATGGCCCCATATTCATTTCATAGCGGACAGACAGACAGACAGACAGACAGACAGACAGACAGACAGACAGACAGACAGACAGACAGACATTCTAAAATATAGTATAGATTATATTATCCAACATTTTCAAACTAAACTTATCCAACATTGAATCGAACCATAAATCTTCCACGAACTTTCACGTCTACATAGTACAACGTCAAGAACGTTCACCATCTTGCGAATGGTGATATATTTCGTTCTGCTCCTTCACTGGTGGAAGATGTGTTTGCGACAGATATTCAGCTCGAACAACCAACTAGTCGACCGAAAACGTCAAATCTAGCTCGAAGAAGCAACTATCAACGCAAAAAAAGGCCGCCCACTGATCCGAAAGATATAGCATTCGACTCAGCAACTGATTGGTTACCGAGCAATTTCCTTCAAACTGATATCAATTTAGATGGAGCTCGGCATATTCTGTTCTCGACGCCAGATCAGTTACAACTTTTGATTAATGCTACATCAGTCTACTGTGTTGCTACCTTCAAGGTATTTCGACCACCATTTTACCAGCTTTTTAGCTGGCATGCATTTGGTGGAGATGAAAACGACGAACACGCCAAACAAGTTTAAACAAGTACCCCTTGCTTTTGCATTAATGTCACGTCGCCGTACCGAAGACTACAAAGCCCTTTTCGAACGCATCAGTGAACTCATTCCTGACAATCAGATCAACAAGATCACAACTGACTTTGAGCGGGGCATATGGCGCGCAGCATATGAAGTCTTCCCAAATGTAATTTTATACACGGTTGTAGCTTCAGTTGGGGTCAGGCACTTTGGGGAAAAGTTCAGGATCCAGGCCTCGCGGTTGCATATCGTTCTAGTGGACCCGTTCATGAGTACATAAAAAACCTGTTTGCCCTTCCATACCTACCAAATGAGCATATAGAGCCAACGTTAGTAGTGAAGGCTGGCACACAGGGTACTTATATATAAAGCATTTAACACTGAATTCCCCATACCCAATTGCTGGCACTTTAAAATCTTGTTCCTGCCTCCAAAATTGGCAATCTGGGTACAAAAATGACACTCTGGGCACAAGCCCCTCTGGAGAATTATATGTTAATTTTGTACCCAGTGTGCCAGCATTTGGGTATGGGGAATTCAGTGTTAAATGCTTGTACCCCGAGTGCCAGCCTTCACAACTAACGTTTCATCAAATTCAATCATGTACCACAGATCAATTGCAACCACTAACTGAATACATCCAAAAGACATGGTATTCTGAGAGTCCCTGGTCTTCATCCGATTGGTGTGTTTGTAAGAAGGCCATCCAAACAAACAATGATGTCGAAGGTTGGCATCGCCGCCTAAATGTCAGGGCCCATCAAGGCCATTTATCATATTACAAACTTAATCATTTCTGCATAAGGAAGCTTCACTTGTTCCAATTCAATATCATCAGCTTGTACAAGAAGAGAAACTTAGACGTATTCAAAGAAAACAAAAACAAATTGTGCAGGACAAGCTCTTTCAACTCTGGCTACTTTACCGTCATGATGAACTTACAACTGGTCAACTTCAGGAAAAGGTGGCCAACCTAACTGCTCCTGCTACCCACTCAGTCGAAAGAAGCCATCTCATATTTTGTCCACTTCCATCGAAGCGTCCTAATCACCCCACCCCCTTCACCCCCTGTAGAGTGTGAACTCGACCAATGTCCTACAAGACCATCGGCACCTGCTCTCGACCATTTGACGAAATAAAATGCTGAGTTAAATGGTACTCTTATTGTAGGGAGGGACATTTTTCTCAGCATTTTATTTCATCAAATGGCCGAGAGCAGGTCCCAAGACCATTGGAAGTAGTCATGTAGTTTGTGGGGCTGACTTCGCTCGTGGGCTGCCTTCTCCCAAATTGTTTGGGCCGATATCTCCAGGCGGGGGGGGGGGGGGGGACTTCTCCGGGCCGAGTTCGCAATGGGGCGACTTCTCTGCACACCGTCAGAAATGATAATTAACTTTAAAGAACCGAGTTATCGCACAAACAAACATAATTTAGGCTTGTAAAGCGCAATTCGATAAAATCATGTCGCAAATTACAAAAAAATCATTTCGCAATATGATTTTTACAATAACGGCATTTGGCCATTCGCATTTAGTTTTTGACAAAAACATTTCGCAATTTGTAAAAGGCATTTCGCAATTCGAGTATCACAACCGGGTTTGCATAAGAATTGACTCCTCACATTTTCAACATATTTACAGAGTATCTGAAACCACTTCCAAACTGTCGGTGGATAAGGTAATCAATGTTGTTTTAATTAATTGCCCACTGTATAAAAAAGAACACTCTGAAATGTGAAGTACGAATACTCTCATTTCCATGATAACTACGGAAATTACTTCGGCAAAAATCGTCAATGATAATGATACACACATCCGGGCAATTTTTGTCATTGGCTCATTGCAACCAGGATTGGTGACACAGTTGGTATTTTCTGTAACCTTTCTGTATTTTTATTGAAAATACTATGAAAAGAAGCATATGTGAACATTTTCCCAAGATGTTACCTTTAAAAATCGAATATTTCATTTATTTTTCAGATTCTGGTGTTGAACCTATTGTAGAGACGTCGAGTATTTCGCAACATATTGCGTCAAATTGTTTTGGAGCCGGTCTCCATTGGCCACTTGCCGAAGGTTTTGATTGAAAGATTATCAAACGTTTTTATGACTTTATTGCGTCGAGACGGTAAGTTATCAACTCCCGTTATAGATATTTAATTTCTAATATTCATTCAATTGAGATTGAAGTCTCCATAGATTTCTAACGGCAAAAAACACTTTAAAAATATATCTAGTGGTCGACTTGGAAGTCATGTCTTGTAGGGTAATCCGCCATTTTATGAAGACGGCACGTGGCATTCATGTCTGGCTGCGATCATGTTGAATGAAACGAGAGATCGATTATGTAAGTGAGCATTTGGGGTTGATTCAGTTCCTTCGATCTTTTGAATGCACTGTGCCCGTCTCAAAATGACCAAACAATCTCTCACTGAGCTGCCTGAAGGTTGGGTGGAGGACACTGCAAATTTTCCCATCACTCGGGGATCCAATTCCAAATTTTCAATGTTTACCAACTATTGAGGGTTTATTTATAAAAGTCTCAGTTCAGGAATTAATACTTTGATGCTGGCCTCACTTAGCAATTTCTGTTGTTGTTGTTGTAAGGTAATATCTAAGAAACACAAACAAGCAATTCCATAGGGTCCTACTAGTCTTTGTAAGACTGTGACCAAGGGCCCTCCTGGCCCTCAGTCTTTGAGAGACCCGTTCAAATCTAGTCTGACTAAAAATGAAAGAAACTGACCGCATTTGGGTCGACTCAGTTCACGCTTCATATCGAAGACACAAATCACATAATCAACATTCTACTTGTCGTACTCAGCCCAAATATAATTTATTTACGTGTCTGCATCATTTTTTAACGCAAACACAGCATCAAATTCAAGAAATGTTGAAAAATATCCGACTTCAACACGTAAAATAACATCATGTTTCAAAGATAAACAAATTGTACTATGCATGCGCACAGATATGTGTAGTACAATTTGTATATCTTTGAAATCGGTGTTTTTTGACGTGGTGAAGACGGATGTTTTTCAACATTTCTTCATTAATACATTTTTGAACACGTGAAAACTTTTTAAATTAGAAGTATTTATAGCAAGGCCTTTAAGTTTTTTGTTTGTTGGGTTAGAAGTCATTTTTAAACTGATGGTCCTTTAGCTGAAGCTTTAATTGTGCTTACCATGCTTTGTTGGAAAACTAAAATAATTACCTGATGGGAAATCCACTCTATGAGTGTCATAGTAATTAGACTACTCTCCATGGACAACACATCACAAAATGTGAGTGGATTACCTCTAAAAAATCACAGACTGGCGTTTCCTCCTGAACATTAAGTATCAATTGCAATGGCACCACATAAGGACTAGTAAAGTTTTAGCCAATGCACTTCATGGTTAAACCTGGAGGTCTGTTGGCTGAAAGTTTGCTAACAGCAGTAGTATTTTCTTTATATTATTTAAGTGCTTTCACCCATTATAATTCAACATACTGAGCTGTACAAAGGTGACCTTAAACAGGAATAAATAAATAAATGTGTTTTCACTGTGAAATAATGGATAAATAGAAAAACTTGAAATAAATCCAAAAAATTTAGAATATAATACCATTGAATAACTGAGTTGTGTCCAATAACAGTTTTTTTGGTTTTATTTTATTGTCCATGTTTTCAACAATTTAAAAAGCCATGGGGATATGTGGCTATTGTTACTTGAATAGGTTGTATTGTGACAAATTAATTGATAATTAAATCTGTTGTCTGTTTTCAATGCATAAATTTCAGACAAGGTGTTTGGTGGTGTATTAATAATATCAGGGATTATTGAGTCTTTAATATTGATATGAGGTGTGAATTTGTTGTCTGGAGTCCATGGGCTTGATCTGTGAAAACCTTTTATTCAGTCGATGGTTCTTTAATTCCAAAATATAGAAAGTATTCAAAATGTATTCATGAATACAACTCAAATTTTAATGCATTTGAATATGAATACAAATACATGTATTCATAACATACAGTGAATACTGAATACAATTGAATACTTGATGAACTGTATTCGAATACAACTGAATACGAATACCCCAACCCTGGGGAGAACATTCACGAAAATGTAATTCATGTCATTGAGTTGTGTGGACACCGACCGAATAGATCGCCCCAGGATGGCTCACCATTCAATCAAAATAACACGACAGAATAACAGATAACCGATTCATACCTGTCACAAAGCGGCAAAAACAAGTTTCTGCCTTGGATTTTCTCCAGAACCAATGGTCAGAATCTTTTGATATTCGATATACAGCATTCATAGGGGGGTCAGATACAAGTTTGTTAAAATAAAGCCCATTGGTTCATATTTGGGCTCAATAGAGACGGGAGCCCAAATTTTTAACTCGGGGGTAATATGGGGAATATTCTTTAAAAATCTTCTTCAGAACCACCAGTCAGAATCTTTTAATGTTTGGTGTACATCATTGTTATGAGGGTCAGATTCAAGATTGTTCAAACTAAGTCCCTTTTTAAAAATCTTCTTCATATCCACCAGTCAGAATGCTTTCATATTTGGTAATGGTATGCAATATCTCTAGGGGGGGGGGGGGTCAGATTCAAGTTTGTTCAAATCGGATCCTTATGTATATATTTGGGCTCTCTATGGTAGCCCAAATTTTAACTTCAGCAAAATCTTCTGATCCACCAGTCTCAATGGGTGCTGGTCAAAACGTCCCCAAACCAAAACATCCCCTAATTTTTTTTGGTCAAAACGTCCCCAAGAGTTGGTCAAAACGTCCCCAAGAGTTGGTCAAAACATCCCCAACAATTGGTCAAAACGTCCCCAAGAGTTGGTCAAAACGTCCCCAACAGTTGGGTAAAACGTCCCCAACAGTTGGTCAAAACGTCCCCAACTCAATTATCCTTCTTTCGTAGTTTCATATTTAATTTAGCAATGTTTATACTATATTTTTATACTGTACCAATGACCCAGACATAGCTGGTGCTAACTCTTAAAATATAGGGCCAAACACAAATTTTGCCCCCCAATCCCCAAAATTTGCATCTAAAACCAAAGAAAACATGTCCTGAATGGCCCTCCACACTTCACCTCTACTGCGCATGCGCAGTGTCAAGGACGTTCCGAAATTGGCGCCATTAATCATTCTAAGTTTGGCCCTTCATCAGTTAACATCTGACTGATCTTTGTGCTTGTAAATCTCCGTTTAAATGATGCCAGACATAAATATTAGTGAAATGGTGATTCTAAGGAGGATAGAGAAGGAGGAGAGGAAAAATGTGTGACAGAATATTATCAGGGCTGTAACTTAAAAGTTTTTAATGAAATTATGTTAAGTTACCTATTTTCGAGGCAGCAGCCATTTTGTTGTCATTCTGGTTATTTAGTTACACTGATTTTTCAGTGTTTTCCTCTCTCCCTTTCCTTTAAGTCCCCTCTTGCTATTCTCCCATGCTTTTGGCATAGTTTCTGTAATTATTATTACTAAAATTTCTTGGGAGTTTTAGCTGAATAACAGAATGAATTCTGTTCTTTTCCCCATGTTTACGTCTGCATCTACCATCTGATGTTCTGCAGTTTCTTCCCTGGAAGTCTCTGTTTTGCATCAGATAGTGTATTTTTGGTAACTGATTCCGGGCCTGGGTGCCTGGAGTCTTATTTTAGTGTTTTTACACTCATTGTTTACATTTACAACAGCCCTCTGTGTGAGGGGGGGATTTCTTGAAAATAATATCTTGATGTTATTTTAATCATAACTAGATACATTATTATTGTTCGTAAGTGTTGAATAAATTGTTTAAAATATTTTTAAAATTTTTGTCCACCCTTAGGCTTGGGATCCATTGGGGCTCAACGTTACTTTTCAGAAACTGTTCTGAAAAAATATTTTTTCAAAATATTTTGATTTCAATTATTTTTTCTATATTAATGGATCATATTATTATTATGTATTTTGATTGCCAGGGGTTGGTGCGAGTACCAGGACTTTGTTTTCTTTTCACATTGAAAGGATTTTGATCAATTGTAATAAGAGGAAGTCTTCCTCTGACTTTGTTAATCATTCTATATGTGGTCAGTGTACTCGCATTAACTCCTGTTCTGTATCGTATGATTTCGATGACAACGTTGGAAGCGTATGTCACGGTATGTTAGTGGGGAATTGGACACTCCGGTCCTTTCCCCGCAGGGTCACTCTACTTTATCAATTTCTATTTCAGACGATCAAGATTAGGGTGATGTATCTGTGATGTCTTCCAACAGTGTGCCTCCGTTGTCACAATTAATGAAGGGCTAGCGGAAAAGTGCTCATGTAAATACGCCAATTGCATAAGAGGACCCTAGTAGGTTCGACGGCCTTTGGCGTCCGCTAGCTCGCCTGGTGTAGCGTCCATTCATCAAATGGTTCGGCAGCCGGGTTCGTCCGTTGCGGTCTGGAAGGAGTTTTGGGGTGATGCGAGCACTATAAATCAACCAAATGCACACCCAGTGACGGCGGATTAGAGGGAGAACGGAGGAAGCCTTTTAGTCCGGTTCATAGCTCGTTCTGGTGCATCCGGACGGCGAGCGAGAGAGGCCCCTCTCTCGTACAACAACATCTGCCCCCAGATGTTGTGGTACAAAATGTTTCGCATTCGGAGCATACGTCCGTCGCTCGGGACGCTCCGACATACAGTCAGTCCGGAGTAGACTGACAATAAGGCTTCCTCATTCTCATGGTAGCGCACACGACCGCTCTTGGCTACGTGACCTCGGATATCCAATCAGCTTCGCCAGTCAGAGAATCATCGGCGACCAGGTCACACCATCCGGTAGCCAGGGACACGAGGCCTGCAGACTCCGGACGTTCGCATAGGAAAGTGTGCGGGAGTCAACGTACACGGAGATTCCGGCGGCAATGCATTGTAAGACCGCTACTGCACAGGCCTCGGGAACGGACGTGCTTTCCTAAATAGCACAGCTTATCGCAGCATCCCAGCATCAACTGAATCTGTCGCATATTTTTTATCCGACGATGCTGGGTCGGGACGCTCCGCGGAAGCAGGTACGGGCGTCCGAAAATTTCATCCGGTCCAACGGGATACCGAAAGGGATTCGGAGGATTTCGAGCTTTCCCTTTCGGAACAACATATGCTGTTGTGTATGTCATCTGACTTGATCTTCTACAGCTTCTTTCGTCGGACCAGAATGCTGCGATGCCGGATAAGAAACTGATAGCGTCGGTGGACTTAGAAATTTTTGGTTCGGTTCAGGGACATCGTCCCTCAGTTCCGACATAGTCCAATAATGTCACACAAACTTTCGAATTATTGAACGACGCTATATATATTATTATTATATGCTTGCTATTACCAAGCATTTCTGGTTTCTTGTTCGCAAAGTTACGGAGATGTCTTTCAAAAGTGTGCCTCTGTCGTCATAGTTAATGAAGAGCTAGCGTCAATAAGTGCTCATGGAATATGTCTATCGCCTAAGAGGTCCCTTGTAGGATCGACGGAGTGACATTCGCTAGCTCACCCGGTGTAGCGTACATTCATCGAATGGTTCGGCTGCCGGGTTCGTCCATTGCGGTCTAGGAAGGAGATTTGGGTGATGCGAGCACTATAATTACTTTAGTACTCACCCAGTGACAGCGGATTGAGGACAGATCAGAGGAAGCCTGTTAGTCCGGTTCCTGGCTTGTCCAGGTCCGTCCGGGCTGTGAGCGAGAGAGGTCCCTCTCTCGTCCAACAACATAGGGGACCGCATGTTGTGGTTCAGATATTTTACATTCGGAGCATATGTCTGTCGGTCGGGACGCTCCGTTATATTGACAGTCCGAGAGACTGTCGATAATGCTTCCTCATCCTCACAGCAGGGCACACGACCGCACATTGGCTACGTGACCTCGAGTATCCGATCAGTTTCGTCATTCAGTCATTCCACGGCGAATAGGTCACGTCATCCGGTAGCCAAGGGACACAAGGCCTATACACTCCGTTCGCTCGCATATTAGTAGTATGCACGGGGTAACGATCACGGAGCTTCCAGCGGCAATGCATTGTAGGACCGCTTCTCCACAGGCCTCAGTGACGGACGTGCTATCCGAGTTAGCACAGTTTTTTCGCAGCATCCCAGCAATCGACAGTTTCTTAGTCGAATCAGGAATTATCTGACGACGCTGGGTCGGTGCGGTCCGCGGTTGCATCAGGTACGGACGGCCGGACGCTTTATAGGGTCCAACAGGATGGCGAAAGGGATTCGGAAGATTTCGAGTTTTCCCTTTCGTAGCATCGGAAGCTGCCATTCATATCTTCTGGCATTATCTTCCAGTGATTGTTATTTCGGACTACATTGCTGCGATGTTGGATAAGAGACTTATAGGGTCATTGGACACGGAATTTTGGATCGGTTCAGGGACATTGTCCCTGACTTACCGACACAGTCCAATAATGTCATTAGAACATGTGTATTATTTATCGACGCTATATATGCATATAAGCCTGCTACCAAGCATGATAGTTTAGTTTCTTGTCCGCAATGCTCAATTCTGCCTTTTTATCATTTATACGAATAATTTATTTTGGCAGAGCAGGGCATACCGAGAGTTCATATGCGTCCAGACGGCGTGGTTAAAGATTGGAAATATTCTTTTTCGCCGTCTATGTCTTTTCCAACCACAATGTTGGAAATGACAATGATGTCTAGTAGACTTAACTTAGACGCTTTATCATACGTAATCCACCTTACTGAGGCGTTATCATTACGTCTTCAAGAAAAGAATTACGGGATATTATCCTCAATGTGATTTCTTTTGAGGGCAGTAGTTTGTTCACGTATAACTCCGCCCTTCAGTGGCTGATTGGAGTTGGTTAGACGTGACGCAGCCCTAGCTACATCCACGCGCGTGGATAGTAAGGTGAAGAACTCTCTCAGAGTCGCTTCGTTCTCGGAGAAGCTTCTCTTCGACGGCAACTTTTCAGCAATCCATGAATTGCTCGATTTACACGTTCTCTTGTCTATCTAGTGTTGCAAGAGATTCAGACTGGGGCAAACATTCGGTGGTTGACTCAGAGAGTGCCACTGCAGTTGTCGGATCCGAGTGTTAGAATTATGACGGTTGCCAGTCAAACAGGTTGGGATATAATATTGATCCCAACGGATTCGAAGTGCCAGGGTCTTTGGGTTCCGCAGTTTCTAAGCAAGCACTTATCTTCCGCGGAATAATGTTTTTTAGGCTTGCTTTATGTCATTGGATGAACATTATTCAGAAACGCATGTCCAAATCCTGTCCGTTAATTCGACACTAGTGGCGTATCTCCGGAACCAGGGAGGCACTCATTCGTTTCCGTTATTCAATTTAATGGAAAGAATCCTTCTGTTTGTTATTGTAGACCAAGTTCTGTTTCGGTCCGTCATATTCCGGGTCGTCTGATTGTTTTACCGGACTCCCGTTCACTTATGGGTCGCTTGTTGCTGTCAGAATGGACTCTCAACAAACAAGTATTCAATCAGATTTGCTATCAATGGGAGCGCCCAATGATAATTTATTTACGACACAGCTTGCTAATCAATTGCAGACGTATGTGTTTGCTTGTCTGGATCTCTGAGCTAATGTTGTTAACGCTCTATTGATCTAATAGGACGGAATGATAGGATATGCATATCCTTCGGCGCTGTTGTTTCAGCAGGTATTGCTAAGATAAACAACCACAATACATTTCTGTTGATAGCATCTCTGTCTTCACAGAGACCGTGGGTAAATTTACTCTGATGTCTACTGTGGGACTTAACGCGAAATCTTCCTCAATGAGAGGTTCTTTTTTCGCTGGGTAAAATCGTGTCATCTTTATCACAACCGGCAAGGTCACAACATTCACGTATTCCGTTGTGTGGTCCGTATTGCATTGTAAGCATTGTTCTGGACGAGCTTTGGACGCGATTTCTTACTATAGGAGATCCTCTTCTTCGCTATTCTATGCAGCTAAAGTGGAGGCTCTTCCGTCGTTGGTGTAGGGATCACTATGTTCATATTGTTGATCCCTCCATACTACTCATTGCAACTTTTTAGTATACTTGTTTGACAAGATCTACTGCAGCCTGTTATTATTAAGGTTATAGGTTTATGTTACCTCATACCTATGCACTCTTTAACTTCGGTTCTTATTTAGCTAAGTAATCATTTGAGCCTCTGGAAACAGTAGTTTTCAAATTCTGACCTTTTTGACAGTAATTCTGTTGGCTTCTCTTTTACTGAAGAGTCAGTGAGCTTCATGCACTATCGGTGGATGATTCTCACTTTCGTAGTTTCGGAATCACTACTTCCTTTACTATTTAGGTTGGATTTTTGCATAAGAGTTAGGCTCCTAATTTCCGGAACCTATTGTTATTAAGGTCCTTCCGTCTTCGTATGGGCATAGGCCTTTACTCTGTCCGGTTAGAGTTTATGTATTTATAAACAGATATCTGTTTATTACTATGGGCGTAAACTTCTTCTGTCTTTGATGCCTATTAGAAGG
The DNA here is from genome assembly GCA_031216915.1 of Pictodentalium vernedei. Classification (NCBI taxonomy): domain Eukaryota; kingdom Metazoa; phylum Mollusca; class Scaphopoda; order Dentaliida; family Dentaliidae; genus Pictodentalium; species Pictodentalium vernedei. The sequence goes on from CM062292.1 coordinate 372,489,543, forward strand.
ATGTTACGCTCCATTCTATTGCTAATGGATTCAATTAACTATCGATACTGCTTATGGTATATCTTTGACTCAGCAGTTGTGTTTGAGATTTCGGCTCATGAAGTAAGAGTTCTTCTACATCTTGGGCTTACATTAATAGTGTCGCTATTATAGATTTTTGAAGGCTGCTCATTGCGCTCAGCCATCCACATTCATGAATTTTTTATCTCAGAAATATTGAGTCTATTTCTGGAGGCCTCTATTGTTAGGTCTATTATCTACTGCTCAGAATGTCATTCACTTAACAGTTGCTACTATAGCTAGGTAGGCTGTCTGTTTCGGCAGTGACTCCGTTCTGCTGCCCTCTTCGCTTTGGGCTATTTGACCCAGGGCAAGAAAGCGGGGGGGGGGGGGGTTCCCTTGGGTCACCTATTTTACTATGAAAGCAAGGGGATACCTCCTCCGGAGTTTGTAATTCTGAGCTGTTATTGGGATGGTTGTTTAGTGAGAAGTTTATGTTTTCAAAATTCATTCAAGTCTTAGTTTTTAAAGTATAGCTTTTGAATATAGCACGTGTCAACGGACATGATTATGCAATCCTCTGACACTTTTAAGGAGTATAAAGAGTCTCTATTCTCTAGACTTACTTTATTTATTGGCTTACTTTAAAAATTATTAGTATAAGGATTATACTAGATATTAATAGAGTACATGGATGTATGATGCTCAATTTTGGAAGGTGTTGTATCTTTCTAATTTATCATAAATAAGAAAGATACATGTAAGGCCTAATACTTCTTTTTCCCTAGAGGGGATGACTCTATTTTATATAATTGAGCGTATTCCATCTTGCTCTATGTCCTTGGCCCTCCAGCCTTTTTACTATTCAGCTATGTCTGGGTCATTGGTACAGTATAAAAATGTTAAAAAATTTATAGTAATTTATATATTTTTTATACTTACCAATGACCCAGACGGGGATGGCCCTCCCAGGAGTTGGGAACTCTTACCTCCCCGCTGAGTACATAGCGCTTACCAGGCACTGGTTATTAGAATGATTAATGGCGCCAATTTCGGAACGTCCTTGACACTGCGCATGTGCAGTAGAGGTGAAGTGTGGAGGGCCATTCAGGACATGTTTTCTTTGGTTTTAGATGCAAATTTTGGGGATTGGGGGGCAAAATTTGTGTTTGGCCCTATATTTTAAGAGTTAGCACCAGCTATGTCTGGGTCATTGGTAAGTATAAAAAATATATAAATTACTATAAATTTTTTGACTTTTCGGTCGAAATCTAGGATTCTAAGAGAGTTGTACTAATACTCTGCACTCGGCTGGGCATGAACAGGACTTCAGCAGACTGGAATTAATTATCGAATGAATGAAAACTTTCAGTGCGTCGAAAGCGCACTGGGACGATGTGGGGTTGAAATCCCCTTCAACCCAAATAACTTTACTTGCTTATGGATCCACAAGGGTTGGAAGCGAGGGACAATAATCTTCGCACGAACAGTAAGGTACTGGGGTCAGACCCGCCTCCCCCCCCCCTCCCCCCCCCCCCCCCCCCCCCCCCCCCGATAAACTGGAAGGGAGACTTGGAATTGTGCGTAGCTACGAGATTCTGCTCTGTATTTTACTTAGAAACATGGGCATATTTATATGGATGGTAATACTGATAGTGCACTTTGATGGTTGTCTTAGAAAAAAGAAAAGAAAAATTAATAGCCCCAGCACATATTGTCCATAACGGTTATAAAAAAAGGAAAAATTATACCAATATGTGTTATTGAAAGATGGGAATCACCCATCAGCCTATAAGGGTAGAGTGGACACTGAGCCTTGGCCATCTGGTCTGCCTTCAGAGGAACAGATGATGGGGTGATGGTAGGCGCCCCCCCCCCCCCCCCCCCCCCACACACAACGACAAGAAAATCTAAACTCACAGACATTCACTTAAAAACGCTTATAAACGCTTGTAAACCTATACAACTTTACTTGCAAAACATTGTACCAACCTAATAATAGGGCAGCATCCACTTATTGAAAGCAACAATAGCCCTGGCGTCGTGTTATTCACAACAATCAGTAAAGTAGAACTGGTCCTTTGCGAAAAACACACTTAACGATCACAGAATAACTCGTACGTAATGCAAAGACTCCACGGTTGCTTCCGGCAGCTTTGATGCCTGCCCCTCCCACTTCACATCTTGTGCAACAATGCCACCTCTGGATTCCTCTGCAACATTATTAGTGATGACAACATTATTAGTGATGAACCGATATGGTAAACAAACCATCGGCCGATACCGATGTTAAAAAATTAATAATCGGCCGATAGCGATGCCGATTCCGATGTTTTAAATTCCATGAAAATGCGTGATCGAACCCTGCAAAGTTGCAATTAGAATGTCAATGCCGGGTTGTGTTTCTTGGTTCTTGGTCAACTCGCCACCAAATCAACTCCCCAGACAATTTATCCGATCGTTTTGTGCAGTCCATTCCTCAGTGGGAAGAACGGAATCACCCGTGTCAGATTGACTCTCCCTGCATGGAATACTACATATTCTCCCAATAAGATTAAATCCTATATACATGTATTTAAAACTCATAGCAATCCTGTGGGAACTCGTACACAGATCGACAGACTCTGTCCTGACTCTGGATAAATCCGACTTATTCCATTCTTCTCATGCCAGTCATAAGCCCAATATTCAATATGTTGAATATTCAGAATAGATCTCTCCATTTGACCATTTTGAAAATCGAATGATTCTGCCCCACCATGGAATGGGGCTGGACGTTTCGTACACTTGTAGGACGTTTCGTGCACAAGCTACGACGTTTCGTACACGGGGTTCTGACTTCCTTGAGCCAAGTAAAGATGACAACCCCGTATGTAAAAATAATTTATACTGGATTATAGTACCTTACAGTCTATTATTTCATATAAAAAATACTTAAAAACCCCAAAAATTTGCCTGTGTACTAGTGATGATATATGTATGAAATGTCTTCTTTTGTATACGAAAGTCAGTATACGAAATGGGATCAGGGACAACCCGCCCCAGGGACAAACTGCCTGACGCCTATTTTGGGGGCGGGTTGTCCCGATTTTTTCTGATTTTTGAAGAAAAAGTTTTTGGGGATACATGTAGTAATATATAAAAAACAATTTTTACTCACTTTTTTATCGAAAAATTATCCAATTTTATCGAAAATTATCCACAGTGATCCTATTAAAACATCCCAGAATGACTGAATTAAACTAATAACAGTTGTATACTGAATTTGTTGCATGTTGAGACAAGTCAGAAGTGGAGTGTTGTTTTAGTCATGTTGTTTCAGTCGGGTACCCTCTAAGGGGAATGATATTTGTTTGATGAGAAAAAATCAAATGAACCAGACATGTCGTTTCAGCGTGATATGGATTCATCACAGCGTTGATCACTTTTCCTTTATCTAAAACTAATAAGACAATGAATATGCCTTTTAAGCTGTCAACAATCATTGACTTAGATGAAGCCATGGACACGTCCGAGACAACAAACAGTCAAGCCACTGAAACATCCATTAATGAGACTCCCACAGATACCATTACCACAGATACTTCTGATAATAATAATTCATTCGGAATTATTCCTGATATTACTTTTAATATCATCATAATTAAGTCCAATAAACAAATCTATTGTCCGCTAATTAATAATGATCATATTATAAGTAATAACAGCTGAATAGTTCATTTGTTATTACTTATAATTCAATCATAGTCCAATAGGGACACACTAAAAAGTGTAGCCCGAACCCGAGCTGAGAATATGGTGTAGCTGAGAAATAAAGTTTCGTTTTCTTTCTTATTTATCGTTAGATTTCAGTTATTTGTGGTATATAAATCATTTGTAGACAAATGAATCTAGACAAAGTGCATGGGTGTTTTTAAACGTACATTTAGTGAAATATACGATAAAATTGCTCCGAGAGACACTAAAAAGTGTAGCCGAGAATCTGGTGTAGCCGAGTAATAAAGTGTCGTTTTCCTCGTTTGTTTATCGCTCAGTTTTAATAATTTTTGGTATATATATTAGTGATAGCCAGGCGAATCCAGATAAAAAAGAAAGGGATATTTTAAACAGTATATTTTATGAGAAATGCGAAAAAAATAACTCCGACAGACACAAACAAGTGTAGCTGAATTGCCGAGCCGGTTAATTAACCAGTATGTTGACATTATTTTCACAACAAAGGCGATTAACAGTAATCCTAACAATAGCATCATAACAATAGTCTTGGTGATTATTCTTCATGGCTATTCTGTTTTTTTGTTTTTTAGTTTGAAGATATTATACAAAAGACGCTCTTTGTGATCAGTATATGTGGGTAAAAATGTTCACTGGGAAGGGGGCGAGGGGTGGCGGTGGTAGCATAAAATGACATATGAATTGGACTTGGATTGTGAAGAATGCCAAATTTATTTGATAATATGGTTGAATGTAGTGAGGAAAACTGTGAATATTGGACGCATTATAAGTGTGCAAATATCACTTGTGCTAATGATGATTACATTTGTAAAAATGTCATTTATGAAATGTTTTATTATGTATCACCTTTTACCAAGAATGCCGGATACATTTGTAAAAAATTGTAAAAATGTTTATAAAATGTTCTATTATCATATGTTAAATTACATTTCGCCTCTGTTAATTAACTAGCTTTGCAATCCAGATACACTTTCAAGTGTATATCGGAGCCGGTCCAGTTAATTAACTGGCTCGGAAATTCAGCTACACTTGTCAGTGTCTCTCGGAATTTTTCGTATTTCTCTCAAAATATGCTGTTTAAAATATCCATTTCACTTTGTCTGGATTCGCTTGTCTATCACTAATACATATACCAAAAATTATTGAAATTAATTGACAAACAAACGAGAAAACGACACTTTATTACTCGGCTACACCAGATTCTCGGCTACACTTTTTAGTGTCTCTCGAAGTAATTTTTTCGTATATTTCACGAAATAGACGTTTAAAAATACCCATTTCACTTTGTCTAGATTCATTTGGCTACCAGTGATTTATATACCAAAAATAACTGAAATCTAACGATAAATAAGAAAGAAAACGAAACTTTATTTCTCAGCTACACCATATTCTCAGCTCGGGCTACACTTTTTAGTGTGTCCCGTCCAATACCATAGTCAAATAGCTCATAACTGTGGCGCATGAAAAACTTGGGGCGAGTTGTCCCAGGGCGGGTTGTCCCAGCTGGTTTCGGCCTTTGGGGGGGGGGGGGGGGGTTCGTGACATTTCGGCCTTGAGAGTTGAGATGTTTCGGCCGGGACGTTTCGGCCCCATACTTATATAAAAGGCCGAAACGACCCACATTGGGAGGCCGAAACGTCTTACTTTTTAAGCTTTTACCTAGTCATTTCGGCCCCAATAAATAAATATTTGCGTAAGACGCGAATTCACGTAATAAATATTTTCAAATATAATTCAACATTTACACCTCTGGAGTTTTTTTTTCACAGCTCAGTACATAATTAAACACAATGACAAGCTGTCAGCTGTCACCCATATAGATGATTCTTGAGTTTGTTTTTCACAACTCAGTTTGTTTTGAAAAACAGCAAACCATCATATGTCAAACTTGAAAAACGACTGAAGGAAGCTTGGGGTAAATGGGAGCATACACCCAAGCCCCCACCACACGACACTCTCTTAAATGAATTTCTCATAACCTCGTTGTTTGGCAGTGACTAAAATAAGCTACAATTATTCGATTTTTACTGATTTCATTTAATTTAATAAATTGCCAGATTATGCCCAGATAAGTCTGTACCATTGTTATTTATATTTGTCTCAAGTAATTTTGCATAATTATTCATTGAAGTGGCTCCATTCAGCTTTTTCCACGAATAAACGAAAAATTATTTCATTTTTTTACGAGATTTTGTTTAATTTAATATATTGCTAGATGAGTCTAAATTTGTCGCGTAAATATTCATTGAAAGGCTTCAATGAATCAACGCAAAATTATTTCAATTCTATCAGATTTAATATAATTTAATGCATTGCTAGATAAGACTAACCCTAATTTTTTATATATATCTGTCACAAATAATTTCGTGTTTATTCATTGAAAAAGCTCCACTGCAGTGTTTTCAACGAATAAACGCATATTATTACACTTTTTCAGATTTAATATTATTTATGTCGTAGAAACCCCATTTTCTTTCGAATTAGTGAAATAAAATTCAGGCAGAAAATCAGTATACACACATTGTCAGAGCATTCTTCGGCTGAATCTATTTTATTTACATTGTCCCTCCACCCTCTTTCTTCGAGGCCGAAACGTCCCAGGCTGAAACGTAACGTCCCAGGGCCGAAACGCCTCAAGGCCGAAACGTCCCGATCCCATTTCGGGTGGGTTGTGCCGTTCCCTACGAAATGCCTGTGAACGAAACGACACTAATCCTCCATGGAATGCGCACGGTGTATTGTTTTCAAAGAAGCTGCCTTGTATTGTTTACTTCACTTGTCTCCCATCAGATTTTTTTTCGTAATACAGTACTTATGAATACATGAAAAATGAAACCGGCACCGACAGTCTGACACGATTTGTTTTAATAAGAATTGTGCGATTTCCAAAATGGGAATAATATAGGAAGGCTAAATTTTAAACAATGATGACTGATGTCACAACTTAAGAAACTGGGCCGAGATTTCCAGGTAATAAGAATCATACATAACCGTGTGACAAACTGAAATTGCGGTTTAGCTTCAAATTATTCATAGAATATTAAAATGCACAAAATTTTAGAATCAGTAGTGTTGACACGTTCCCCGGACGTTTCAGGTGTAAACACTCTTTTCGACGATATGGCCGTGAGTAAAAAAAAAACCGACCGTTTATTTTTACCTTGTAACAATCGGCGCACCCCTATCGGCAAATGATGCCCTTTTTGCCGATGCCGATGATTCACCGATTACCCCATTATCGGCCGATGCCGATGGCCGATGCCGATAATAGGTTCATCACTAAACATTATGCACCTGCTCAATAAATACAACCTTGTACAACATATTCACAATTACTTTCAGCATGGTAACTTTCCATCCAAATATCAATGGAAAAACTATGTGAAGACTGAAACCCGATTTTTCCACCTTCCTGACACTCTACAAAGGTCACGTGATGAACTCGAGTTGCCTTGCGACTGTTGTTAAAGTAAACCCTGTCCCAGTCGCGCCTTGGAGACTCTGGAAACTCTGCTGGGAAAAGCCAAGCGAGCTGCAAAAATGTATCGTTATGGCAAATCTTCTTGTTAAAACCACCTACGGTAATAATACCCTGTGTCCTGACTGCTTAAGAGTGTATCAGAACCAAATTCGACATGTTCTTTTTGTCTGCAATTCCCAGTCCAGGCTGGATACACGAAACGACTTTTGGTCGTACATCACAGATGTATATGGCCCGAGTACTTTCCTGTGTCTAGACGGACTTTCAGATGACAATTTCCTCTCGTTTGCCATGGGAGATGTTACAATAATTCCCCAGTCCCTGCCCAATGACTGGCTCGAGGACCAATTATTGACAGACTGGATCTCTTACATCTGTAACCTATGTCCCAATGCATGAAATGCTCCCCACAGTAGCAGTTGACTGCTTCTTTATCAGTGCTTCAGATCCTCAATCGGTCTGTTACTGACTAAACGCCCTTCTTTATTCCACCTGTATCCTTTTTTCGCTCCTGTTATGTATGCACAAAAATACAGTTTACAAATTGTCATTCTCTTTTGCTTCAACTTTGTGATTTATGTTATTTGATCTAAGGTACTCTTTAAATATGGATGAAATAAAGAATCATCATCATCAATTAAATGTGGTGACTACTAGTACGTGTGTGCTTTAAAATTCGTTGAAATTATTTCATTAAATTGTGACCAACATACATTCTAGTGAGTGATCCTTGTAAGTATTTCAGCATTCGTAACCTGACGAAAAAACTGTGTTAATTATGCAAAAACGGGCGGTGCTTTTCAATAAATACTTGCGAAATAATTTCAGGTTGTGTCGTAGTCTAGTAGTGTAAGCCATAGTAGGCCGTATGTTAGAATTAATTTACTGAGATGCTAACAGGCCCTATTTATAAATGATTTAAGCCTGCCCAATCCTGCAGTCCAAAAATAATCTCAAATAATGTATTATAATTTTTGGGGCTTGGTACGTCTTTCAAAGGACGTTCCAAACGAAAATTAAAATACAGGCTTTCATGCCATTTTTCGACTACCCCCCCCCCCCCCCCCCCCTCCAAGTTCCTGACCCCTGTGCTAACAGTTAAGAAGGGGGCTGCATCGTGAATGGAGCCCTGCACTAGACCGTTGGTGTAATTTGTGACTGTGTGATTCTTGAAGTAATAACTTTATTAAATCAACTTGACGTAATAAAGTTATCACTTCAAGAATTGTGCAGTTAAAAGCTATAATTCTAGACCTCTGGATACTCACTAACAAACTTAAGAATTCAAAACATGTTGCTAAAAACGATGGCAAAACAAAAAATAACGTGATTTTTGGGAACCAAAACCCGCCGAAAGTTTCCATTTATAAGGCCTAAAAAAATAAAAAATCTGTTTCTCAGGCCCCCCTGCATGGTCCTTTTGGCTGCCGCATGCTCTCTTTTTATAACCAATTTAAACTTGAAAAAAAAAAAAAAAATTAAATGGTTTATGTCTGATATTTTACCCAAGTTAAAAAAATTGATAATTAGTCCCTTGAGTGCAAGAAGGCTTTGCAATGCTTCAGCATTGCAAAGTCTTCTTGCACTCAAGGGATGAAATACACCACCACCCATGCTATTCTGTAGATTATGAGGCCTAAAACTTGAACCAAGAACATGAACTTTTGATGACAAAAAAGTAATTACTGAAAATTACATGACAGAAGCGGGGATATTTATAATTAATGTTGTGTAAAACAATAAATTTGTTTTAAAATAACATCGTAAGTTTTTTCAATGGCCACAGTCAAGAAACAACAAAGGGGACGTTTTGACCAACTATTTGGGGATGTTTTGACCAAAACATTTGGGGACGTTTTGACTAGGATTCATCTGAATGCTTTCATATTTGGTATACAACATCTCTAGGGGGGTCAGATTCAAGTTTGTTCAATTCGAGTGCCTGGGTTAATAATATTTGGGCTCCATATGGGAACCTGGAATTTCACATAGTGCAATATGAGGGAATTTCTTAAAAAAAATCTTCTTCAGAATCACAAGTCAGAATGCTTTCATATTTAAATTGGTATACAACATCTCTCTGTGGGGGGGAGTGGGGGGGGGGGGGGGGGGTCAGATTCAAGTTTGTTCAAATCGGATTTGTTGGTTAATATTTGGGCTTGCTATTGTAGCCCAAATTTTAACTTGGTGCAGTATGAAGAAATTTCTTTAAAATTTCACTTCTTCAGATCCAACAGTGAGAATGCTTTCATATTTAGTACACATCTCTAGGGATGTCAGATTCAACTTTGTTCAAATCGAAAGCCTGTGTTAATATTTGTGCTCCCTGTGGGAGCCGGAATTGGCCAAGTAGCTGAATAATTAGAAATTTTGTATTTGGTACCTTCTAGAGGTGTGTAACGAAGATTAATCAGTAAGAAATTACTATTTTGGATGGACCAGCCTCTTCACATCATAATCTCAAAAATGTTTTCAATTTAAGTCCTTTTGACTAATTTCTCAAACAATGTCTCTACTAGTATTAAAAATGAATTAAACTAAAACAATAATTGAAAAAAGTTTAAAAATCAAGTCTTCTCCATTTCAGCAACAAATATTCTCTGATTGGTCATTCACTGACTAGCGAAAACCTCAAACCTGCTTGGCAAATGGGGTGGTCTCTCAAGGCAGGTGCTACTGTAACAGCACTGCTGTTAGCATACTAGACAACCAAACCAATTACAGCACTCTTCAGTCTTATTCAATTTTTACATCATCCTGTGCAATCAAATTTCAGGCCTGGCATTTTCAGGAGAGCGATTTATTTGCTCGCCTTAAAAAAATTGAGGAGGGCGAAAAATAGCCCTCCTAGCCTTAGAAAATAATGATTTCCACAACAGCCTATTACCAACCCACAGGTTTTCAGATCTCTATGTTAGTGGTCTCTGCAATATGACTACACTGCCCCTCCCACACCTCCGGGCCTTACCAAGGCCCGGAGGTGTGGGAGGGGCAATGCAGCCGTCTCAAAGAAACTACCTGGTTCGCAGCACCAAATACAATGTATGTACAAAGCCCACTTGGCAAAATTCATTAATGGTACAACTTCATTTTGACATTTTAAGCTTTTGTAAGCTCTAGGCGAGCTAATCACTCCCCTAGGCCATGTGAGGAGAGCGACTTTTAGCCCCCCTGCATTTTTAAGAATGCCAGGCCTGAAAATGAGCACTTTGCTTCATGGACAATAAAATTAAAATGTAGATCAAGGAGGCTGCCACCCTCCCGAAGTCATTCTAAGGCGTGACAAATCACCCTCCTGCATTTTAGAAATGTACAGGCCTGCCGAGAATTACCGTCATTGTGAGAGCCACATCTATGATGTAAACTTCAAAGAAAATATCTTTTGCATGCTGGGCTCGATTTCATCTGCATCTTTTGAACAGCAATTTTCTATGCATTTGGGAAAAATGATAAGCAGATGCCTGTTGATGAAAATTAACTTTGGACATATATTTATTGAATAGCAAAATTTGGAAATTGAATTGCAAAATGCTATGCGAATCCAGTTAAGTTGAGCTCTGTTTGCATGTGAGGATTAAAAGTACAAAGCCGTGACAAATACACAGTATGACACATTGTTATTTCATTTCAACATCCTACACTTCAAATACATGTGACATTTTCAAGGTCTGGCAGCTTCTGTAGGGGTTTAGAAAATATACGGACTACATAAGATAGGTACTCAATTTATTATTGGCATCGTAATCTGCCAATTATGACTGAATGATTGATAATCGATTCATGGACCTATCGTATGATCGGTTGATCACTAGAAAACGGTTGCGCAGTTGAGAGATGTATGTCTCCATCTTGATGTAACAGACATCTGTCTGCTCCTGGTACGTTCAGCTAATCTTCCTGCGTCTCAGAGATGCCCAACTAAACAAGCTATTGTTGACTCGTAGACCCCAAATTGCGATTGACCATGCATAATTAGAGCAATAGCCCTACCCCGATCAACATTTTGTTTCTCTATCGAGTTGAAATGAAATGTGCAATCGATGTGAACTGTTCAAAACTTTGATTTGGTATGGTTTTCAAGCCCATAGCAGGTGGGAGTGCCCTGGATGCACAAAATCTGTTGAAAGCATGCAGTGTCGCACATGATCATGATTGACTGAATTTTAACCAAAGACTCTTTAGACAGTACACTGGGATAGCTATGTGTCAGATTTTACTACACTGGTTCACAGATACAAAAAATATTACCGAAACTTTTTTTGTCAGGATATATGTTCGGTATTTTGGGGGAGTACGGTGGCTCAGTAGTTACGGAATTGCGCTTCAAACCAAAAGGTCCATGGGTAGATCCACGTCGGGGGCTAACTGCGTTGTACCCTTGCTCCTTGGACAAGGCCCTTCCATCCCGATTGCCGACATGGCGACATGGTGGAGCTGTATACTAAGGCATACTCAGGCCTTTATATTGGTCAAATTTGGGCACAGCGAATAGTTAAGGACAATGCTTGCAGTGGGCTGACCATGGTTTGAGCTGCCGGAAGAAAATTTTCAAAATTCAATCTGAAAAACACAAAATCCAGCCTTCTTGCAGCAATTAATTTAGCATTTGGTAATGCTCAAGAGTTTGACATAATGTAGCACTACAGAATGCATTATAATGACCTGCCTATGAGATGCAGAAGTGAGCAAAGAAATATTTGTGTTTTGTTTCTTTTTAACTGGCATCTGAAGTGGGGCCCTTAAGAAACCTGGGCCAGCTTTTTGTGTATTTTGAAGCGACGTCCAATTACTGAAACGGGGAGCGCGTTGGCTCAGTGGTAGACTGTTGGACTTCTATGCTAGAGGTCCCGAGTTCGATCCCTGTCCGGGGGCACGATGACGCCGTGTACTAAGGCATACTGCATGTCGGTGGTGCACATGTCTCCATTGTGCATAAATATGTGCACATGTCTTCAAGCGCTGTATCCCTGCTTGAGCGGAGCTTGAACAGAGTTAGAATGTTGGGGAGCTGACAGTTGCTCGTCGATGCTCAGTGGTTCTCTGGGTACTCCGGCTTCCTCCACCCGTAAAACTCACGGTCACGATTAGCCATTGTGCATTAGTATGTGACCATAAACACCAATAAATAAATATTAAAGTACTGAAATATGCACAGCATATTTATGCTAGCCCTAATCTCACACAAAGGCCTGTTTATAGGCGGCCAACACAAAGGCCTGTTTATAGGCGGCCAACACAAAGGCCTGTTTATAGGCAGCCAATACTTGTCTAGAAACAACTGCCAAGTGGCAGGACATTAAATGTCAGTGTGCTGCAAAAATGGAGTTGTGTTAGTTTGTGGACTAAAAAGCATAAACAAACCTAACAGTCTTATGGATTCCAATTTTGGAGCATTCCTGTAATTTGGGTACACTGGTCAATGCCGTGAGTTTGGTAGAATTTAAGGGCTTGTACTAGTGATGATACTGTAATATGCATATTGCAGTATGTTTAGACAAGAAAGCACTTCATTTGTGTTGTATTATATATCATTTTTGACAGGCGCACCTGCAATATGTTTTGAATTTACTGAAAATGCTCTCAATGGCATTCTGTAAATTTGCATCACTTAGTATATTTCATATGCAAATCAGAACTTCCATTTCATGCGGAGATGCAAATCGGAAATTAAATTTCATGCAAGAATCAGAATCGATCCTCACTAAGGCTTCCACGTTTAGACAAAATTGTAAACGTTCAAACGACTGTAAACGAAACGGAAACGTTTACACGTACTAACAATGCAAGTAGTCAATATTTGATAGAAGTGTGTAATAATACACAGTAAGTTCATCATATCTTTGCGTACAGGGCATACAATTTATGTTATTGAGACAGCCGATTTACAGTTCGTCCAAAAACGACGTAGACGAACGATCACGGCATGCAGATGTCGAAGGCAAAGTCGCTCGGTCTATGGGGGTGGGGGTTTGGGGGATTCTCCCCCAGGTATATTTTGAAATTTATGGGGGTCTGTGAGCTCATTCTGGTGGGTTTGGGGTGAAATTCCTTGTGTTTTTTCAAACAGTAATGTTGGAGCGAGTTGCCATGGCACACAATAGTGACAATATCGGACTTGAGAGTGGAATGCAATGTCGCAAAAATAAAAGTCTACAAACCATGCAGGGGAATCCAAATTTTCAAACACCGCAAGTGCCAGTCTGTCTGTCAAACTCCTCCATAAATCGATCCTAAGATCATCCAATGTGTGAATAAATTAATAATCCATGTCAGGTGAACGAAATCATCAAGAACAATTGTGTATCACTTTTGGAATATACATGTAAATCCAAATAAACTAAAACATCCCCACATGTTTCGAAGGAAACACCAAAGATAAGCACGTGCCATGCGGCTCACGTGACTGTGTCACATATGATATCACATGATTTGGAGATGATTTCGTTCGGTTATCGTGGCGGCGGCGCCAGTCGGAACCAGTACACAGTTTTTCTGAAGCATTACCAAAATATTGCATTGCAAAGTTGGAAATTTTGTTGTTGTTTCTTTGACTTTCTGCATTAATCTGCAAATTTTGCAAGTGTTGATTGTGCCGATTGTAGCCCTGGCATACTTTTACTCTGTGTACTGTAGTGCCGATCCAATTTAACATCAATCCAAAAAGATGCGATTTCCTTGGCAACTTCATTCCGTGTACACGTTTACCAGAACTGTAAACGTTTAATGCCCATAAACAAAACGTTCACGTTTACACGTGTAAACGTGGAAGCCTTAATCCTCACAAATGATTCTTGCAAGGAAAACAATGAGAATTGACTTTGATTCTTGAAAAATGTTCATTTCCTTCTCATTGTAGCTACTGATACTGTCCTTAATGGCCTGGGGAATTCTGTTTTCTCTCCCCCATAATAAACTGACACTTTGCCTTAGCAGTGGTATCTAGTGAAGTCTTGGCTGTCTGTATAAGCCAGTTAAGAGTGGTGTTTAGTGAAGTCTTGACTGCCTGTGTAAGGCTGCCAAGACTTCACTAGGTAACCTGTTTAAAGTTATGGTGGAGAGCAGTGGTCATCGGTACGGTGGACCGACCATGGTTTGGCCTGCGGTAGGAAAATTTTGAATTCCTGGATTCAAAAACCCACGTTTCCTTGCATCTGAGTGCCTCAGCAGCCCTATTTCATCTAAATTTCCGGACACAAATTTTTTTTTTCTTTAGATATCCAAAAATATCGAAAATAGAAAAAAAATTGCCCAATGCCAAAAAAAGGTTGGAAAATATTCAGTGAGCATAGCTTACCTCGAAAATGGGAAATTATGGCTGTACAAAATGGCGCAAATTGAGGCAATGTCATTATGTGGGAGTATATTTCATTATCGAGAAATAAAATTCACAGCATGCCAAATGAAACAATAAAAAAACACAAACGTACCAACTGTTTGTTGTTTTCATTCAATTCCTCCCCAAATCACTCAGGAATTCAAATAAACAAACACGATTCCCATGGGCTTATACTTCCCAGGTTTACTAGACGATTCGCCCCCGTGCCGATGTCAGGTGTCACAACCAAAGGGATTAGTAGTTTCAAGAACGCATAGAATAGGGTTAATTTACAGTACAGTCTGGTTGATATGTCTGTAGTTCTCAAGAGCAAGTTACTGTGTGTATCAAAATAGAAGTACGTCAGCAGAAACATTTTAACAGCACAGCGTTTATGAGCAGTACGAAAATAGATTACTTACGCTCATACTACTTGAAATTCCACCTCCATTTAAATTTAGTTTCAAGATGAATTTGAATAAAATATATCAAAGGGCAATTAAATAACATATATTTGTTTACTTGATTTAATTACTGATTTATGTTCTAATTCGGATTTTAGATTCAAAATCCCCGTTGGATACACAGCTCAAAACAAAAGTAGGTCCTATTTTGTACACAGTAATTCAGGTTGCTTTCGTTGTGGGACGGAAATCAACGAGTGTAAATACATTCATAACAGCTGTGTTTTCAAATAGCTTTTAACACGGCAATTCACTCCATTTCGGCGATTCGTATTCACACGTCTAGTGCCAGAAAATTCTGAATGGAAAAATGTTTCACAAATAATAACCAACCCAAGAAGTTCATGCACTAAATAGCCATACACTATTTTTAAATTTACGTAAATAAGTAAAATGCACAACAGACTGAAGTTGTACTTCGGCTGAAAAAAAATCGGCTGATGAGTGTATTTTATGTTCATTTGTTATTGTCCACTTTGTGTTGACAGTGAATAAAGAATTGGGACTAACTGGATTGTTTACAAATGAGCTGACCGAAATATCAAACAATGAAACGGCAATTCATAGTACTGGATAGGTGCTGTCAGTGTAAGTTGTACAGAGAGTGGGATATTACGTTGAATAATCAACAAATGATCGTTTCAACACTACTGCTAATCATCGTGACAACTTATGAAGCTTGTTACTTCTTGTATGAAGTTTATGAATGAAACGTAAATATGAACAATTTTGATCCCGTCGTGTTCCATGTAACCATTGGCACAAACCGATGTTCAAACACTTTTACCGATGGCTACAATTGACCGATGTCTGATGCGATTGCAGTACATCGGTTATTCACTATCTGAAAAATCAAAACCTCCTACCTTTAGGTTATGAACTGGTTGCACTCCGAAGGTCAAGGGTTTAACATTACAGTGGAACCCTGTTGATTGAATAGCTGCTTTGCCAATGAAAATTATTCAATTAACAGAAGTATTCAATTAACAGGGATTATGTCACTTTCCTGTGTTCTGGAGATATACTTAGCATTTATTCTATTGTATCCCGTTTGTCAAGATCTCCATGAGCTCTGTCAAACAAGATATGATAGATTAAATGCCTGAATTGGATGTACTGAGGCCAAATAGGTCTATAAACAAAGGAAAACTGGAGAGTCAGAGTAATTTCTCGACAGGTTACAAGATTTTTTATTCAGTTAACAGGAGTTTACTCTATAACCTATATTCAATTAACCGGTCAAATTTGTACTGGAGGTATGGTAAATGGTTTTGCGTTGGGACATTATATTCCATTAAAAGGGTTATTCAGTGTTGAACTGAAAAGTGATTCTCGCTGAAGGAGTTTCGAGAATCCAAATTGATTCCCCCAATCGGGCCTAATTTTAAGGCCTGCAAATCTGTGCAGCCCAATTTTGAAAACATATTTTCTCACTTGTTATATAATTTTAAATCTGATTTTGTCTTATTGCAGGGCCATTGTGGCATTTATTTACCATACAGTCGAAAATACCAGATAGAGGAGAAAAGATCCTAAAAGATTTTATGAATTTCCAAAATAAACCTTGTCTTGACCTCACAAGTAGTTTTGAAACTGGTATTCATAGGAAACATAAGCCGTTAGATAGAAACCCAACAGAATGGCGAGCATCAACGTCAACAGCGGTGTTACTGACCAGTTCTACCGCTACAAGATGCCTCGGATCATAGCCAAGGTAATTAAAAATGCAGTGACAGACCACGGTATCTCACATCTCACAATAACATATACAAGCTTCCGTTTCATTTTCATTGTTAATGAATATTAACAATTGTCATCTGGCTCTTCAAATAATTTTGTGACTCCGTTTTTTGTTAAGTTTTAAAACTCTACCTGTAGTTTGATGAAGTCAGTGTTTGGATGGACAGGCCTTGCCTTTCTTAGTGTGATAACCTTAACAAATGTCAATGGATTTGATCAATATTAGGTGTGCAGGACTTTATTTTCCCCGCATGCATATAGTATTCAGACTGTATTCCTCGGGTCCGTCAGTCTAACAGCCATCTGAAATTTTGCACGATGCAAAACTACTTTCAGCCAATTTCCATGGAAGAAGATCGGACGACTCTCATGGTTTTTGTTAGTTATTTCCCTTTATCAACTTGGGAAAGTTTCATGTCTCTTTTCATTGAGGGTACCTTCATGGTGTGACCAACTCCTCCCATAGTTGCTAATGTAGTGAGTTGAAACTTTAGGATATGATTACACATGCCTTGAAGATATGCAACATCTATAAAGTTTGCAGAAAAAATGTTTTTAACCAAATTATTGCCCTTTATTGACTAGAAAATTTCCAGTGTTTTTAGCTCACCTGTCTGAAAGTCAGGGTGAGCTTTTCTTATCACTCTTCATCCGTCGTCCTGCGTGAAGGTGTGTTTGAGCCTCTTTCTCCTAAACCACTGGCCACATTTTAATTAAATTTCATGTAAGTAGTGGTTATAAAGGGGCATTTGGGTTTTTCTTCAAATTGGATTTCTGCTCAATGCTCACATTGTGGAGTGGGGTGGGGCCAAAATGCAAGCTTTTCTTAGGAGCAGATGCAACTTGTTGAAATAATTTTCTGGGTTGATATTTAGGCTACCATGTCAGGTGAGCGCCCTCAGGCCCCCTGGGGCCTCTTGTTTTTAACTGCGCTTACCTTATTGAGGGTGCCTTCATGGTGTAATCAACTCCTTCCACAGTTTGTAATGTAGAGATTTGGAACCTTAGGATATGGTTGTTACACACACAATGAAGGTGTGCAACATATGTAAAGTTTGTCTAAAAAATATTTCTCAAAATTATTGCCCGTTGTTGGCTTAAAAGATTTCCTGCGTTTTTAACTTGAGGGTACCTTCGTGGTGTAATCAGCTCCTCCCTCAGTTTCTAATGTGGGGTGCTATAACTTTAGCATGTGCTTACACATGCCTTGAAGATATGCAGCATCTATCAAGTTAGCAGAAAATATAGTTTTTAGCATAATTATTGCCCTTTATCGGCTTCGAAAATTTCCGATGTTTTGTAATTGAGGGAACCGTCATGGTGTTATCAATTCCTTCTACAGTTTGTAATGATTTTAAAGTTAGGATATGGTTACTCACACAATGAAGATGTGCAACATGTATAAAGTTTGCAGAAAAAATATTTTTCCATAAAATCGACCCCCCCCCCCCCCCCCCCCCCCCCCCCCCCCCCCCCACATTCTCTAATAGAGATAGTTGTATCTTTAAGGTATGGTTACATATGCATTTGAGGTGTGCAACATGTATAAAGTTTGCGGAAAAATAATTTTTTTCACAAAATTATCAAATTAAATCAAATCAAGTCACCCTCACATTTGGTAAAGAGGTGGGATACCTTTTTGTTTCACCCTGTGGTGACACTTAATAGTTTTTAGCTTAACTTGACAAAGTCAAGATAAGCTATTGCCATCATGTGTGCGGAATTCTGAGTCTGTTCACGTTTTCCTTTAGCACAGGCTACACCCAAGCCACGGAATAAGCAGTTTGACAACGGTCATTGACTGACGCGAATAGGGCTTCGACCGATCCGGATAAATTATTGCTGGACATTTTGTTCGGCAGGAGTATTTTTGCGCCACCATTACTTGCAAATGACACATCTGCACTCAGTCTCAATGCAAAGTTCAAACTTTAAAACAGTCATACTTTTGATAATTCGGGTTCAAAACATGCTTCGTTTGATTAATTTTCTATTCTATGTGTTTAATATAACACAGTCGTCGCAAAATTCATTAAAACATTTCCAAATCGATGTAAGGATTTTGATTTGAGATTCGTGTTCGGACAGTGTCCAGGTCACTCATCTCCGTCATCTGAAACAAACACTTGTGAGTTGTGATATTATTCATTTTCAGTTCAATGTGAATCATTGAGAATGATTGTCCAGAAATGAGGGAGTTTCAGATTACTGGGGTAGCTTTACCCCTAGCAGTACGGTACCCATGAATCCATGATGAGTTCAGTGGTGATGGCTATTCCACAACTTTTAATGGTGTAAACTCCACGGTCTCCACCCATGATTAAATGTACATCATTCTGTACATCATGCAGTATTTCACTGTATTTGAGACAACGTAACCTAGGTTTCACTAGATGGTGAGCGCTATAAAATTTCAAACCTACTGCCTCTAAGCAGCAGGTTTGAAATTTTAAAGTTATCACTACTTTTTGAGGCTCACATGAGTGACATGATTACATACATGTATATAGTGAGTTGGTGACAAGTAAATCTGTCATTAACTGATTAACTAAGTCCTTGCACATTAATAGTTAAATGAAACCACATCAAATTTTTAGCGCTGGAAGTGAAGTGTAAGTATTAAACATGTCACTATACCATGCATATATCGATGTTAACTGGTAAAGTCATAAAGTGCTAAATGATTTTTGTTTCCTATGGTACATGTATGTTTCTCTGCTCTTCGCTTCATTGGGCACTCTCCCAAATTTCAACAAAGCAGACCAGTGAACACTGAATAGAATAATTGTGCTTGCAAAGCAATTGAAGCTCATCCACAAAGCATGAAGCTTACAGCCTTACAGGCAGGAGCTCCTACCCTGGGAAGAAAGCTTAAATATGAGCTTCCAGCATTTTACCCGTTAAAAGAACATGTGTTAGGTGTTACTTGTTACCTTGTACCCCTCGCATTGAGAGAAATGCAACAGTTTGTCTTTGGTTTGACACTGTCAAACATAAACAAGAATTGTTGAATTTCTACCAGCAGTAAGGGACAATAATGCTTTCTACCCTGGTGCACAGCCAGCACAGGTGGTAAAGTAAGTTAAAGTTAAAGTAACTGGTTCATTTGGAATGAATTCGAAAACAAAGTTATCAAACCTGTTGCCACAATTCCACCTTTACAGAACGTCAATTTTTAGTCGAGTTGTGACGAAGTCAAACTCGACTTATAGTTTGGTGAATGGCGGGCGGGCGGACGGGCGTAAACAATTGGTTTCCGGATGATAACTTGATAATGGTTCAACTCACATTCATGAAACTTCATAGGTAGATTGGCCTTGGTGAGGGGAAGAACCCTATTGATTTTGGACTCGCTACGTCAAAGGTCAAGGTCAACGTGACCTTCAACATTGTAAATCGTAAACAATTGGTTTCCGGATGATAACTTGATAATGTTTCGACCCACGTTCATGAAACTTCATAGGTAGGTTGGCATCAGTGAGAGGAAGAACCCTATTTATTTTGGACTTGCTAGGTGAAAGGTCAAGGTCACAGTGACCATAAACAATTGGTTTCCGGATAACTTGACTATGGTTCAACCCACATTCATGAAACTTCAAATGTAGGTTGGCCTTCATGAGAGGAAGAAGCCTATTTATTTTGGACTCAATAGGTCAAAGGTCAAGGTCACAGTGACCCTGAACATAGTAAATCAAAACAATTGGTTTCCGGATGGTAACTTGATAATGGTTCGACCCATGTTTATGAAACCTCATAGTTAGATTGGCATCAGTGAGAAGAAGAACCCTATTTATTTTGGACTCGCTAGGTGAAAGGTCAAGGTCACTTTGACCTTCAACTTTGTAAATCGTAAACAATTGGTTTCCGGACGATAACTTGATAATGGTTTGACCCACATTCATGAAACTTCATAGGTTGGTTGGCCTAGGTGAGTGGAGACCCCTATTTATTTTGGACTTACTAAGTCAAAGGCCAAGGTC
Source organism: Pictodentalium vernedei (assembly GCA_031216915.1). NCBI lineage: Eukaryota > Metazoa > Mollusca > Scaphopoda > Dentaliida > Dentaliidae > Pictodentalium > Pictodentalium vernedei. Next base: position 372,510,258 of record CM062292.1, read on the forward strand.
ACAGTGACCTTGAACATAATAAATCATAAACAATTGGTTTCCCGATAATAATTTGGCATTGGTGCAAGAAAGATCCCTATTTATTTTGGAATCACTAGGTCAAAGGTCAAGGTGACAGTGACCCTTCACATAGTAAATTGTAAACAATTGGTTTCCGGACGATAAGTTGATAATGATTAAACCGACTTTTGTGCTATCACAACTCGACATTGGATCGGTGATCCTATCAGCATTTTTTCTCTCTAATTTTTCTCTCATTTTCACGCCAAATTAAAACCATCTACCCATGAGAGACATCATTATCATTTATCAAAGCAGGTTCCTTTCTCTCCTCCCCTACCCACTTTTTCCTCCACCATCCAAACATGTTGCATGTCAGTTGACCAGCACACTTGTACAGGAACTGTTACTGGCTACAGGCTACATCAACCTATCTAGCTGTCTCAATCTGATCTAGTGCAGCTAAAATAATAGATAACAGCTCTTAACGTTATGTGGTAAGTCTATTACAATAGTATACATGTATACATGTACAGGGTAAAACATACACACCAGTCTACATACCAAAAACAAAGTTATTCTACAATATAGCAAAAATTCATCTCGTGATTCTCATCATAAGGAGTCTTCAGTATTTCTTGATCATATGAACATTTCATTGTTTCAATTTACAATTTTTTGAGCAAGAAAGATGAGAAAAACCTAAATAAAAATTTTGTCGGACACACTTTTAAAATGACCTGCACCAATCCATCAGTGCCTGTTGTTTTGACAGGCACACAACAAAAAATTATTTCGGGGCTCGGCTGCACCCCGAAGTTTTTGTTCGATCGTCATGAAATTTCATATGCAGGTTTGGGGTCATGTCTAGATGAGAACGTCCACTTTTGGTCACTATTGGTCAACCGTAATGGCTGCATGAACCCAAAACCATTAGCACAGTCTACAGGTCATATTTAGTATGGAGGGATTTCATTGTAACTTGGTAGGATGACTCTGTATGATTAGAACTTCCCCATTTGATCGTGATCTATCGACCGTGACAACTGCCCGAGCCCAAAACCTTTAGCACAGTATAGAGGTCGTATTTATGGAGGGATTTCATTGTAATTTAGTAGGTTGACTCCATATAATGTCGAGATGAGAACGTCCCCTTTTGGTCACGATTGGTCAACTGTGATGGCTACAGGGGGCTGAAGCCCGAAAACCTTTAGCACCGTCTATAGGTCATATTTATGAAGGGATTTCATTGTAACTTGGTAGGATGATTCCAGATACTGTCTAGATGAGAACGTCCCCTTTTGGTCACGATCATTCAGCCATGACTGCCGCCCAAGCCCAAAACCCAAAAACCTTTAGCACAGTCTACAGGTTGTATTTATGGAGGGATTTCATTGTAACTTGGTAGGTTGATTCCATATAATGTCCCCTTTTGGTCGTGATTGGTCAACTGTGATGGCTACAGGGGCCCGAAGCCCAAAAACCTTTAGCACAGACTACAGTTCATATTTATGAAGTATTTTCATTGTAACTTGGTAGGATGGCTCAGTATAATAGCTAGATGAAGACGTCCCCATTTGGTTGCAATCGAGCAACCGTGATGGCTACACAGGCCCGAAGCCCAGAAACCTTTGGCACAGTCCACAGGCCGTATTTTTGAAGGGATTTCATTGCAGCTTGATAGGATGACTCGTTTTGGAATAATTTCACTGTTCGGCCTTACTGAGGGAAGTTATTGCCCTTAATTAATTTTGCTTGTTTTCTTCTCAACACGTTTACTTTGAACAAATATCAGTGAGTTTGATTTTCTTGAGACGAGATTAAAAGTGCCTAAAAAACTTGGCCATGCATCAGCAATGCATAATCCTTGTTTCAGTATACATTCTCTGTGAACTGTGATAAGATTTCAAGTTTAAACATTTAAGACTACTCTTCTCCCAAACCTCAGCTCCAAAAGCTTTCAAATTTCACGTATAACATCTTTGGCAGATTGTTTCACATGTTTATTGAAATAAAATCTCTGGGTCCATATTTGGGCTCTCTATGGGAGCCCAAATGTTCAAATTAGTTCAGTTTGAGGAATATTCTTTAAAAATCTTCTTCAGATCTACCAATCAGATATCTAGTATCTGTATGCAGCATCCTTAAGGGGATGAGATTCAAGTTTGTTCAAGCCAAGTCCCTAGGTTCATATTTGGGCTCACTGAGGGAGCTCGAATTGTAACTTAGTTCAGTATGAGGAATTTTCTTTAAAAATCTTCTTCAGATCCAGCAGTCGGAATGTTCTGATATTTGGTATGCTGCATCCTAAGGGTGGGGGGGGGGGGTGGGGGGTGGGAGAGATTCAAGTTTGTTCAAGCCAAGTCCATGGGTTCATATTTGGGCTCACTGTTGGCACCCGAATTATAACTTAGTTCAAAATGAGGAATTTTCTTTGAAAATCTTTTTTTTACATCCACTGGTCAGAATCTTTGGATATTTGGTATAAATAAGCTTTTTCTTCGAAGGGGCAGATACAACTTGTTGAAATCAATTCCGTAGGTTGATATTTAGGCTACTGTGTCAGATGAGCGCCCCTCAGGCCCCCTGGGGCCTCTTGTTTGTTTACAAAGTTAAACATTTAATCCTTCAAACTGTTTAGTGGAGTGTCACTGTTTCTCATTGGGGACAATGTCGACTGTCTATTAAAGCTTTCTACACTGAATTTAACCCCTTTTAAACATGTTTTCAGACTTAGTTTGATATTTAAAATTAGGCTTTTCCCACATACTTTGTTACTTGAATTCTTGCATGGTCCATGGAACTTAATGATTACTTTTGCATCAATGATTTCTTTTATCGGTTTTAGGAAATATTTAACCCTTTTTTTGCAGTCACTTTTACTTAGTATTCCCAGCTTAAAGTTTCGGATAAAAGTTTGGGTTTTCAAGGTTGTACCTTTCATTCTTCAAAAACTGTGTTACATCATCATTGTTTTTCGTTTGGGGCAAGGTCTACTGAAGCTGTATACAGTGGTTTCAAATAATATTGGCATTAATTTTACCCTTTTCAAAATGGTTTTCGAACTTAGTTTCTTTAAATTTGAAATTAGGCTTCTACCACATACTTTGTTACTTTTTGTTCAACTTTAATAATTGCATTTACAGACATGATTTCTTTTACTTCTATGCAGCTTTTTTTCAGTACCTGAGCTTCACTATTTGAAATATAAAGAAATGCCTTCTGCAGCATACTTCTGCTGTTTTACAAAAAGCAATACAAATGGGAACGAAATGAGAGTGAGGGACTTTGATGTCTCCAAAACTTTGTTGGAGATGGGTGGAATCAATCTACCCCTCCCTCCTCATATTATCCAGAAGATAAATCCAGTTCTAATTGTATGATTCTCTTAAAATTTCATATCACTTTTTTCAACAAGAAAGCACAGGTGCACTTCGAATTTGAAGTATAGTCTTTTAAAATTTAAACCACAAATTTTAAGTTATAAAATTCCAACTTTTATTGACTGTAGTTACATTTTCTTATCAACAGAGCTGTGCAGCTGATGATCTAACTACAAATTTTGTGGACATTTTCAGAAAACATATTTTTATACTTTCTATCAGAAAGATGAAAAAAGCAGAACACTTTTCTTGTCACTTTCTTTTCAACCTTCTCACAATTGTTTACAATTGGCTGTAACATAAGTGCAAGCCCTACTTCGGAACTAACTCAAGCTTTTAGAATCTTTTCCAAACGAGTTGGAAAAGTAATAGAGTGCAAAAGCACGAAAAAGATCGAAAAAAGTAGAGATGAGGCGCAGGGACCAGCCGTGAGGGCGACTAGGGCGATTAAGTCGCCCTTCTAAGCCCAAAGTCGCCTAGAAAAATAGTCGGGGCGATTACAAGTCGCTTGGCCAAAATGAGAAAAGGCTGAACTGAGTGATGTCACTGATGTCACACGAAAACGAGTATTTTCAAAAATCGAATGTGCTCGAGTGTGATAAATGGGCATTTTAATTCGTCAAATAAACGTCCATTTATTTGAAATCAAACGACAAGCAATTGTCCATTGTCGCTTTCGGTGGATTTTTTTTATTTCTATTTTGTTGCGTTCCAGTCGGAGCTTCAAGTGTCGAAACGAAAATAAGTGACTTACGCGACTCAACAAAACAACCCAGTTTGAAAGTAGGTTACGTCGCTTAGGATGCCGAAAATGTATACACAACGGACGTATTTTATAACACATTATTTTTATTTCGATTTGCTGACTGTTAACTGTTGGGCTGTCTATTCCCAGAAAAACACGAATGGAATTGAAACACATGAAAAAAAGCTTTAGTGATGTCAAGAAAAGCTTTGTACAGGACACAAGTGTGCATGTGGACGATTTTGAAAAAGGGTCCTCCTAAACATCAGAATGACATGAAATGACGCAGAATGACACCGGAATGCCATAAAAATGATGCGGAATGACATTTCTTTTACAAAATACTCGACCCCAGAATGTATTTTGTTTATTAACTAACAAAGTACCTCCCAAGCAACCTTCTTACATCTGGTCCTGTTCACACTTTCAGACTTAGGAAATTATTAGCTTAGTAGACTTTGTTGAAAGGCAACCACAGGAGGGTGATGGGGGATTGGCACGAAGAATAGGTGATGGGTCATGAAGGAGAAGGTAGCAGTGGGGGATTTTCAGCCAATAATTACATTGTGATTTTTTAACCTGGCACAGATGCATCATAGACAACTGGACCTGGATTATTTGTACGTTAATGGAGGACCATAAATTGAAAATATGAAGGGGCGGCGGGGGTGGTACATGAATATTCTTAATTTTCCCCACTTGCCTATGAAGTCTCCCTACATGACTCTGCAGTCTCCCTATTTTTTCTGGAGGGAGACTTGAAGTCTCCCTAAAATTCCCCCCTAGGCTGGTCCCTGATGAGGCGATTAATCGGTGTAACATCGGCACTCGGCCGATAAGCACCCATCGGTTCACCATCGGCACTCATGATTCAACATCAGCCCTCGCCGATTGTCTGAAACTCAGTGAAAGTGAAAGTGTTATGGATGAACTTTCTTCCTCTTCATGGGACAACCAGTGGCAAGCGATCGGTACGTAACTCCTCTGTTACTGATACCATGTAAATGATGGTTCGTGAAAGAAAAGGCAGAATATTATATTAAAGATTCTGATTGTGTAACTGTGTACTGAGTTGTTTTTATCCATCATGTGAATACGGACTCTCTTCACTGCCCAAACTGTACTTCATTCTGCAAAATGTTGCAATATTTCTTTCAACCATGCTCATCGTCTCATTAAATATATATTGGACAGATAATTCCTCCATATTAGTAATCCATGTTAATTGTGAAAGGTTTGGGTGCAAAAAGTTTAATATCGAGCCATTCGGGTGGGATTGATCAGCCACTGAATTTTTCTCATGTTGAATTGTGTGGAGCACATGATAAAAATAGATAATGCAGTGCAACGTCATAATTCGTGTGACACAATCCCATATATGGGTTTACCGAAAAGAAACTCCCACTTTAAAATGTGTGGTTCCAACAACGGCTTTTGATTTTCACTAAACATTTTCTAACAAATAACTGATAGTCGACTTCAAAGCCTGTGTAGGGGGCGATTCGGCAAAGACCCGACTTTGAAATGAATTGTTTCCATTGTTGATGTAAACCGCATCAAAGATTTAGAACATAATTTACCGTGACGATGCACTTGATGAGTTCTCGACTCAGTTGTTAGCTGTTTATTTTAAATCGAAAATATTCTGCACTGATGGTGCTTCATTGACATAAAATTAACTCTTTGATGTCTGTTATTTAATTTATTTAAGTGAGTATTACCGTACTGACTTGTGTCGAAGCCCAGGGGGTGCTTGCAGTGGATAAATTGCAAAGTGGTGGTGATAGGGGAGGGGAGGGGGGGGGGGGGGGCATAGTGCTTGCAAGTTGCATTGGGATCGTCGGAAATTGTCGATATAAGACAAGTAAGTATCCACTGGGTATGTTACGTTTCTTTGGAAACCACCTACCAATTTTATAGAATTTGCTTTAAAAATTCTCATAATTATCTTGTACATACAGTTCAGATTTCGGTTTTTAATCCTCAATTTAATGAATAAAACAAGCAGAAAACCATGTGGTGTTTTCATTTTTTTTTTTGTTCTGTACAGGTTACTCTTGAAGCCAGAAATGGACGTAAGTTGACAATCAACAGTGCAAACCACCCCCTTGAAAACAGGCAAACATAGTCTGTTTAAAAATAGCTGTTTTTTTTTATATGTACATTTTATTATGAATAATAGAAAATAAAGCTTCACACGAAATCAATAAAAAAATTCTTCTATGAAGACCAGATAAAATTTACACAGCGGAATACGAATAACAAAATAGTTGCCTCCCTTGGCAAATTCGAAAATTTGATTTTACCCTGAAAGTCATAACTTCACATGTTGCAGAGCATGATGAAATGATAAATGAGCATGATTTATTGAACCAATATGTCATAAATCATATTCCTGGTTATACTGTCAAAAAATTCTCAAATACCAGAGTTGTAATTATTTTTTATTTTTAATTACCATTTTCTCATTAATTTCTGAATACCTGTTTTTCACAATGAGATGTGCACGCTCGAAAGTGGCAGTGTTCTTTTACAATGAGTTGTGCCCCGCTTAAAAGTGGCAGTGTTCAATCAGTATCTTTCTGATGATATTCGACCACTGTGAAAACTGTAAAAACTACATGTTGTGGGCGTGTTTCAGACAACTATTGACAGCAGCCTGCACTCTCATTTGAAACAAGTGACAGCTTCCAAAAACGAGGTCGACAAAAAAATAAACAAGTCAATTTTGCTTGGGATAATTTGTTAATAAAAACTTATTACACTGAACACAGACATAATGTATTACACAAAAGTCGAATTTAACAACACAAACATCTCAACTCCAAAAAATATACATAATACAATATTGCAGTTCTATTTGGTAAGTACAGTGTTGCAACAAGTCACCTGTTTTTCCATTTGATGCCTGTAAATTTGACGTCTTGTCTCAAACAACTTTCATCCAATTTGAAACTTAGGGGTGGGCTTTGACTCGAGTAGGGCACCCTGGTTCACAAATCTGAAAAAGCGGGGGTTGGGCTTCGACACGAGTATGGGCTTCGACACGAGTCAGTATGGTAAAAGTTTGTTATCTTTCGGGTTGATGGGGATTCTGATTAAGGTAAATCACCCAGTTTCTGCAGCTTGAATAATAAAGAACCCATCTGACATCGGCATTCGATTGTTGTCTAAAATAATCGGCATTCGTCTTATGGGGCATTTTACTAATCGGCTCATCTCTAGAAAAAAGGGTCGAGCAAGACCAGCGCTCGAAATTATAGGTACTCTCTCTGCACACCTCTTGCGTTTACCGAGCGCATGCGCAACAACCGTGACGTCAATTCCTTTTATTTCCGCCATTTGTACATGGTCGGAAATTTTTGTGACTCGTGCTAATTTGCTGTTTATTCTTCGTGAACAACTTATTCTACATTCTTAGTGTGCAAGTGGATTGTATCCTTTTGTCAAGCTACCAAATTATTGTTAATTAATGTTAATTTTTATTATTATTGCTTGTTTCTTCACACTTCATCTTGTTTTTCCCCCACGTGTGATCACGACCTTCGTGCTGTTTTCCGTCGGCGGGAAGCTTGATTACTTTGATATAATGCCAAAGACTATTCCTTGTACCTCTTGCTTGCAAGTGAAGCATGTGGACGACTCTCATTCCACATGTGTCACTTGCAACAATTGCGCTCAGGCCCAATCATGTGGTATTTGTGGGGTTTGGTTCTCTAAATTCTGGGCTTCTGTTAACAAGGTGGTTCTGTCCAGAGTTAGAACCCCTCGTTCTCGGGGTAAGGGTAGCCGTGCCGTAGCAGACTTTTCTGCTGGTGCACGTGGTGACTCTGTCACACAGGATTCTGATCTGTGTTCTGTGGTGAGTTCCTCTGCAACTGTTGGCGGTGTTGGTTCAGTGATACCTGACGAGGAGACCGTGGTCTCTGTCTTCTGATGTCACTCTTGAGGCGTCTGTTTTCGTTGAGAGCTTTTCCGAGGTCAGCTCGGTGACCCTCTCCGATCTGCTTCCTACACCGTCGACTGTTGTTGGGGAGGTTGTTACTCCAGATCCTATTCTGTCTGATGGTGGCTGTTCCATCTCCTCTGGGGATGGTCTACAGTCTCGGGGGACTGAGGCTGTATCTGCTGGTGTGTCTGTGTATTCTCAGCCTCCCCTAGCCTCGCGGTGGGGCTGTGCGGGTGTGCTGTCTGCTCCGTCTCATCTGGCTAGGTTTGCTCCTAGTCGGTTGAGCCGGTCGGTCGCTTCGGCAGCGATTCCTCGTCCCTCGAGTGAATCGTTTATTGTTCCTCCTTCCCCTGCTAGTGTGCCGCCTAGCGGGATGGTGTTGGGTCGTTGGCAGCCAGGGCCTGCTGTTCGGCAGCGGTCAGTGACAGCCCTGTTAGCTGTCACTCTCGGAACCTTCCTCCGGTGATTCCTCACGGTGTTCCGAGTCTGGGTGTCGATCGATGCTTGCCGTCGGTCTCCGAGGTGTGCAGAGGCCAATGACAGGTTCCTGTCATTCTTGGGACAATCCTCCGGTGTCTTCTCACCGTGTCCTAGATCCAGCTACCGATCGGCGTGCGCCGTTGGTCTCTTTAGAGGGTTTGCAGGCAGGACCTTCTGTTTCGCAGAGGTCAGTGATGGCCCCTGTGCATCACAATCGGAACTATCCTCCGGTGTCTTCTCACCGTATCCCTATTCTGTCTGCCGATCGACGTTCGACGTCAGTCTCTTCTGAGGATTTGGGTTCTTCTACCAGAAGGGTCCATTGGGAGGACACTCCGTCGGGCGATGCTGCTGCGACGGATTCTCAGGGTGACCTGCGTCAGGCCGTTTTGGCGCTCACACGGTTGCTTTCTGGCAACCCTGAAGTTGGCCTCCCTGTGCCTCCTGAGGCACAACCTCCTTGGGTCGGTCGCCGAGATGTCTCGCCTGGCCCCTTGGATACTGCACTGTCTTCCCAGGAGGTTTCTACTGGTCAGCCAGAGTTGGGCTACGTCTCCTCTGCTACGGAGGATGACGAGTATCTTGAAGGTGATGGGCCACCCTTGTCAGTCTTGGGGCAGGCTTTGGATTTCGTCTTTGGCTTATTGCCGGACGTTCAACCTTCCGACCAGCCTTCTGTGACCGTCCGGCCACGGTCCACTGTGGAGCGCCGTAACCCTGTTGAGCCTTCTAGCTCCGGGGCTTTGCGTCCTCTGCAATCGGCTCAGGTTGTTGAGTCCTTCCAGGGCTTAGATGCCAAAATGCGTTCTAAGGCCCTCAAGGGTTTTTTCTTTTCTAGAGCTGATGCCTTTCTGCCTCCATCGCGGTTTCGTGTCTACGATTCCGTCTCTCCACCAGTCTTCCAAGGGATGACTACTGTGGATGAGGATTCTTCTTCCCTCGGGTTGACTAAGCCTAAGTCGGCAGTTCTCCCGATGTTGGTAGTTGAGTCTATGGTGGGCCTGTCCCGAGAGATGCTGGGTATGTTATCTCTCGCGGACCATGTAGTCGCTGCTCTGGCTGAATATTTTCCACCAGGGGAGTTTGATGACGCTCAGGCGCCTTTTCGCGTTTTGTCACAGGCTCTTATGAACTTGACACGCTCACGCCTGCAACACGGCTAATTTGGAGCTGGCATGCCAGGATGCGGTGTTGGATTCTGTACCATCCCTTCCTTCTGAGCAACGTGCTGTTCTGAGGTCTGCCTCTTTGTTGGGACCTCAGTTGTTCCATGGTTCCGTGGAAGCTGTTCGTGGCGTCATTCGAAGGACCAGCTTTTGCTGCGACAGCTTGACCAACCTGCTGCTGCGGGTGGGGGTCGTTCCAGGCCCGCCAAGCGTGCTGCTGCGTCTGCCTCGTCGACGACGCCGGCTACGCCTTTGGCTCCGTCTGCTCCTTCTGCACATAAGAAGCGCCGACGTGGCCAGGCTCGCTGGCAGCCTCGGACTGGAAAGTTTCAGGACTCTTGTCACTTCCCGAGGTGGTTTCTCCTCTCGGGGTACTCGTCGAGGCCGCAAGTGAAGGTTCTCGCCTCGATTCGCCTCCAGTCAGGGGAAGGCTGTCGCTGTTTTACGACCGTTGGACAGAGATAACGTCGGACTCTTTGGTCCTCGACGTCATTCAATCCGGTCTGCGACTGTCCTTCCATCGGCACCCCAGTTTATCTCGGGTGCCCCTTCCGACTCAGGTCCCTTCCGATTCTCTGCGTCGGGACCTTCTGGTGCAGGAGATCGACAATCTCCTCTCCAAAGGAGAGATCGAGGTGGTCAGGAACACCCTTTCACCGGGGTTTTACTCGAGACTTTTCTTGGTGCCGAAGAAAAACGGCCAATATCGTCCTGTCATCGATCTGAGTACCCTGAACGAGTACATAATAGCTCCTCGTTTCAGTATGGAGACTTTCCGGTCGGTTCGACGTTCAGTTCATCAGGGCAATTTTGCGGCCAGTATCGACCTGAAGGATGCCTACTTCCATGTACCCATTCATCTGGCGTCACGGAAATACCTTCGGTTCTCGTTTCGGGATCGAGTTTTTCAATTCAGAGCTCTCCCGTTCGGTTTGAACCTGGTTCCTTGGGCCTTCACCCGACTGATGTCACATGTGCTTGCTTTCCACCGCACTCAGTCGGCAGTGACTTCGACAGCCTACCTAGACGACATCCTCCAACGGCACACGATGCTGCTGTTCTGGAGTTCGATGTCCGGCAGTTTCTTTGCCTGCTAGCGTCGCTGGGTTTCAGAGTCAATCGCGAGAAGTCGGATCTTCCTTCTCAGCGATTCCGTCATTTGGGGATGGATTTCGACAGGCTTCACAATGTATTGTCGGTCCCCCAGGCTCGGGCGACGATTCTTTCCGCCTTGACTCGGAATCTGCTTCAATCTTCCTCGGTCTCGGCCAGGACTTTCCTTCGGATGCTGGGCCTTTGCAGCTCGGTGACAGATCTCATTCCGCTCGGTCGCTTGTTTGTCCGACCTCTCCAACACTTCCTGTTGGATCATTGGCGTCCGAATGTAGATCCGCTGGACCTGGAACTCACTATTCCTCGGTCTCTGCTTTGTCACCTCTGCCCTTGGGCCGATATTCCCTGGCTGACACAGGGTGTTCCGTTGGATCTTCCTTTGGCCGATCGCATCCTTACTGCGGATGCCAGCGATCGGGGCTGGGGTGCGACGTTGGATCCTCTCGGTCTGTCTACTCACGGAGAGTGGGACAGCGAGCAGGTGGGCCTTCATATCAACCAAAAGGAGCTCCTTGCTCTTCTGTTGAGTTTAAGGCTTTGGATCCCTCATCTGTCGGACCATATTGTCCTACTTCTTTCGGACAATTCGACGGTAGTGGCCTACATACGGAATCAAGGAGGTACACATTCGATTCCCATGTATCGGCTGTCTCAGGATCTTCTGTTGGCGCGGGATGTGAACGCTCGGGTGTCCATTCGACACATTCCCGGGCGTCTCAACGTCCTAGCAGACTCCCTGTCCCGACGGCGACAGTGTCCTTCCAACCGAATGGATGCTACATCGGTCGGTGTTTCAGGCGATTTGCGAGCAATGGGGGCGTCCTCAGGTCAAACTTTTCGCTACTCGCTGGAATCATCAGGTAGAGACCTTTGTCTCCCCTTGTCCAGATCCTCTGGCATTTGCAGTAGACGCTCTGTCTCTGGACTGGACAGGTTGGATCGGCTATGCCTTTCCTCCTGCACCGATTCTTCCTCAAGTATTAGCGAAGATTCGTGCTTGCAGTTGCAGGATCATTCTGATCACACCCCTGTCTCCACAGAGGGTGTGGATCAATCTGCTGCAGCCTCTCTTGGCCGATCGACCGATTCGTCTACCTCTACGTCGCGATCTTCTTTCACAGGGTCGTCCCAGGAAGTATCACAACAACCTGGCGAGCCTGTCCCTTCACGCCTGTCTTTCATCAGGTCCAGTCTCCGACGTAGAGGTTTTTCGAGACGATCAGAGGAGTGCATTTCTGCATCGCGGCGACATTCCACTGGCATGACTTATGCCGCCAAGTGGAAGGTTTTCTGCCGCTGGTGTGCAGATCACAATGTGAATTACCGTGATCCGTCAATCACTCAAATTGCGGATTTTCTGGTATATCTTTTTGACTCCAAGGGCCTCCAGCCTATTACGATTAAGGGCTATCGGTCTTTGCTGTCTGATACTTCCTCTTATGTGGGAAAGCGGTGCATCGGTCGTAATCTTTTTCTCGCCAAACTCATTCGGCACTTTTCTTTGAAGAGGCCTCGAGTTTTGCATCTTACACCCAAGTGGAACTTGGCATGGGTGTTGCACTGTTTGGAGGGGGCGCCATTCGAGCCTTTATCTGAGACCGACATGCATTTTCTCACCTATAAGACGGCTTTTATTCTAGCGTTTGCTTCTGCTCGTCGAGTCAGTGAGCTTCATGCGCTATCTGTTGATTCTGCCTTCTTCCGAAATGAGGCTGACAGTGTCACCTTCACTACTGATTGCTCTTTTCTGGCTAAGAATCAACTTCCTGATTCGGTACCTCCTCCCATCTGCATTCAGGCTCTCCCTGCTGTAGATGGCCGGAGGCCTCTTCTTTGTCCTGTTCGTGCGATCAAGACTCATATTACTCGCACTCAGTTCATTAGGAGGGGTCGGAAGAGATTCTTTCTGTCTCTCCTTCCTAAGAGGCAGTCTGTCTCTTCCCATTCTATTTCCAGGTGGATCTGTCTTGCAATCAAGCTGGCTTATTCTCGCTTGTCTGCGTCGGATCTTGTTTCGAACCAGCTTAATGCTCATGAGGTTCGTGCCATTTCTACATCCTGGGCGTTCTCCAATTCTGTTTCGCTCCGGGATGGTATGAATCGGCTTACTGGAGGAATACTTCTACCTTCTCCTCCTTTTATCTCCGCCACCTTCAGCAGCAATCTGAGGACCTTTATTCTTTAGGCCCTCTCGTTGCTGCACAGGCTGTTGTGCACCCTCGTTAAAATTGTTTTTATCGAGGTTGTGCTTCGCTCTGCCTTGTTCTTTTCAGGTGCCTTCTCTCTATCTTCATTACAGGTTTCGTTATTGTTCTCTGCCATCCTTGCTTTCTTTCTGCTACTCTTGTTGGTATTGGTTATGTGATTCGCCTCCTCCTATTGTTTATTCAGCCAATAGTAAACAATTGTGAGTAGGTTGAAAAGAAATTAAAATTTTTTAGTAAATTTTGTTTCTTAACATACCTACCACAATTGTTTACCGGAGGCCCACCCTCCTTGGGGATATCTTTGATATCGATGCCTCCCCGCTAATCACAAACTTCTCGGCGGAAATACGGAATTGACGTCACGGTTGTTGCGCATGCGCTCAGTAAACGCAAGAAGTGTGCAGAGAGAGTACCTGTAATTTCGAGCGCTGGTCTCGCTCGACCCTTTTTTCGATCTTTTTCGTGCTTTTGCACTCTCGTACTTTTCCAACTCGTTTGGAAAAGATTCTAAAAGCTTGAGTTAGTTCCGAAGTAGGGCTTGCACTTATGTTACAGCCAATTGTAAACAATTGTGGTAGGTATGTTAAGAAACAAAATTTACTAAAAAATTTTAATTTTTACCAAAATTATTTTTCAGTAGTATTATAATGGAAGATTTTAGAAAGAGAATGTTTTATGTACTGCATCTTTAACCCTTTCACTAACACAAGTTGAAGGCAATAGTACAAATTATTTTTCTGAAACATCAGATTTTTTTCATTTTTTACTTCTAACCATTGCTTATTAGTCCTTATTGGAACAAGCTCATCAAGCTTGTTCTATTAATAGGTCATGAGGTATGTTTTGGGGTAGAAAAATGAAAAAATAAAATTTGAATAGCAATTTTTGTATATCACGAGTGCAGATATGTTAGGTAAGGTAAATGGTTAACAAAAAATAGCACAGACTATTTTGTGTCTAAGCATTGTCATTTCTGGGACAGTCAGGCTATATGCATGACATCACTCTAGTTTTATTAAAACACTGTAAAATCAGCTTGATTGACCTGAGTTAATTGCAGTTCATCTTGCTGTTGTAAACAGGTCAGGCTCTGTTTTACTGGTAAAATCGAACCCAGTCATCAATCCTTGGTGATAAAGTCATCTAAAATGGGCAGCATATGTGTAAGATATTCACTAAACTTGACTATCTCCATGTTACAGACTCCAATTAGCAGTGGTGCTGAAAATATTTGCCCGTAACCACAAATAACTAATAAAGTTACCAGTTATTGGCTATAATTTAGCCGATACCAAAGTCATGCTGACACAGATAACCATTATCAATAATCGTCCTTCACTAGTTCATTCTATATAGTCCCATTATATTATGATGGGGAATGTTTTTCTGATTTTTTAGGTTGAGGGCAAAGGAAATGGCATAAAAACTGTGATTGTCAACATGCCGGACATTGCGAAGGCTTTGGCTAGACCTCCCACTTGTGAGTATAGTATTGGACTTGGAATTGCACCACCTCTGGTTTTTATTCTTTTATTAGTGATGAGCTGATATGGCTGTTATCGATATTTGCCGATATCCGGTATTTCAATTCAATATCGGACAGATACCGATACTGATATTAGTTTTCGTGGTGATACAAGCTTGTGTATAATGACATTCAGACAGGACAAACGAGACAGTTCAGCAGTCAGTGTGACTCGACACACGTCCTGGGTGGATCTCAACGTAACGTGCATGTGTAATGTATCAATATCATTACCCCCAGCCATTACAATTTCGAATTTCGATATAAACAATTTAAACATACCACTTTTGTATGATGAATTTGTATCCATTTAGGCATGAACATCAGAGTAAGTCAATTACACATCACTGGTTTTAGCCACTGAGCATGTTTCCCATTCAAAATTAAATAGAATTGTGGGAAACAATGAATCAAACAAACTAAAGAAATTTGAAAAGAATGTCTATAAACAATAACAGTTAACAAACTCACTTGATTTTTAGACACGACTTCCGGTATGCTAAAAATAAAACGTGGAATCGTGGACTTAGAGGAGTACTCTTATTGAACTCTGAAACATGTCATTGGGTTCTGGTAAAAGTGGGAGCCTATTTTTATACCGTCTTCCTATCGGCATACCAGAATACATTCACTTAAAAAGAAGTCAGCCGAAAATGGGCGTAGGGTTTTTTCAAAACAAGTTAAATAACCAACACAACTGTTTAATCTACACATTTTATTTTCCAATTATTTTCTCCAAATTCTCCGGCAGTTTGAGTTATCTTTGCCAAGAGCAAGCAGCAAGGCCACCAAATGTTCTCGCACAGAATACCGGAACAGTAAATCCTGTACTGAATGTTCCAAAGTCCGATTACTGCAGTTGTAATTGACCACATCCACGACCTGATGTCCCATGTGTTTGTTTCTGTTTGTAAATATTTTTTTCAGGATTGGCTGTCGCCGTCGGATCCATTGTTACCTGTAGTTTTAGGAGACCCACGTGGTAATTGGTAAATATCTGTTTAAACCTTGCACCCAGCCACCCCTAACCTGAGTAACCACTACTATTCAGTTGAGATTATCAGCGATTGGCCTGAGAGCTTTATTTGAAAAAAAGACATCGGCTGCCAATATCGACAGAATTGGTATTTTTTACGGATACCGATACCCAGCTGATAAGCCATGTATTGGCCGGTACTGATAATCCGTACCGATAATCAGCTCATCACTATCTTTTGTTAAGTTTTATCTGTTCAGATCACCAACAAGTTTTTAGCTGCGACTAGCAGCTCTATAAGTGGCAATGTCGGTCTGTCTGTTGGTCGGTCTGTCTGTGACCAACGAGTTTCAAAACTCAATAACTTTTGAAATACTTCATGGAATGACTTTATATTTGGCATGTATGCGTATCTTATTGATATTGGTAAATACCTATAACTCTTATTAACAATTATTGATGGATTTAAATATTTTAGGAATGCAGGTTGTAAAATATGACTGTCTGCTAGACATTAGAAATTGGATCAGCTTTCACCTTTTGCCAAGAGTTATGGCCTCTTGTGACACCTCACTAATTTTCAGCTTGATACTCGAACAAACCAGTTCCATTGGTATTTAGTACGAGTCTTCCAGAACAAGATCTTCGTAGTTTGACAATTAGTACGATTCGACTTTTCTAAGAGTTTTTGAACTTAATTACCTTAATTTCAGGGAACCAGTGACTCATTGGTTAGAACATTGGACTTGCAGGGGTGAATTTAATTTTTAAAAATTGAATAGCAGTTTACCAACTTGGATAAATTTTGATTAGCATTTCCTATTTATGTTTTTGTCATGTGAAAATGATTAGCTGCAGCTGAAAATTGATTCGAAAATTGCTATGCGAATCCAATTGAATTGAGCCCTGACTTGAAACTGAAAGTTGGACAGTTCAACCTGTGTACTGGATTACATTTGTCCATTCAAGCCATTTTCATTGCTAATCCAAAACCATCTGTCGTATATGGATCACCTTGGGTATAAAGATACAGCGGCATGGGGGGAAAGGCAATTGGAAACGCACCTTCGATTGGTTACGTTCTCTCATTTTTACAAGAGGTTTGGACCGCATAACTCTTTTAAATACTTAGATAATTCGGTTATTCATCCATACAAACATTTTGCATTCTTACCGTACCGACCCGTCTGTAAGCCCAGGGGGCACAGGAAAAAAATGGATAAAAAAATGGGGGGGTGGGCTTATTCACGACTCAGACCGAATGTAAACTAAAAAGTTGACAAGTCGAGAATGACTTGTGTTCAGGTCAGGTGATGTTCTCAGTGTATGTTGTGTTCCCATTGATATTAAATAAAATAATACTGTATATAACGTTTTCTGTTCGTTTTATTTGTTTTTTCATTCGATGTCATTAATCATTGAAATACCAGTATGCATTTCATTAAAAAAATATCAGAGTAAAATATCAACAAAATCAGCATGAAATGTCAAAAAAATATCAATGTTGACAAATTAGGTCAAAAACGCACGTGGCTCAGATTTGTTTTCATCTGGAAGGTGCTGGTTCAAGCGTAACATTTTCATTTTGAATTGTGTTTATTAAAAAATATTTCAACTGTGTTCTGTTTTTACTCACGTAAGAGAATGTGCCTGCAGTATTCGTAACTCCCATTGTGAAAAAGAAGAACCCAAATAAAAATAATCAATTCATGTTCACGAGCATTTACACATGTGTACATGTGCATGTATCGGTGGATCTCGGTAAATTCCGTTTGGTTCACTTTCTGTCACTTTCACAGCCAACAATGTTGGCACCGGATAACTGGGAGCCTATCTGAACGACCCATTCCCCATTTACTGGCGTATTGACACTGGACCTGGCTGTTATTGCCAGAGAAGAGAAAAATAGAGAATTATTCTTGCAGTTATCACACAGCTTATTCAATTGGTAAATAAGTTGTGAGATAACCACATGAATAATTATCAATTTTTGCTTCTCGGACAGTGACCGCCCCCCCCCCTCAAAAAAATATAGGCTTACATTACGATAGGCACTGTTAATACGATATTTAACACAACACGTACAGGATGAGTAGGGGACAGTTCGCAGACAACAATGTTGGTGCGGAATAACTATTTACACAGCCATTCTCTCAGTTACTGGCGTATTGACACTGGACCTGGCTGCTATTGCCAGAGAAGAGAAAAATAGAGAATAATTCTTGCAGTTATCACACAGCTTATTTAATTGGTAAATAAGTTGTGAGATAACCACATGAATAATTATCAATTTTTGCTTCTCGGACAGTGACAGCCCTACCCCCCCCCCCCCCCCCCCCCCCCCAAAAAAAAATATAGGCTTACATTACGATATTTAGCACTGTTAATACGATATTTAACACAACATGTACAGGATGAGTAGGGGACAGTTCGCAGACAACAATGTTGGTGCGGAATAACTATTTACACAGCCATTCTCTCAGTTACTGGCGTATTGACACTGGACCTGGCTGCTATTGCCAGAGAAGAGAAAATTAGAGAATTATTCTTGCAGTTATCACACATCTTATTTAATTGGTAAATAAGTTGTGAGATAACCACATGAATAATTATCAATTTTTGCTTCTCGGACAGTGACAGCCCCCCCCCCCCCCCCTCGCCCCCCCCCCCCCCCCCCCCCAAAAATATAGGCTTACATTACGATATTTAGCACTGTTAATACGATATTTAACACTGTTAATTCTTACAACACAATGTTTCCACAATCATCAAAATCAACGTCCTCGTCCGAATCTCCACCATCCTTAGGGAAATGCACGCCAGTGTCATAATTCTCCGAGTCACAGTCTTTATTTTGCTCAGTTGTCTCCTCGTCATTTGTTGAAGGTTGCCCTATTTCATTTACACCACACTTCTTGATCCTGTTGCCCATAAAATAGTCCTCAGTGCCATCCAAAGCATTACTGATACCACAGCTAAGAAATGATTTAATGATGGTTGTCTCGTCGATAAAATCCCAAGCAGTGCTCACCCAGTTGATCACATCCTGACGCGTTGGTTGTATGTAATTTCCATTTTTATTTTTCTTTGCATGTCGGAACCAGTTGATCCACAATTCTTTCAACTTCATTTTGAACACACGGTTCACATGGGTGTCCATGGGTTGGACAAGTGGCGTACATCCTGTAAAAAGAAGGAATATACTTGTAAAATATGTATTTGCTTATTTGTCAAAGAAACCCAGGGGGGGGGGGGGGGGGGGGTATTCCAAAACCATCAATCATATTTGAATAGCGTATTTATTCCCCCACCCCCTGTCTGTGGATTGGTGTCCTTTCTGAAATTGAAGTTTTGCTTAGCCTATCGAAACCAACTTAACATGTGGATTGGGTATGGTTAGAGGAAGGACTCTATTTATTTGGGCATCAGTGTTCCCAAAAGTCACTGTGACATGTGGGATGAGTATAATGGGGTGGAAGAGCCCCAAAGAGTTGTCGAACATCAAGGTTACAGTGAGTTTGAACTATTTTCCGGGAGTGTCTGACACAAGAGTTGGTCAATTTTAACAAAGTTTCAGTTGGCCGAGCAGAATGAAACTTAAATGTTGGTTGAGTATGCGCCTTATGATAGAGACATTGAGCCAAAAGTCTAGGCCAGTGATCTTGAACTTCTGCAATTTCATTAAAATTTTGTGGCCGATCGAAACCCAACTTACATGTGGGTTGGGAATAAGAGGTAGAACCGTATCATTTAGGGTTGTGTGAAAGGTCAAGGTCATAGTGACCTTAACTTGAAAATCATTTCTGCTCCATAACTTTTGACAATAGTGAGGTTGCAGTATCGGAGTGTTTGTTTCATTTTATTGGGAGGGAAATTATGATTAGCCACCAGTCTTCAGTTACAAATTACATCAAGAAATTGAACATGGACATTTAGCTTGACAAGCATGCATAGAGTTAATAAAAAGTTGCTTTTAGTTATGTCATGACAAATCAAAAAATTGCTCTTGCTCTCCATAACTTACTGCCACACTCATCTCTTTTGACAACTTAGCTGTGTTCACCTTTTAGGTTCACTTGACCCTCTAATTTCTCATCGTCTGCAAATCATAAATTTTGTACTCACCTGTGCAAATACCATTCGGAACTTGCCCCAGATAGGTGCCTCAACAATGACTGGCTCAACAAAACAAAAAAGTGTTGACTATTCGAACATATGTCCCCTGTGTATCTATTTCCAGCTGTAACTTTTCGGCATATAACGGGAGCAAGGCGAATTGATGTGAGCAAACTGACCCATTTGTAAACTTTATTGTTTTGCTTTGCCATACTGATTACAGATCAAGTGGATAACAATAAAAAAAAAACTAGTGGATATTTGGACAAAATGAATAAATAGATATTGTTTTAAATGTAATTTTTTTTTAAAACTGATTTCATAATCTCTTTCTTTCAGATCCTACCAAATTTTTTGGATGTGAACTTGGTGCACAAACCCAATTCGATCTAAAAAATGATCGCTACATTGTGAATGGATCTCATGATGCTTCTAAACTTCAGGGTTTACTGGATGGATTCATCAGAAAATTTGTCCTGTGTCCAGAATGTCAAAATCCAGAAACTAATTTGGTATGCCTTTTTTTTTCTGAAAGTCCAGTTAAGCTCAGCTTCATCAACTTGCAGCTCAAGAGAGATAGATCTAATGGTTGCATTACAAGTTGAACTGTAACTGAATCCTTGACCAGACCTGTACAATTTAGAAATTAGGGCAACTCAAAAAAAGGTTACCACAACTTTTTCTGCCGCCCCATTCCACCCCCAAAAATCATCTCTCTTACGGCAATCCCATTGCACTTTTATTAGCTCACCTGACTGCTCCTCCTCAACTGTTGAACTAATTTTGGTTAAATTTGAGGTGATTGCGTGTTTTGACATAACATTTTGTTTTTATTCAAATTATGGGAGGGAGTGGAGGAAAATGCTCCCAAAAGTCTTAAAAAATCTTCCTCTCATGAACCAGTGGGTACAATGACCCGATATTTGGTTTGAAGCTTCCTTTTGAGGCGTAGAATCAAGTTTGTTCGAACAAAGTTCGTGGACCAATATTTGCCTTTGTACTGCGAGGGGAAAGATTTTTTGGCCCCACCCAAAATTTCTATTTTGTGAACTGATGGTCTGATTTGAACCAAATTTGATAAGTGGTATTATTGAGCCATAAGTACTTGATTCATGGAAAAAAATATTTTTCCTGTGTCTGTGGGAACCCCAGGTGATAAAAATAGAAATATTTTCAAATGCCCATATTTCCCAAACCACACGGACCAAAGAACTGTTATTTGGTATGAAGCATCCTTCAGAGTTGAATGGTAAAAAAAAATTACCATCGGTTGTTTTAGGGTGTTCTACATTATGCTGAGTCAGCATATTTGCAAAATTTTTTATAAAAACTTTTCTTCACAACCATTGATCAGAATCTTTTGATATTAGATCTACAGCATCCTCAAGGGGTCAGATACAAGTGTGTTAAAGTGAAGCACCCTGGTTCATATTTCGGCTCAATGCAGGGGCCCAAATTTTTAACTTGGGGCATATGGGAAATTGTGTTTAAATATCTTCTTCTTTGGATCTACCAGTCAGAATGCTTTCATATTTGATATGCAACATCTTTAGGGGGTCAGATTCAAGTTTGTTTGAATCAGATCTGTGGGTTAATATTTGGGCACTGTTTGATCCCAAAGTTCAACTTAGTGCAGTATGAGGAAATTTCTTTAAAAATCTTCTTCAGATCCACCATTTAGAATCCTTACATATTTGGTATACAACATCTCTAGGTGTGTCAGATTCAAATTTGTTTGAATCAGATCTCTGGGTCAATATTTCGGCTCGAATTTTGACTTTGTGCAATATTTCTCTAAAAATCTTCTCCAGATCCTCCTGTCAGAATGCTTTCGTATTTGGTATACATCTCTTGGGAGGTGAGATTTAAGTTTGTTCAAATCAGTTCCCTGGATTAATATTTGGGTTCCTATGGTCAGGGGTGTAAAAATACACAAGCCTGCTCGCATTGGCGAGTGAAAATTTTGATTGGGCAAGTGATTTCTCTGTTGTACTCATCTGACTGGGTGAGTGGTTTTTGTTGGGGCAAAACATCTGGGGTTATTTTATGAGCATGACATGCCTAAATAAACAACTTTTGGGAGTCTTGTATAATATACAAAAAACATATGCCAGTCTTTGTTGAAACTATGAACGAAACGGGTACAAATTGTTCGGTACAAATCATCCTGGCATGGAACTAGCCCAAATAATTTGTTGAAAAAGACCGAACCTTCCAATCTTTGGATTGTCAGCGACAGTCTTTCCCATTTTTGGCATTTCTCTGAAGTGACATCAATGAAAATACCTGATTTTAACGTGCGTTTCGTAGTTTCATTTTGAAAAAAAGACAGGTTCAAAATGCCAACTCACTAACTGTGTGTCTGAGACTTCGGAGATAACATACTTGTCATTTAAAAAATGACAGACTTCAAATTAGCTGCAAGGACTTAGGTGAGATCATCGGACAATGATGCGTTTCATTTTGAATGCAAACGATTGAAGAGAGTGAAGGTAGGCCTAAATGTACATATTACTCATAAGCATGTATGGGAGCTCGGAGTTAACACCTGGCATTCACACCATTTTAGTAACTCGCTGTTTCACTTTCCCTGCCCAGCAGTCATTTTGATGCTTGGCAGGGAAAGTTGAAACCGTAAATGGGTGAAAAAAGTGGGTCAAGTAGAAAGTAAGTATGGGCGAGTGCATTTTAAAATCTACTAGTCCTGCAGGGCAAGTGGCTTTTGCTGTATTTTTACACCCCTGATGGTAGCTCGAATTTCAGCTTGGTGCAACATGAGGAAATTTCTTTAAAAATATACTCCTTCAGATCCACCAGTCAGAATGCTTTCACATTTGGTATACAGCATCCTGGTGGTGGGAGGGAAGAGCTCTGACTAAAGTTTGTTCAAGTTAAGTTCCTAGATTGTTATTTGGATTCCCTCATTTTGCATTACTGGAAATCTGGGCATTATTTCTGTGGTAGCATCCCAGGGTACTAGAAAAAAAATCATTTGGCATGGACAACAGAGTTATAAATAATTAAATAACGTCATTCCCCTGTAGTGTTAACTAGTTATAGATGCTAATTAAATCCTTCTTTAAACAACTATTGTCAGGTGAGCACCTCGGGGGCCCCATTTCTTTCTTCTGGCACTGCTTTTGAAGTTTTTGCTCATAATTTGAGCAGCCAGTGGTTGTTAAGTCAAGTATAACTGATATCACAATGGGCAAAGTGGGTGACAGGCTAATTCGGACCATATTTTTTCTAAATGATTCACTCAGATGTATGGACGATTTGAGTCGGATTTCCTGGCCAGTAGGAGATGAGCAAGATTCAGACCACGATGATGGATGATTCTGACCAAGCCTGAATATATGCAACCTGTCATTTGCAAAATGGGGTCCCCAGAGGGTGAATTTGCTGATGCTATCCCATACAGTGGGCCAATTTATCCTCTAGGTACATCTTTGTTTTGGCTTGAGACCTTGATTCAGACTGAGGTTCACAGAGGGTAAATTTTGTGATGTTATCCTGCTGTGTTGTTGGGTAGCATCACCAAATTCACCCTCTGGGGACCTCATTTTGCAGATGAGTCTGCTTATTTTCAGGCTTGATTCTGACCATGACTTTGGACGATGTGGCAGTGATACTGGGGAAAGGTGCGCGAGCGCTCTCGCGCACCATTGCTCACGCAAAAATTTCCAAGGTGCGTGAATAATCGCTCGCCTCTATTCTTGGGTGTGTTTTCTTCCTTTTGAGTTGCATCAACAGAAACATTCAATTAAGTTTTGATGTTGGGAAAATTTTAAGAATCACTCTCAATTTGAAGCGTTTAAAGTACAGTTCCAAACAATTTCCTTTCCGTCATAATGAATGCGACACACAGTAGTTTGCTTATGCATCCACACACGACACACTAACAGTAAGAGGGTTGTACATTGACAACTCGCCCAGAGCTTACTGCCGCTACAAAACAAACACGCATGTTCAGATAAAAAAAAACGGTGGCCATTTTGAGATCTGAGAAACCTTTTAATACTTCCGTATTTTTTTTGTCCCCCGACCCTTCGGGGGACTATTGTAATCAACAGTGTCCGTCCGTCCGTCCGTCCGTCCGTCCATCCATCCATCACACCCTTGTCCGGATGATAACTTTAGTTTGGATGATTTTACTGAAACTAAATTTGGTATGTGTCTTACTTGGGTGGAAATGCAGGTCAAGTTCGAAAATGGGCACGCTCCACTGATTTCTACTGGATTTATTCCCCTTTTTCGACTTAAAAAATACAGTTTTTGTGTTGTCCGGATGATAACTTTAGTTAGGATCATTTGATTGAAACGAAATTTAGTATGCCGCTTATTTGGGTGGAAATGCAGGTCAAGTTCGAAAATGGGCACGCTCCACTGATTTTTACTGGATTTATTCCCCTTTTTCGACTTAAAAAATACGGTTTTTGTGTTGTCCGGATGATAACTTTACTTTGGATCATTTGATTGAAACGAAACTAAGTATGTGGTTTAATTGGTTGGAAATACAGGTCAAGTTAAAAAATGGCCATGCTCTGCGAACAAATTGCATCCTAACAGCTCCCTTGAATTTGCCATCTTGGTCGGGGGACCGGGGGCGTTGCCCTTGTTTAATATTTAATTTTATGGGGGGGAGGTGGCTCAGTTGGTAGAGGTGCAGGCTGCAAGCCGAGAGGTCCTCGGTTCGAATCCCACCTGCGGCAACCGCGTTGTGTCCTTGGGCAAGACACTTCACCCCTATTGCCCACATAGGGGCACGGTGACGCTGTGTACTAAGGCATACTGCACATCGATGGTGCACCTGTCTTCAACCAATGCAAACCTTGTTTGTGTGGAGTTATTATGTTGGGGAGCTGACAGTCGCTCTGCTTTTGTTCAGTTAGTGCGTTGATTGATTCCTGTATGAATATCTTCAATTTAACCCTCTCAAGGCTTAAGTGTTTTCCAAATATTTTATTTTCTGTTGAACTCTTTCAATTCTGTGCAGGCTTGTCATTTTGAAAATCGCAGGAGGGTCATTATGGTTTGCCTCAAATCACCCTAGGAGGGCCATTTTGGGTTCGCCTAAAATGACCTCAGGAGGGCCATTTATGGTTTGCGAGGGCCATTTTGTTTCAGCCTGCTGGATAGACAACCGATATCATTTTAAGGTACATGGTTTGTGTAATTAGGATGTACGTCATCACGTAATGTATTGATGCAAGGCTTGAATATTTGGATGCAAGATACCAGGTTACCCATGACACTAACAGTAAGTGTTAGTTATCTCGCATCCAAATAACCAAGCCTGTATCTATACATTACATGATGACTGTACAAGCCAGTGCACTGTGCTCACTGCCAGATCCCAATAACTTTGGGGCGAATTAATCAGATTGTGGGGCACGAATCAACCCGGTTTTGATTTTAGGACGAAACGTCCCATGTGATCGTCAAACCGGCTTGAGGATGATTCGTCCCGTAATCGCGCATGACACAAGAGATGTCAGTCTGATGTACAATGTAATAACTAGTTACAACTTTGGAATTGGCAGACCTCTCGCTCGTATTTGGAAAGTTACTTGCTGTCTCTTGGTGACTGTGTCAACGACACACTACAAACTTCACAAATTGTGCTTCGTTACCTCCTTCAAAAATTGCTGTTTGAGACAGCCGATTTTGAGGTGCTTTCAACTAAATTAATGGGCCGCAGGCAGAAATCGGGGTCAGACAGATGTTTACCGTCTGCAGAATTTTGAACTCAGACGGGCGACTGCGGCCCGGGGCAATCGCCCGCCTCAAAATGTCAAGCCTGGCTGTGCAAATATGATTTTTTTCTGATTCCTCGGAAAAAAATTGATCTGATTCCTGTATGAATATCTAATTTAACCCTCTCATGACTTCACTGTGTTTTCCAAAGATTTTATTTCATGTTGAAACCTTTCAATGCTGTGTACGTTTTTTTTCTGGTTTCTTGGAAACATTTAACTTATTCCTGTATGAATGTCTTTAATTTAACCCTCTCAAGACTTCAGTGTGGGTTTCAAAGATTTTATTGATGCCTTGATGAAACCAGGGACCAGCCTGGGGGGGGGAATTTTAGGGAGACTTCATGGGCGCGGTGGCTCAGTTAGTAGAGGTGCAGGCTGCAAGCCGAGAGGTCCTCGGTTCGAATCCCACCTGCGGCAACTGCGTTGTGTCCTTGGGCAAGACACTTCACCCCAATTGCCTTCATGGGGGCACGATGACGCTGTGTACTGAGGCGTACTGCACGTCGATGGTGCGTATGTCTTCAACCAATCTAACCCTGCCTGTGCTGCGGTGCAGAGTTCAGAGCTACGATGTTGGAGAGCTGACAGCTGCTCGTCGTTGCTCGGTGGTTCTCTCCGGGTACTCCGGCTTCCTCCACCCGTAAAACTGTCACGGTCACGATTAGCCATTGTGCATAAGTATGTGACCTTAAACACCAATAAATAAATAAATAAATGTCTCCCTCCAGAAAAAATAGGGAGACTGCAGAGTCAAGTAGGGAGACTTCATAGGCAAGTGGGGAAAATTAAGAACATTTATGTACCACCACTTGCCGCCCCTTCATATTTTCAGCTCATGGTCCTCCATTAATGCCCGATTAATCCAGGTCCTGGTCCAGTTGTCTATGATGCATCTATGCCAGGTTAAAAAATCGCTATGTTATTATTGATTGAAAATTCCCCACTGCTGCCCTCTTCATCATGACCCCTCCCCTCTTTTTCGTGCCAATCCCCCCAGCACCCTCCAATGGTTGCCTTTCACCAAAGGCTACTTAGCTAATAATTTCCTAAGTCTGAAAGTGTGAACAGGACCAGATGTAACTATAAGAAGGGGAGCACGGTGGCTCAGTGGTAGACTGTTCGACTTCTATGCTGAAGGTCCCGAGTTCGATCCTCATCTGGGATGACCTGCGTTGTGTCCTTGGGCAAGGCACTTTATCCCAGTTGCCTGCATGAGGGCACGATGACGCAGTGTACTGAGGCGTACTGCTCGTCAATGGTGTACATGTCTTCAACTGCTGTAACCCTGCTTGAGCGGAGCTTGAACAGAGTAAGAATGTTGGGGAGCTGACCGTCGCTCGGTGGTTCTCTCCGGGTACTCAGTCTTCCTCCACCCATAAAACTATCAGTCACGATTAGCCATTGTGCATAAGTATGTGACCTTAAACACCAATAAATAAATACAACTAAGAAGGTTGCTTGGAAGGTACAACGCTTTTCTTGTCATCACTAAAGCTTTTTTTTTTCATGTGTTTCAATTCCATTCGTGTTTTTCTGGGAATAGATGGCCCAACAGTTAACAGTCGTCAGCAAAATGAAATAAAAATAGTGTTAGAAAATACGTCTGTTGTGTATACATTTTTAGCAGAGAATTTTCAGCATCTTAAGCTACGTAACATACTTTCAAACTGGGTTATTTTGTTGAGTGGCGTAAGTCACCTATTTTTGTTTTCTCCAGGTACCCCAGCTACCTCCACCACTACAACTGTCCGTCACGAGGTGACCTCTGGTTGTCGAAAGTGCCCTTAAACCCCAATAAATTTAATAGGGCAAACGAAAACTCTGTTGCCCCATTTTTCTTTAGAACAACAGGTGAGCAAAACGATAGTTCGCACATTTTGTGCAGGCTAGACAAGTGATTCGACTGTTACCATGTATATTTCTTGAGGCATATTAGGCTTCAAAAAATGCTTATAAAAATGCCAGAAATGGGAGTTGAGAGAATGAATTATCATGTAGTTCCAATACTCGAACACTGAAACAAAATCTGCAGTGTCAGTAACTTCTGATGCTCAAACGATTTAGTTGATTAATAATCACAGTTTGCTAAAAAAAAATTTTAGTAATGAGGCGATTATTCGGTATACAATCGGCCATCGGCCAATAAGCGCCCATTGGTTGACAGTCGGGGGTGTGGAATTGGCCCTTGCCGTGGTCCCACGTAAAAAAAAATTGTCAAGATTTCCTCAAGTCATCACCCAGATTTAAGACGTTTTTATTTAAATGACTTGAGTGATTCGTAGTTCTGTTTGATCTCGTCAGATCTCGCCGAGCACTGCCGGAAATTGAGAGACAACCGTGCTCAATTAAACATAAAACACTGACCATCTGACATCGGCATCGACAACCGGCCGATTTCATATACAAAACCTCGGCATTCGGATGACGAGTCATTTATCTTGTCGGCTCATCACTAAAAAAATTTTTAAAAATTTTCAGATCTGTGTGTCAGAATCTTTTTATGATTGGTATAGAGCATCCTCAGAAGGATCAGATTCAACTTTTGTTCAAATCAAGTCCATGGTCATATTTGAGCACCCTCTGGGAACTCTGAACATTAACTTAGTTTAATATAAGGATTATTCTTTAAAAATCTTCTTCAGATCTACAAGTCAGTATCTTTTGATATGCTGCATCCTTAGGAGGTTCAGATTCTAAGTTTGTTAAAATCAAGTCCCTAAGTTCATATTAGGGCTCCATATGCGAACCCAAATTTTAACTTAAATTTGAGGAATTTATTTAAATATCTTAAAGTTTAATTTGGTGCAATATGGGGAAATTCCTTTAAAAAATCTCCTTCACATCCACCAGGTCAACTGGTGATTTTTTTTTAGCTCACCTTGACAAAGTCAAGCTCAGCTAATCTCATCACGCTCAGTCAGTCGTCCGTCGACACCAGGTTTTGGTCTCCTCTAAAACCACTGGGCCAATTCGAGTGAAATTTTGTGTGAGTAATGGTCCCGAAGGGGCATTGCATTTTTTTCAACTCAACATGCCCAGCCCCATAGGGAGGGGGTGGAAGAAAATGCTCCAAAATATTTTTAAAATCTACTCATGAACCAGTGGGTACTACAGTGACTTGATATTTGTTATGGAGCGCCCTTTTGAGGTGTAGAATCAAATTTGTTCAAACGAAGTTCGTGAAGTAATATTTGGCTTTGTAATGGGAGTGGTAAGATTTTTGGTCCCGCCCAAAATTTCTATTTTCTGAACCGATGGTCCGATTTGAACCAAATTTGGTATGTGGTATTATTGGGTCATAAGTACTTGACTCAAGCAAAAAAAAAACAATTCCTTCATCCCCATGGGAACTCCAGGAGCTAAAACTAGAAATACTTTCAAACGCCCATATTTCCCAAACCACACGGAACAAAGAGCATCCTGATGACCAGTAGAATTGAATGGTAAAAAAATTGCCGTCGGTTATGTTAGGGTGTTCTGTAGAGGGCATCGAAAAAATGCTGAGGCAACATATTTGCAAAAAATTTTAAAAAATCTTTTCTCCAGAACCAATGGTCAGAATCCTTTGATATTCGGTATGCAGCATTCATAGGAGGGTCAGACACAAGTTTGTTAAAATAAAGCCCATTGGTTGAAGATCGTCAGATTCAAGTTTGTTCAAATCGAGTCCGTAGGTTAATATTTAGGCTCGCTATGGTAGCCCATATTTTAACTTGGTGCAATATGAAGAAATTTCTATTAAAATTTTTCTTCTTCAGATCCAACAGTCAGAATGCTTTCATATTTGGTATACAACATACCAAAGAGGTCAGATCAACTTTGTTCAAATCGAGAGTCTGGGTTAATATTTGGGCTCCCTATGGGAGCCGGAATTGACCATGTAGCTGAAAAATTAGGAATTTTGTATTCAGTACCCTCTAGAGGTGTGCGACTAAGATTAATACACAAAGATTGTATCAAGGGGCTTCCTAAGGGAGCTCCATATTTTACATTATGATCCACTGAAGAAAAGGCATGATGCACGGACTATTTGTCACTCCTGAGGGACTCGATTGACAATGTATCCTATGGAGATGGATTGCTTAAGGTATACTCATTCTTGGACTCTGTTTGTACCGTGTTCTCTTCAAGGTGTGCGCTTCAGGTCCCGTGGGCCTCTTGTTTTTTCTTTTTGCGTCATTTAAGTTTTGACAGGGTTTTGGGTGGTGTTATACCCCCGTCCCCAACCCGCGTCCCCCCCCCCCCCCAAAAAAAAAAAAAAAAATTCCCCAAACCCAATTCACTCAACATACAACCCCCCCCCCCCACTCCCGTAGCTAAATTAGATTAACTATATTAACATTAGATTCAGAATGTTATCTTAGATCCTTCTTTAACCCTTTACCCAACGAATTGCCTGCATCCGCCCATGTAATATGCAAATTCAGCAGTTGAAAAAATATTATTTTCCAAAAAATTTCAACAAAACCATATCATGTGACCCCTCGGAACGAGCTCGTTCCAACGAGGGGTCACATGATATGGTTTTGTTGAAATTTTTTGAAAAATTTGAAAAAATGATATTTAAAATAATAAATTTTGATATCATCTGCGTTGGGTAAAGGGTTAAACAATTTTATCAGGTTAGTGATAAAGGCTCCTTGGGACCTCTTGTTTTAAAAATCCCCAGTTCACTTTGTGAAGAATCAATAGTCCTTTGTCAGTTGAGTGCCTCAGGCCCCTTCGAGCTTCGTTTAAATTTTTATGTTATCCTGTTCTTTTTCTTTTCTCTTTTATTTAGGTTGTGAAAAGTAAAGCCCAAACAATCAGTCAGCGGTGTATTGCTTGTGGTCATACAGGCAATGTTGATATGAGACATAAGCTCACAACCTTTATTTTGAAAAATCCTCCAGATCAGGTAATTGTTGCTGGGAATATGTTATATCTTTCATACTTTTCATGTGTTTAAAGCATTGAGAATAACATTTGTTGACATACTAACCGCTCAGTTAATCATTAATACAGTGGAGCCCACTTAATTGGATATCTCTTAATTGTATATCCCTGTTAATTGAATATAATTTTCAAACACAAAACCATTTGCCATACCTTCAGTACAAATTTGATCTGTTAATTGCATATGGGTTGTAGAGTAAACTCCTGTTAATTGTATATAAATTTTTGTAATATGTTGAAAAAATTACTGACACGCACCAAATTCCCCTTATTTATCAACCTTTTTGGCCTCACTACATCCAATACAGACATTTATTCTATTATATCTTGTTTGACAGAGCTCTATGAGCTCTGTCAAACAATATATAATAGAATAAATGCTCAGTTTACCTCCAGAACACAGGAAACTGACCAAATCCCTGTTAATTGTATACTCCTGTTAATTCAATAATTTTCACTGGCAAAATCGATATTCAATTAAGAGGATTCTACTGTACATATATTATTTTTTTGTACATTTTGTTGCCAATTGTACCAGTGAGCTCATCTTCCTGTAAATTATCTTGAGCTATTTCCACGCTTGACAACCATCATGTGTGAGCAGTGGTTTAATTGAAAATCAATTGTGGTTTAACTGAAAATGTTGGATATTATCCATAGTTGGGTTCTTGTTTCATCGCTACTGTCCAGTTTGACTGTGGCACACATTCTAAAGTAGTATGTATGCAAATTTCTGTTCATGATGCACCTGAATTTTTCAAAATCAAAGCAATGCAGATCATCTTTGCTTTATAACTGCTGCAAACTAATCGTCCCCTGAGTTCCAATGTGTTCTATGTGCCAGCAGGCAAATGGAACACATTGGAACTCGAAGGATGTGATGTCGAATTATGAAAATTTCAATCGGCATTTTTTTTTCCATTCCAGGGCTCCCACTTAAATGGAAAGTGCTTAAATTTCCCCCTCCCCCGCCATGAAAAGTGCATGAAATTGTTTTCATCCGTGAAAAGTACTTGATTTTCCACCACCTCCCTTGAAAAGTACTTAAATTCAGTTTACCTATTACTTCTCGGGTAGAACTTAAATGATAAACTGCTCCACATACATGTTGATGGCACAAAATCAATCTGCAACCACACCTCATCGATCTCGATATTCTCCCTTAAGTGCAACAAGTTGCCAGCATTGTAGATAATGCCTTGTTGCACTCAAGGGACGATATATATATATCGAGCTAGTTTAGTTTTTCAAGAAATCAGGTTCTTGAGACTGAAGTTGTAAGTTCATTTGGAAATTATAATTATCCATGAAAATAGCAGTCAGAGTCCTTGAAAAGTGCTTAAATAGTGCTTGAGTTTGATTCTCTATCAGTGGGTAACCTACACTCAATATACTTAGGAATTTACTGAATACAGTCTTGTTTGACTGAGCTGATTGAGCTCTGTCAGATAGAATTGAATTGGCTGAATTTCTAGTTGCATTGTTTGGAAAAATCCACTAAAAATTACCATTCAATTTTCATTTTTTTTTTTTTTCAATTCTTTCTTTCAAAAACATAGCTTATGACCTCTCGTTGGAACAAGCTAATTGAGCTTGTTCCAATGAGGGGTCATAAGCTATGTTTTCAGCACAAAAAATGAAAAAAAATAGTTATTCAAGAATTTTGTTTGCAAGTGTCATCTGTCTTTCATTTTGGGTAAAGGGTTAAAAGAACAAATTGATGTACAGTATTGCCGCAGTGGACTGATCACTGTCCACGTGTGGGAAATATTTCCACGGACGCAGTAATATTAGATTCCAAACGCCAATTACAGGAATAATCATAAAAAATTTTAATGAAGCACCAGGTACAACCCAAAGAGAGCTATAATTTAAATTTTGTTGATGACGATTTTTAGCTCAACTTGACAAAGTCAAGCTGAGCTATTGCCATCACTTCTCATCCATCGGTGTACGTATGTATGTCCACAATTTCCTTTGGCACACCTCGCAGGTCACATTTATGATCAGATCAATTTGAAACTTGGTATGCTTGTTTGGGGTGACCTCTAGATGGGAGCTATCGATTTTCTTCAATTTCCGTCAAAAAATGTTGCCGCGGCCAACGTTCTTAGAACTTAGTTTAGTCAGACCTCAATATTTCCCTTTGGCGCACACTACAGGGCACATTTATGATTGAATTGCTTTGAAACCTGGCATGCTTGTTTGGGGGGGGGGGGGTACCTCTAGATAGGAGCTATCGATTTTCTTCCATTTCCGTCGCAAAATGTTGCCGCGGCCAATGTTCTTAGAACTTAGTTTAGTCAGACCTCAATATTTCCCTTTGGCACACCCACAGGGCACATTTATGATCAGATTGCTTTGAAACCTTGCATGTTTATGTGGGGTGACCTCTGGATGGGAGCTATAGATTTTCTTCCATTTTCCGTCCGTCAAAAAATGTTGCCTCTGGCAACAATCTTTCAACTTAGTTTAGTAAGGCATCAATATATTCCTTTGCTATTGATTTTCTTCGATTTCCATTAAAAAATGTTGCCACTGGCAATGACCTTCAATGAACTTAATAAAAACTTCGTGCAGTTAAGCATCAATATTTCCCTTTGACACATCCTGCAGGGCACATTTATGATTGGATCGCTTGCAAACTTGGTGTGCTTGTGTGGGGTGACATCTATATGGCAGCCATCGATTTTCTTCCATTTCTGTCGAAAAATGTTGCCACTGACCTTTGAACTTAGTTTAGTCAGACCTCAATACTTCCCTTTAACACACCCTTCAGGGCACATTTATGATTGGATCACTTTGAAAATTGGTATGTGTGTTCGGGTGACCTCTAGATGTGAGCTATTGCTTTTTTTCATTTCCATAAATTATTGTCGTTATCACCAGCCTTTGAACTTACTACATTTGTGCATCAACTGATCCTTTTTGCACTCGCTGCAGGGGATATATTTATGAATTTCCATAAAAAAAACCAAAAAAAAACATTGCCACAAGCAACGACCTTTCACTTAGTGCATTTGTACATTAACATCTTCCACTGGCATGCCTCAGAGGGCACATTCATTATCGGGTTGTTTTGAAACTTTGTATGCTTATGCATGGTGACAAAGATAGGAGCTATTGATTTTCTCTTCATTTCCATCAAAAACTGTTGCGTTAGCAACAATCATTGAATTTATTGCATTTGTGCATCATCATTCTTTGACATGGCCCACAGGCCACATTTATCATAGGATTGTTTTTGAACTTGGTGTGCTCATTAGGCAAGACCTTTAGATAAGAGCTATTGATTAGCATTCATTTCTGTGAAAAAAGTTGCCATTTACAATAACCTCTGAACATACTGCATTTGTGTATCAACATTCTTCCTTTAGCCAGATTTACAGTTTACATTTAAAAATGCATGGATTACTCTGACGTTGTGCACACACAATGCTGCTGTGTTGAAATTTCATCAAATAACATTGGTACCAATGATCTTCAATTTTGCCATTTCATTTATAACTTACCAGGTTCAAGTTTGTCAAGTTGAGCTACAGTGTCATTGACACTTTCATTTTTACCTGATAAACATGTGTGGACATCAATGCTCACGCATGGATTATGACCAGTCCACGGCAGCTGTACTCTACAGTCTGGAATCTTTTTTGTTGCCTGTGGAGGGAGGCGCGGTGGCTCAGTAGGTAGAGGTGCACACTGCAAGCCGAGAGGTCCTCGGTTCGAATCCCACCTGTAGCAACCGCATTGTGTACTTGGGCAAGACACTTCACCCCCATTGCCCACATGGGGGCACGATGACGCCGTGTACTAAGGCGTACTGCACGTCGATGGTACGCATGTCTTCAACCAATCTAACCCTGTCTGTGCTGCAGTGCGGAGTTACGATGTTGGGGAGCTGGCAGCTGCTCGTCGTTGCTCGGTGGTTCTCTCCGGGTACTCTGGCTTCCTCCACCCGTAAAACTGTCACGGTCATGATTAGCCATTTTGCATAAATATGTGACCTTAAGCATCAATAAATAAATAAATTGTTGCCTGTGGATTACAAAGTTATGAATTTGTAAATCGGAAACACTTTATTTTTTAGTTCAGTTGTTGAGCGGTGGCTTAGTGGTGAAGGCATTTGACTTCAAACTTCGGGATGAATTGCCCTTGCCAAAGGACACAACACTACTGAAATTAAACTGTCAGACACTAGGTGGCAAGGCACTTCATCCCGAATGTCCACGTGGGGGCACAGTGGTGCTGTATACTAAGGCATATTGCATGTCAGTTGAGCACTTGTCTTCAACCAATGGTAACCCTTCTTGTGCAGAGTTAGTATGGGGAGTATGACAGTTACTTGTCATTGCTTGGTTGTTCTCTCAGGGTGCTCTGGCTTTCTCAACCAATTAAACACTAGGTGGCTCTGGGTGTTAAGTGTTGTTAAACCCCAATAAATAATAATAATTTACAGTTCATATTAATGCATATTGAAATTTTATAAAGCATAAATACTGTGTAAATGGGAAAAAACTGAAATAATCATATTATATGGTACAAGATGTAAACTTCTTTATGTTTTGTTACTCTAGCGTGATTTTATTGCTTTTTTTTGCATGCTTCTTATTCTCTTAAAGGAAGCAAATCAGACTCCTAGCAAAAGCAAAAAATCAAAGAAAGAGAAAAAAGAGGAAAAGAAAGATGAACGTGGTAGCCCAGAGGTAAATGCACAAGAACAGATGGCACAACAGCGGGCTGCCGGAGGAGTGATTGATGCACCCCCTGAAGTATGTATAGTATTATCCCCTGCAAGGGAGGGATATAGTGAAGATCTCCATCCTTCTGTCCATCTGTCTGTCCATCCATCCAAACTTTTTTATGGCATAACTTAAACAATAGTTAATGAATTTCAATTCTTTTTGATCTCTTTAGCAACAACATCCACGTCAAGTTCGATGACCAGCGATATCCAATGAAAATTATGGGAGTTATTACCCTTTGTTAAAAAATTTAGTGTAATGCTTGTTTATGGAATAACTTAAACATTAGTAACCAAATATAAATTGTTTTTGGTATATATCTCTTCGGGAACAATGTCTACCTCAACTTCGATGAGCACCGTTATCCGATGAAAAGTGTTGGAATTATTGCCCTGCTCTCCTCCAGTGTCAATTAGGCAATTTTTTTCTCTGCTCCGAAATGCATTTTGAAGGATTTAGTGATTACATGCAGAAAAACAATAAACTTTTATAACCCACCCCCACCCTGTGTCAATTATGCAATTTTTTTTTTTTGCTCCACAATGCATTTTGGAGGATTTAGAGATTACATGCAGAAAAAAAGTTAGACTCCTATGACCCACCACCCCCTCCCCTGTCCGGTCAGTTAGGCCACTAATTTTTAGCTCCGCCTGACAAAGTCAGCAGAGCTTTTCTGATATCGAGTTGTCCGTCTGTTGTCCGGCGTCAACATTTTGTTTGTCCGAGCCATAATTTCTTTACCACTGGATATTTTTTAACAAAACTTTATAACAGTATGTATTGTCAATAGACAGTGTGCCATCAATCACAATAAGGTCTGTATCCATCAACGTTAAGGTCACAGACTACC
Organism: Pictodentalium vernedei; assembly: GCA_031216915.1. Lineage (NCBI taxonomy): Eukaryota > Metazoa > Mollusca > Scaphopoda > Dentaliida > Dentaliidae > Pictodentalium > Pictodentalium vernedei. The sequence goes on from CM062292.1 coordinate 372,546,204, forward strand.
TGGTCAAAGGAACACCAATGTATTTGCCAAATTTGATAATCTTTTCAATTTTTGTCTAATAAACAAAGCTAATGAGCCTTCATTGAACAAGCTCAACAAACTTGTTCCAATGAGGGGCCATAAGCTATGTTTTTGAGATCAAAAATGATGTCTGCTATCCGTGTTGGGTGAAGGGTTATCAAAATCAGAGATTGGGGATCAAATGTTACCCTGTATATGGCTGCCCCTGAAAGTAGTTGCCCTGAACGGAGCTATCTTGGCCGAGAGGCCTCTTGTTATCTTTTTTTTTTGTGCTCCAAGATCTGTTTGGCCATCATTCAGACCTCTGATTTTATGCAGGGAAGAACAACCCTATCCCCCCCCCCCCCCCCAGGCATTCCGCCGGGCAGTTTTTCGGTCCGGTAAACGGACCCATTCCCCCAAAATCAAGCAGCAATTTTTCCCCCAGAAGTTGAGTTTTTTCCTCTATACGTTTTTCTTAAATGTATTCAATAATGCCGAAAAACTGCCCGGCGGAATGCCTGAATGTAGTATCAACATATTTAAATCCCTCATATTTCGGAAGTAAATGAACAAATGTCAGGGCCAGTCTGTGACATCGACAGTTTATGTATATTGAAAACGGCGACAGATGCCTGATTCTACGCTGAAGTCCCGTCCTTTCCCCCGACATCGCGTTTGTACCGTCCAAAGCTACAAAACGAACTTGCTCAATATCAATTTGTTTTTCAGTCAAAGCATTGCAAATTACATCCGTCAAAGTCCCAGCGTCCGTTTTCTGCAATTGCTTAACAGCTATTAATCTTTCGACGACTTTGTCACCTGAAATCCAGCGATGTTTTGACCAGCAGAAAGAGAGAAAGAGGGAAATAGACAAATATTCACTTTCAAAACCCACCAGAACGCGCCATTGGAGTCTAGAATTTTAAAATTTTCCTGGGGAGAACCCCCTCCCGACCCCCGTTTAATCCTCGTGCCTTCGGTGCTCGGAACAGAGGCCTGCGGCATCTGTTAGCTATGCCCCCATATATAACTCGCCCCCCCCCCCCCCCCCCCATTTTTTCCTGGCTATGCGCCTGCCATAACCACAGTCATACAGTGGCTACACCATCCCCACCCTACTCGAGCTGGGCTAATTTCAGTTTAGGGGGGAGGGGGGCCCAGAGAACGAGGAATTCTGCCATTTTCCCACGAACTAGTAGTTCGCGGGAAAATGGCGGAATTCCTTGTTCTCTGGGCCCCCACTAAACTGAAATTATAGATCCGCCACTGGTAAGTGAAAAACATTCCGTTTACAGTTTGGTGGATAGCCGCGGTCTCGCGGGCTACCTATAATGAGTTCTGTTCTATTCTCTCCAGTCTTTCTGTTGAAGTCATCTCCTTGCTGTTAAAGGTTACCATCACTGGGACGTTTCATGGGTGTTTAAAACTAAACTGGAGTATTTTTCTACGTTTGTCGCCCACGGGTGGGGACATACTAGCTAAATTTCTTTTGCTGGGAGCAGGCGGTCTCGCTCACTGCCCAGCGATATGATCTGTTCTCTTAGGAGTCTTTATTTTCAAACTGTTTCGATGATGTTAACTCAGTGGTGTCCATTCTCTTTTCTATCCACAAAGCTTTCAAACGTATCAACAGTGAACTGTTTACTGTTGGTATGTTTGAACGTTTTGTGGATAGAATTGAAAGGAGGAGCAGTAGATTCCGCGTTTATACAAACCAAAAGGTTCATAGATTGAAAATCGCTCTCTAGTGATATGGTTTGTCAACTCGCAATCTGAATTCCGTATGGTCCTAAGCGACATTATTAAAGGATGTCCAACAGGACAATTCGGAATTCGGGTAGCGAACTGTTTGACTGATAACACCCAAACCGTCCCCAAGCCGAACCGTCCCCACCTAAGCAACCCAAACCGTCCCCACCTATTTTACCCAAACCGTCCTCAATCCCCGAAACCCAAACCGTCCCCACGTCATTTTTTTATTATTTGTATTATTATTTTTATACAGATTTATTTTATGCAAAACCACTTACCCAAAAGAGAATTATCAAATCCAACAAATTATAATAATGAATAAAATTATATCCGATTGTGAATTACATTACATTAAATACAGTAACTTCGCCATGTATTCAACGGGTACGGGTCCAGTCGCCATTGGGCCAACTCGCCACCAGTGGCGAGTTGGCCCGATATCTGGTGGCGGCCTGGCCCACTTTGACGACCAAAATTATAGGTTTAGTACTCACGGTTTTTTTTTATAAATAATCCGAAAAAAACATTTAAAGAATGAAGAATCCGTTAAAAATCCTCAAAGCTCGAATAGCTTTACACAAAAACTCTAGATACGTCTCACCACTACCTGATCACAGACACAAATGATATTATTCTATTTGTTGTTTCTAGAATTTTAGAGTGAATGTCTTTGAAATCTTTGAAGTGTGTTTGTTTTTACTGGTTGTTTGTACTGTATATTGTCTCCTGTATAAACAATAAGAACACAAATCAACTCCGTTGTTTTTGTAACACTGTGCACAATACATCAAACAAGGTAGTGTTTTTACTGACTGATGTCTTTTTAATGAGAACGTGTTGGATGTTTAATTTTATACTTTGCTTGGCTTCATTCTTTGTTATACCGGTACTCTCTTTATTTTTTACCCCAATTTGCCATCGCCGCGTGTCCCATCACCGAGTTATATCTCGCCCACATGCTTTTTACCCCAATTTGCCATCGCACCGCGTCCCATCACCGACTTATATCTCGCCCACACGCTTACATTTCAATTCAGACGAAACAAATAAACTCACACCAAATCAGAGAGGAGAAATATTCTCCGTTTTGGTGCGGCTTTCTTTGTCAATAATATATCCCGTCCCTAATCCCGGCTAAATCGATTAGTGAAGTAATTATCACCTTGATCACTGCAAGTCATACTATTAAATTCTTGGTGGCGACTGGACCCATTCCCTATTCAACTGGGGACGGTTTGGATAAAATAGTGGGGACGGTTTGGGTAAAATAATGGGGACGGTTTGGGTAAAATAGTGGGGACGGTTCGGTCATGGGGACGGTTCGGGTTACGTCGGCCAACTGGAGTAACTGACCCAGGGGGCGGTTTGGGTGAAATAGTTGAGGACGGTTTGGGTAAAATAGTGTGGGGACGGTTCGGCTTGGGGACGGTTTGGGTGCATCCCATAATGATGAGATGATCATACTGGTCCGAAACGACCACCGATGCTGCAAATCCAGTACCGATGGGGCGAATAGACTGTGGTGCCATACGACCTTGTTGCCAAACGACTTTTCCCCAACAAAGTAGGGTCGATTTAGAAAAAAAATGCTCGTTTGACTAAACTTTTAAAAGTCTGTATTTCATTTTTTTTCCAATACCGGACCAAAAAATTTTCCCCTCGCGGAACCCCTGCCCCCCCCCCCCCCCCCCATCCTCAATTGGGGGTTGAGGGGGAATTAGCAGCGTCTGGCAATGCAGGCCTTGTTTTGATATGATATAGGGAGCATGGTGGCTCAGTGGCTACAGAATTGGACTTCAAAGCGAAAGATCCACGGTTTGATCCCTGCCAGGCATAACTGCATTGTCCTTGGGCAAGGCACTTCTTCCCGATTGCCCACATGGGGCGGTGCTGTGTACTAAGGCGTACTGTATCTTGATGAAGCATTTGTCTTCAACCAATGCTAACCCTGCTTGTGTGGAGTTGTATGTTTGAGAGTCTGGCAGTTGCTCAGTTGTTCTCTCTGGGTACTGACTTCATCCACCCATAAAACTGTCGGACATGAGGGGAACGTGGCTGTCAAAAGTGTTGTTAAACCCCAATAAATAAATAGATATGATATGGTGGGGGGGTGGAGTGTGTAGTATAATGCTTGTTTTGTGCTGAGTGCAACTACATATGGAAAATTTCTAGCGTCTGGGACAATTCATCGATACACCAATGTAGTCCGATAAACTTGTCAGCAATTTTTAGGGTAGTAGAAAACGAATGCCAGTAATTTCGACCCAAAGTAACTTTGACCCAAATCGGTAATTTCGACCCAAAAAAGTAATTTCGACCCAATTTTGGTATCTTCGACCCACTATTTTCCCCGACTCAAAAGCCATCGCGCTGACCGCAGTGGCAATAAGCCTTTAATGAGACAATCGCCTCAATGGGATTAGCATCCAGGAACAGAATCAAACAGCTTACGAAAATTATATAAGACTTCCGATGTTTCCAGTAGCACATCATTTTTCTCCATCGCCCGCCATCATTCAGACCTCTGACTTCAGAGTGATGAGACCTTAATTAGCTGCGTGATGGATTTCCTCACACTTCAAATGAACGACATCTTGACACCTTCGCAAGGCCCCCTACACTGGTCCACGCCAGAGGAACAGACCAAAGGGTAAGAAATGATGGGGGGGGGGGGATCTAAAAGTCGAATATTTGAGGGATCAGGCAATGGACATGAAAAAAAACTTTTCACTCTACTGTCAGAGAGGGTCTAAAGGGGCTTGACACAAACTGTACCTGTGCGCAAAACCATTTGATAAAAAAGAACACTGGCTCTGATCATAAAACAACTGTAGGAATTATCAAAGCGGTGTTTAATTAGGTGGCATCCCTACAAGACAAATGGATAAAATATCCCAACTAGACGAATCCCAGCAGGACAAAAACTTCTTTTTCACTAATTACAGGGGAAATTAAGAATAAAAAAAAGGATTAACAAAATGTATATTTATGCTATTTGAGGTAATTTGTGGTGATTGGTTTACACGTTTCGTTTGCTGAGCAGTTATTATTTTTTTTTTTTTTTTTTTTTTTTATCGCTCAATCGCCCACATTCACTGTCAAACTTGAGCAAGAGTTTGTTTTCGTAGTGATTTCCATGGTTATATATTTAAGTCTTTTTTCTTATTTTATGTATTTTTTTAAAACTTTGAGCGATAAAAAGATACATTAAAAGATCCCATTAAAATGCATGGTGTCTTCGCTAATTGAAATCTCTTTCTCCAACATTAAGCTGTGTTTGCAGTTTATGGTTGAATATTAATTTACAAAGAACATACAACATCTTTCTCTCTATTTTTTGTCACGGTAACAATCCTTTGTGTTCACTAAATGCAGTGGAAACTCAGTCACCTATCTTTATGAAAACTCACTTGTGACACTAAAGGCATATTTTTAAATAAAATATTGCCCACAAAGTTGAAAAAGCATGTGACTATTTAACGAAGAGATTTTTATATAAATTGTGATACAGGGCCCAAAAGTTAAAAACATTCTTGTAAAATAAGCCTTCGCCATCGTGTATATTCCTTGTCATAATTTCCAATCGCACGTATTTTATGCTTTATAAAATTGCGAGGATAATTCGCGGTGCCATACCGAACCTTCCCGCACCCAAGTGTTGATTAACTGAAAATGTTTGTAACAATTTTATTAAGCATAAATACTGTGTAAATGGGAAAAAACTGAAATAATCATATTATATGGTACAAGATGTAAACTTCTTTATGTTTTGTTACTCTAGCGTGATTTTATTGCTTTTTCCGACCAGTTTCATAATAAATAAAATAGCTCAAGTACATTTTTTTTTTTCCTGAGAAATAATCTTCCACTTCAAAGTATCCTTTTCGTATACATTTTTGCCCAGAACCTCAGATAAATGGGCTATGCATTCATTTTACTTCAATTCATCATGTTGGGTTTTGTCTTGTTGGGATGACCAATTTCGACATTCGTCTTGTTGGGATTTGTCTTGTTGGGAACAAACCATTAAATGTAACTAATATTGAGTAAATACTTACAACAAATTTTGTAATAACACACGAACGATATTTACAAAAGATTCATCATTAAATGACGAGACAAACCAAGTTGATCATTACTTGAATAAAGCTTTATGTTTTTGGAAAAAGTCAGGAAAAATAGAGATTGAATCTACAGAAGTGGGTCGAAATTACTTTTGGTCGAAATTACCGATCGGTAATGTGGTCAGCGGGAGAGAGTCTGAGTCACGGAAAATAGTGGGTCGAAGTTACTTTAGGTCGAAATTACTTTTTTGGGTCGAAATTACCGATTTGGGTCGAAATTACTGTGGGTCGAAGTTACTGGATACCGTAGAAAACATGTTGACCACAGTAGGACGTCATGTGAATCCGACCTTTGACCTCCAGCTTGTCGGTGATAACACTTGAGGTTCATGTGGACAACAATATGGGACCAATCATATTTAAATTGAAATGTCCCCCAGGCAAGTTACCCAAACCATCCCCTTGTAAATTTTGTTGTGCTTTCCTTTTCTTGAAAGTCTCCCCATGGGAACCCCTGGAAGTGAAGCAGTGCCTGTTCACTGCAGTAAACGGGCTCTGTTTTACTG